>JAJDFG010000745.1:55000-82500 GCA_021039105.1 Scomber colias | reverse complement strand
CTTCCTCCTTGCCGTCCTTCTTCCTTCCTCCCTCCTTTCCTTACTCCCTCCTTGCCTTCCTTCTTCCTTCCTCCCTTCCTTCCTTCCTCCCTCCTTTCCTTTCTTCTTCCTTCCTCCCTCCTTTTCTTCCTTCTTCCTCCCCTTCCTTCCTCATTTCCTAACTCCATCCTCCCTTCCTTCCTTCCTTCTTCCCTCCTATCCTTCCTCCTTGCCTTCCTTCTTCCTTCCTCCCTCCTTTCCTTCCTCCTTGCCTTCCTTCTTCCTTCCTCCCTCCTTTCCTTACTCCTTCTTTCCCTCCTTCTTCCCTCCTTGCCTTTCTTCTTCCTTCCTTCCTCCCTCCTTTTCTTCCTTCTTCCTCCCCTTCCTTCTTCCTTTCCTTCCTCATTTCCTTACTCCATCTCCCTTCCTTCCTTCCGTCTTCCCTCCTATCCTTCCTCCTTGCCTTCTTTCTTCCTTCCTCCCTCCCACCTTTCCTTACTCCTTCCTTCCCTCCTTGCCTTTCTTCTTCCTTCCTTCCTCCCTCCTTTTCTTCCTTCTTCCTTTCCTTCCTCATTTCCTTACTCCATCCTGCCTTCCTTCCTTCCTTCTTCCCTCCTATCCTTCCTCCTTGCCTTCCTTCTTCCTTCCTCCCTCCTTTCCTTACTCCTTCCTTCCCTCCTTCTTCCCTCCTTGCCTTTCTTCTTCCTTCCTTCCTCCCTCCTTTTCTTCCTTCTTCCTCCCCTTCCTTCTTCCTTTCCTTCCTCATTTCCTTACTCCATCCTGCCTTCCTTCCTTCCGTCTTCCCTCCTATCCTTCCTCCTTGCCTTCCTTCTTCCTTCCTCCCTCCCACCTTTCCTTACTCTTTCCTTCCGTCCTTGCCTTTCTTCTTCCTTCCTTTCCTTCTTCCTTTCCTTCCTCATTTCCTTACTCCATCCTGCCTTCCTTCCTTCCGTCTTCCCTCCTATCCTTCCTCCTTGCCTTCCTTCTTCCTTCCTCCCTCCCACCTTTCCTTACTCCTTCCTTCCCTCCTTGCCTTTCTTCTTCCTTCCTTCCTCCCTCCTTTTCTTCCTTCTTCCTTTCCTTCCTCATTTCCTTACTCCATCCTGCCTTCCTTCCTTCCGTCTTCCCTCCTATCCTTCCTCCTTGCCTTCCTTCTTCCTTCCTCCCTCCCACCTTTCCTTCCTCCTTCCTTCCCTCCTTGCCTTTCTTCTTCCTTCCTTCCTCCCTCCTTTTCTTCCTTCTTCCTCCCCTTCCTTCTTCCTTTCCTTCCTCATTTCCTAACTCCATCCTCCCTTCCTTCCTTCCTTCTTCCCTCCTATCCTTCCTCCTTGCCTTCCTTCTTCCTTCCTCCCTCCCACCTTTCCTTACTCCTTCCTTCCCTCCTTGCCTTTCTTCTTCCTTCCTTCCTCCCTCCTTTTCTTCCTTCTTCCTCCCCTTCCTTTTTCCTTTCCTTCCTCATTTCCTTACTCCATCCTGCCTTCCTTCCTTCCGTCTTCCCTCCTATCCTTCCTCCCTCCCACCTTTCCTTACTCCTTCCTTCCCTCCTTGCCTTTCTTCTTCCTTCCTTCCTCCCTCCTTTTCTTCCTTCTTCCTCCCCTTCCTTCTTCCTTTCCTTCCTCATTTCCTTACTCCATCCTCCCTTCCTTCCTTCCTTCTTCCCTCCTTGCCTTCCTTCTTCCTTCCTCCCTCCTTTCCTTACTCCTTCCCTCCCTCCTTCTTCCCTCCTATCCTTCCTCCTTCCCTTTCTTCTTCCTTCCTTCCTCCCTCCTATCCTTCCTTTTTCCTCCCTTCCTTCCTTGACTTGAGGACAGCAGGAGGGTTAAAGGATAAAGGAAGCTGACTTTCTCAACATCTCATTAGAAACAGTAGCTAACTTCTCTCCCGCAGGCGGAGGCGTCTCCATCAGCTGATCGTTTGCTGCCAAAACTAATAATGAGGTTTGTTCAGATTCCAGCTGATCGACCTCGAAGCTTCAACTAATCATTTTCTTCATGATCAATACATCTGATCAGTTTCTCCTTCTAACTGTTTCATGTTTAGTCTGAAAAATATCTGAAAATACTGAAAAAAACAGCAAATCGTCAAATTTAAGCCTGAAAATCACTGAAATAACTAATAATACTGTAGATGATTAATCAGCTGATCAATTATTAATAATCTTTACTAGGGCTGTCAGCGCTAACGAGTTAATCACGATTAGATTAATGCAATCCATAACGCGTTAATTGTTTTAATCGTATTTTAATGTTGCAAGCCTTTTTGTCCCTTCTACTCCCCCGTAGACGGCTCCTCTAGCTGTAGCGCTATGCTTTGAAGTGGCCTCCTGCAGTAAACCTACCGCGCTGATGGAAAGTAAGAGAGCTACTGGACTTTTGAACGGCTTGTTTAACTTTAAAACACTTCCAGACGCTTCAGTTGACAAGTCAAAAGTAAAATGCAACCTGTGTCAAACGGAGTTTAACTACCACCGGAGTACGTGGAGTTTGAGTTAGCACCTCCACGCTAAACACCCAGGTGCAGCCAAGCCAGCCTCAGCTCCACCAAAGGACCATTTTGGAGTGTGGGAGTCGCAGCAGAGCCGTGATTGATTCCCAGTTAAGACACTCTGGTAAGAAATGCTTTACATTATGGGCTTAAAACTGCCTTCAAATGGAAAATAACAGGATTTTAAACATGACATTCAAAACGCCATTAATCCTGATTAACTATGGAAATTCTGCGATTAATCTAGATTAAAAAAATTAATCGTTTGACAGCCCTAGTAATCTTTAATAATCTTTAATGACCTACGTTCTCGTTGATGTGTTTTTGGTTCTCGCCTCTGACTCATCCGACCAATGAGAAGAGAGAACGATGTCACCTGACTTTTAAGATTTATTTTTTTCTACAGATTCAGAGAAGAAGAAATATCACGACTTTAAAAAATGGGACCAAAAAAATAAAAGTTAACATTTTTATTCTCATAACTTTGATTTTAAAAGTCATAATTTTACACTTTACAGTTTTTATGTCTAAATGTTTAAAATAACTTTAAATCCTTTTTTTTTTTTTTTTAAATGTTTTTCTTTTTTTGGCACCAATGAGCTTCCATACTTGAGATTAAAGTCTTGAGCTGTTTGATTTAAAAGTCATAATTTACATTTATAAAGTAAAAATTATGACATTTGAATCTAAATGTTTAAATTAAAATGACTTAACTTTGATTTACTGTTATTATTGTTTATTATTATTTTTTTATATGTTTTTGGCACAAATGAGCTTCCATACAAGCAGTTAAAGTCTTCAGCTGAATTTACATTTTATTGTTTATCAAATTATAATTGTTATATTATATTTATTTTTGTGTTTATATTAGATTTATATTTATTATCTTTGATCTGTTTCTATTTATTGATTCCACTGAAATCATTTAAATTTACTGCAGAGTCGCATCATGATGTTTTACTCTTTATAACTTTATAACTTCTTTATAAAATGAAGCATTTTATTGTTCATTTATTATCTTTCATCCGGTTCTTTAAACGCTGCAGAGTTCATGAAGTTTCTTCTTATCTTATCAGAGCGGTGATTTAATAACTGAGAGAATAAAAGCAAACATGGTACGGAGCCCTAACCCTGACCCACGGTACGGAGGCTCAAACAGGTCCAAGTTTCTGTTCCTATTAAAATCATTTACTTAAAAACCATTTAACGATCAGCAATAGAAATAAAATAATTAACATAAAGCTCAGTTTCCATTTCTTTAAAACATTACTGCATAAACACAAACCCATTTATATAAAGATATTAAATTAATAACTTCATTTTAACAGATAACCTTTGTTTTAATGTTAATAAAGTTTCTAAAATGAACAGAAATAAACTTAATGAAGGACTTTATTAACTTTCCAGCTCAGACAGAAGATGAGTTTAGAAGCATAAACATCATTCAGAGCTGAACTTTTAATTATTAGTTATAATTCAGATTTTATCCTTAAAACAACTCAAACAACATGTTTATAGAGCAGCTGCTGTGTCATTAAAGGATTTCTGCTCCACTCTGAAGCAGTGAAAACTAGTTTCCATCTGAATATATTCATTTAAATGAAAGAAATGATTCTGCTCAGAGGAAAAATAGATTTATATTTTATCAGCAGATTAAAATACTGAGAGGATTAATGAGAAGATAAATTAAAATACTTCTTTCTGCTATTAAAACATAATCATCAGAGTGAAGAGAGATGAGAGCCGACATGTTTAAGAGGCTGAATTTAAGATAAAAGCAGCAGAAAGTTAATAATACGAATAATTAATAATGATAATAAAGATAAAGATATTAAAGGACTTACTGTAGTAGGTTGCCTGGACACACACAGCAGATAAAAGGCAGCAGACTGAAATCCAGCTGCTGCTCCTGATGTTCATGTTCATGTGTTTTAATCCTTTTCAAAAATATAAAAATATAAAAATATAAATATATGAAAATATGAAAATATGAAAATCACTTCAGTGGTAAAAAATAAAGTGTTCCAGCTGCTGAGAGAGCGTCTGCTTATAAAGCTTCATCTGCTGCAGGTCTGAACACGCTCACATACTAACACACACTGACTCACTGTGACACACACACACACACACAACCCCACACACACACACACACACACACACACACACAGTAACACACACACACACACATACTAACACACACTGACTCACTGTGACACACACACACACACACAACCCCACACACACACATACACACACAACCACACACACACACACACACACACAGTAACACACACTGACTCACACACACACAGTCAGAGGATATGACGGCGGGGTGTGTGTGTGTGTGTGTGTGTGTGTGTGTGTGTGTGTGTGTGTGTGTGTGTGTGTGTGTGTGTGAGTGTGTGTGTGTGCATGTGTGTGTGTGTGTTGGGACAGTCTGGGCGTTGTTTTCTGGGACTCTTCCACTCTTCCAGATTTACATTTCTTTATGACACAAAAGATCGTTTCATGAGTTTTTGACGAGACTGAGATTTAAAATAAAGTTCCTCTGTTCATGGGTTCATGGTTCTGTTCAATCAGCGTCTGATTTTAGAAATGACTGAATGAGGCAGAACTTTACATTTTAATCAGGATGACTTTGAGCTTCGTCAACCGTTATTCATCTTTATTTTGGTCGTATAAAAACCTCCATACAGACGAAAAACATATCAAATGAGAAAAGTGTTGCATCTGTTTAAAATATATGTGAAATAATCTGATTAATAAAAGACAAATAACTAAATAAATGAAATATTAAATACAGTACAGCCGGTGAAATGTGCATTTAAAGTTTAATAGTTTTTATTATTAACCTCTATGAAGTATTTAAACATTGTGATACTACTCTGTTACTAATATAAACTGTATTTATTAAAGTAATCCTTTAAAAATGTTAATAGTTAATAGTTAATAGATTACAGATTACTAGTTACTCTGTTTAAAATGTAACTATTTCAATGACTTCATCAAAGTAATGTAACTTTTCTGATTTTCTAACCAAAGTTTTCATCGGTTAGCGTAAATGTTCCCATTAAGCACCAAAATCTAAGTTCACCTCGTTACCTAGGCGACCACGATGCTGCGGTCTGATGCTGAGCGATACTATGGCAACCATGATGTTGTGGTCAGATGATAGTGTTACCTAGGTAACCACCATGCTGCGGTCTGATGCTGAGCGTTACCTTGGTAACCCAGTGTTACGGTCTGATGCTGAGCGTTACCTCGGCGACCACGATGTTGCGGTCAGATGCTGAGCGTTACCTAGGCGACCACGATATTGTGGTCGGTTGCTGAGCGTTACCTTTGTAACCACGATGTTACGGTCGGATGCTGAGCGTTGCCTAGGCGACCACGATGCTGCGGCCTGATGCTGAGCGTTACCTTGGTAACCCAGTGTTACGGTCGGATGCTGAGCGTTACCTCGGCGACCACGATGTTGCGGTCAGATGCTGAGCGTTACCTAGGTGACCACGATGTTGCGGTCGGAAGATGAGCGTTACCTAGGCGACCACAATGTTGTGGTCTGATGCTGAGCGTTACCTAGGCGACCACGATGTTGTGGTCGGAAGCTGAGCGTTACCTAGGCGACCACGATGTTGCGGTCGGATGATGAGCGTTACCAAGGTGACCATGATGTTGCGGTCGGGTGATGAGCGTTACCTAGGTGACCACGATGTTACGGTCAGATGCTGAGCGTTACCTAGGTGACCACGATGTTACGGTCAGATGCTGAGCGTTACCTAGGCGACCACGAAGTTGCGGTCGGATACCGAGTGTTACCTGAGTATTTAATAACATGTTAAATATTAAAAAATGAGTAAAATCTTAAAGGTCTTCAGATTTAACTTCCTTCATCAGTAACTGTAACAGATTACACTTACTTTTATTTTATCAGTAAGTTACGTAACTTAACGTTATATGTAACTAGTTACTCTCTATCACTGATCATGGTCTTCATCACTCAGTTGGTGCAGCTGTTCATGAGGCTGTTATATTTCATATTATTCATGATGCTGAGCACAAAGGACTCATTTAAAGACAGAAAGCGCTGGACAGTCTCATAGCTGACGAAGCCATCGTCACTTATTTTGTTTGTTCTGGAGCTTTTTATCGTGTCACATGGTCTTCATCATCACACTCAGTTTGTCCAGCTGGTTTTTGGGACTGTAAATGTGTAATTATTCATAATTCTGAGCACAAAGGACTTAATTTAAAGATTTAAAGACAGAGAGAGCTGGGCTGTTCGTGTCATAGCTGACGAAGCCATCGTCATGTTCTTGGCTGTTCTGGAGCTTTTTATCGTGTCACATGGTCTTCGTCATCACACTGACGGTAACAGTTGTTATGTGTGCTTACATTATGAATCCTTACTGATCTGATTATGAGCTGAGGTGTCTGTTCTGCTTGGTCATCGGTTCTGTGATCATATATGATATCCTGGAATCCTGTATCACTTGAACAGACGTTTACTTAACTTAAAGTTAACAGCTAGCCATAAAGGACCGAGGCTATTTCCTTAGACTGACCGTGTGTTAAAACTAGTCATAAATGAGGCGTCAGGACTGTTTCTCCAGATTGAACTTTTGTTTAGAAGGTGGAGTTTTTTAGGAAATATATATATAGTGTGGTAAGGATTGGAGAAGGCAGAGAGAGATTCAGATTGGGACCAGGACTCTCTCAGGATCGGATGTTTGACACTTTTCTCTTTTGTAATAAAACCTTTCAAATGTACAAGTGAGACGTGTCAGCGGTGGTTTCCTTCTTCATCAACACATCAAGGATCTACCTCTCAATAGAAACCTCGGAGCATTTGAAGGACCGTCCGTTTAACAGCAGCAGAATCATCTCAACTCAAAGTCCACTTTTATTACACCAGCAGAGTTTGCTCAATAGTCTGGAGCTGTGATGACGAGTTGGTGTTTTAGTTGATTTGTCAGAGGCTGAATATTTGATAATGATATAATGATATTTGATTAATGATTAATGAGTAACTAATCCAGACAGTCTCTTCTGTATAAGCTTCAATTCAAACGTGTTAATGTGTAAACCTGCTGCTTAACTTGTGTTTTGGAGTTTTTACAGTACAGAGCAATAAGAGTGAGTCTGAATAATAAGATGTATGAAGCTTTGGAGACAAACTCAGTACGTGTTAGTAGAGTTCAGAGTTGGTTTGGGTCTATATAATATAATAATATAATATATAGTTTGGATGATAAAAGCAACTGGAGCTGTTAAATAACTGTGTTTGAACTTTGAGATGTGTCTTTACATGTGAGGACATTCAGATGGGATGGAAACTTTTTACTATGTTCTTATGTTTGGTACAGAAGAAGAGGATATATATATAAAGATATATAATGAGATATATAATCAGATATGAGGCTTTGGACAGAATCACAGCGTCTGTCAGCAGATAAAATGTGACGAAGATGTTAAATAACTGTGTTTGAACTCTCAGATGTGTCTTTACATGTGAGGACATTTAGATGGGATGGAAACTTCTTACTATGTTCTTAAGTTTGGGAGCTTTCTGGTTCAGAGGACGAGGATATATAATCAGATATATAATCAGATTGGAGGCTTTGGACCCAACCACGGTCTCTGTCAGCAGATAAAATGTGACGAAGCTGTTAAATAACTGTGTTTGAAGTGTGAGCCTGCAGGTCTGATGTTTTTCTGTCTCCCTGCTGAGGATTGTTTCCATGTGTAAACTGTATAACCTGAGGCTGCAGGTATGACCGAGCAGCCAGACACACCCTGAACCTCAGACACACACACACACACTCACACTTACTCACACACACACGCAGACACACACATTATGATCCATCACACACACCCTGACAATACCTGGTTACACTTTCCCCACTGCTGACCTGCAGAAATACAGCGCCGCAAGGCAGGACTACACACACACACACACACACACACACACACACACACACACACACACAGCCACACCCTGGCAACACCACACCCTGAACACACACACACACACACACCTTACCAACACCTGGCTGGCTCGGCTCCAAACGCTGCGTTACTCAACACTGAGTTTACACAGTGTGAAATATCTCAGCTCAGATTAATGTTCAACATTTAACTCAGAGGCTCAAACTGTACTACAGTAAAGTACTAGTACCTCTAACAGTACTACAGTAAAGTACTAGTACCTCTAACAGTACTACAGTAAAGTACTAGTACCTCTAACAGTACTACAGTAAAGTACTAGTACCTCTAACAGTACTACAGTAAAGTACTAGTACCTCAAACTGTATTACAGTAAAGTACTAGTACCTCAAACTGTACTACAGTAAAGTACTAGTACCTCAAACTGTATTACAGTAAAGTACTAGTACCTCTAACTGTACTACAGTAAAGTACTAGTACCTCTAACTGTACTTATGTAGAGTAAATGTACTTAGTTACTTTCCACCACTGTTTAAGGTAAAACAGTGATCCTTTCTTCTAAGAGAAGGTCAAAGATCAGGACCGACTCAGGCTGCTCTGAAGACAACCAGTCTTTAATTTAATGCAACTAAATGAATCAATACAATAAACATCACAGTTACTTTGTACATCTAAGAGCTGTAAATGTCAACCACAGTAACAGATAACCCTTCCCTAACCCTCCACACATCGCTGAAATTACAGTGGAGCTGTTTCGCCCCCTAGTGGCAGTATAATATATGACAACTTTACACTGAATATGTGAACTATAAGACCTTTTTAAACCAATGTTTTAGTGACTGGATGTCGGGACAAAGTTGATCAAAGTGAGGATATGTAACCAAGTATTAATTTGTCCTTCTTTCAGTAACAACAAACAAGGAGATTCAAATGTACTCAGCAGGAATGTATTCTGGGTCTGGCAGTAGTGTGCTACCTAGTCCAATAAAATAAACTAATACATTTTATGGACTGGAACGAACCTTTCCTTTAAATCAGTGTCTGTTTGTTTAACTCAATATATGTTCTTTCATTGAAGTGACACGAGCACTCAAAAAACAAAAAACAAAAATAGAGACATAAAATAATTAAAACTGCAAGCAGTGATGAACGGGCCCTCGCGCCCCAACGTACCGCCCCGTACGCGCATGTCGGTGCGTGCCGCAGTCATACGGCAGACACAGCGGGCAAGTAGAAGTCTTGGCACCTGGGCTTGTAATGAACGTTGTGTGATGGGGCTACGTCACATTGCATGTGTCCACTAGGTGGCGCTAGAGATCACACACCAATTATATGTCATGTTGCAGTGTGTGATGTGGAGAACACATCCTGTAAATTTCATGTAAATCGGATAATGTTTGTCATATGAGGCTGATTTCCTGTGTCCAGTAGGTGGCGCTGTGTATATGAAGCAGTATTGATGCATAGATGTGTTCAGGGCGGGACCCTCTACATGTGTGATGAATTTGGTGTAGACGAGACAATGTCTGTAGGAGTTATAAGGACTTCCTGCTTCATGGCGAAGCATCGAAATAGTTTGCACAGCCACGCTCAACAGGAAGAAGTCATAAAAAAGCTTTTGATAACTTGTCATCTCCAATGTCTCAAGATGACTCTGTGTGAATTTGAAGTGGATGGGATGAAATCTCTAGGACTAGTGCGTTCAAATATGAGGCCTGGAAATGACCAAAAAAATCACCAAAATATAGCATGTTTCCCAAGATGGCCGACTTCCTGTTGGTCTTAGGGTATGGGTCCAAATGGCGTTTTTGTGCGTCTGGAGATGATACATAAACCTACTGAGTTTCATTCTTCTATGTCAATCGGGAAGGCTGAGGTTCAATTTTGAAATATTCAAGGGGGCGCTATTGAGCCGTTTAGCCACGCCCATCCCATTGAAGTATATAGGATGTTAAATGAACCCACTCCAGACGTGTGTGTTGAGTTTCGTTACCGTGGAGGCATCCTTTGCCCCTGAAAACTGTAATCGTATTTTCATGGCGTTGAATGCGTTGTCATGGCAACGGTATTTGATGATGGGTCATGAGTTTCAGAATGTAGCATCACCAAGTTCTTATGTCTCAGCTGAGTAAATTTCAGGTGTAAATATTTAAGATTATGGGAGTAATCAGTGAAAGACTGAAGCAAGTGACTTCCTGTCGCCACTAGGTGGCGCTATGACTGTCAGTAAATATGAGACTGTACATGTGTTCAGACCAGGACGCTGAACAAGCATATTAAATTTGGAGAAGCTCCGACAATGTGGAGTCAAGTTATGAGGGTTTGAAATTTCATGGCGAAGCATCGAAATTCACCGCGTCACCACGGCAACCAGGAATGACGGGCCAAAAAGCTTTTGATAACTTTTCATCTCCAATGTCTCAAGATGACTCTGTGTGAATTTGAAGTGGATGGGATGAAAACTGTAGGACTAGTTTGTTAAAGTACGATGAGTGGAAAACGCCAAAATCGCACATATTTTTCAAAATGGCCGACTTCCTGTTGGAGTGACGTCATGGGCCCCATTGACTTTTTTGTGCGTCTGGACATCATACATATATATACCAAATTTCGTTCATGTACGTCAATCTCTAACATTTTTATATTCAATAGGGGGCGCTATTGAGCCATTTTGCCACGCCCATTTCTGCAAACCATAAAATATCAAAATTTTCGCCGGGTCTGGCTTGCGTGCAAACTTTGGTGACTTTTCGAGCACGTTCAGGGGGGCAAAAAGCCCGTTGTTTTGGGAGAAGAAAAATAATTAAAACTGCAAGCAGTGATGAACGGGCCCTCGCGCCCCCACGCATGTCGGGCTGCAGCTCGGTCGCAGAATGTAGCATCACCAAGGTCTTATGTCTCAGCCGAGTTAATTTCAGGTGGAAATACTTAAGATTATGGGAGTAATTAGTCAACGAATTAAGCAAGTGACTTACTGTTGCCAGTAGGTGGCGCTATGACTGTCACTAAATATGAGACTGTACATGTGTTCAGACCAGGACGCTGAACGAGCATCTGAAATTTGGAAAAGCTCAGAGCGTGTGGAGTCAAGTTATAAGGGTTTGAAATTTCATGGCGAGGCATCGAAATTCGCTGCGTCACCACAGCAACCAGGAATGACGGGCGAAAAAGCTTTTGATAACTTTTCATCTCCAATGTCTCAAGATGACTCTGTGTGAATTTGAAGTGGATGGGATGGAATCCCTAGGACTAGTTCGTTCAAATATGATGCCTGGAAATGACCAAAAAATTCACCAAAATAGAGCATTTTTCCCAAGATGGCCGACTTCCTGTTGGACTTAGGGTATGGGTCCAAATGGGATTTTTGTGCGTCTGGAGATGATGCATACACCTACCGAGTTTCATTGTTCTATGTCAATCGGGAAGGCTGAGGTTCAATTTTGAAATATTCAAGGGGGCGCTATTGAGCCGTTTAGTCACGCCCATCCCATTGAAGTATATAGGATGTTAAATGAACCCACTCCAGACGTGTGTGTTGAGTTTCATTACCGTGGAGGCATCCTTTGCCCCTAAAAACTGTAATCGTATTTTCATGGCGTTGAATGTGTTGTCATGGCAACGGTATTTGATGCTGGGTCATGAGTTGCAGAATGTAGCATCACCAAGGTCTTATGTCTCAGCTGAGTCAATTTCAGGTGGAAATACTTAAGATTATGGGAATAATTCATGAATAAATGACGCAAGTGACTTCCTGTTGCCAGTAGGTGGCGCTATGACTGTCACTAAATATGAGACTGTACATGTGTTCAGACCAGGACACTGAACAAGCATATGAAATTTGGAAAAGCTCAGACCATGTGGAGTCAAGTTATGAGGGTTTGAAATTTCATGGCGAAGCATCGAAATTCGCCGCGTCACCACGGCAACCAGGAATCATGGGCGAAAAAGCTTTTGATAACTTTTCATCTCCAATATCTCAAGATGACTCTGTGTGAATTTGAAGTGGATGGGATGAAAACTCTAGGACTAGTTGGTTGAAGTACGAGGAGTGGAAAATGCCAAAATCGCACATATTTTTCAAAATGGCCGACTTCCTGTTGGAGTGACGTCATGGGCCCCACTGACTTTTTTGTGCGTCTGGACATGATACATAGATATACCAAATTTCGTTCATGTACGTCAATCTCTCACATTTTTATATTCAATAGGGGGCGCTATTGAGCCATTTTGCCACGCCCATTTCTGCAAACCATAAAATATCAAAATTTTCGCCGGGTCTGGCTTGCGTGCAAACTTTGGTGACTTTTCGAGCACGTTTAGGGGGGCAAAAAGGCTGTCGTTGTGCAAGAAAAAGAAAAAGAATCTTGACAGATACAATAGGGCTTCGCGCTGGTCAGCGCTCGGGCCCTAATAATCCGGACAGATACAATAGGGCTTCGCGCTGGTCAGCGCTCGGGCCCTAATAAAATAAAATGAATAAATTCTCTTCGGCTTCAATATAAGTGATCACACAAATAGATGGCAACAATATAAATGAAACCTTCTGTAATGTCTCTTTTCAATCAGTCTCTTTAAATAAAAAATAAATCAGTTCTTTGTTCTTGGATAATTGAACAGTCAGTCCTTTCCACAAATTGTGGTGATTCACAATTTGGTATTTCTTAATCCAGGGGGGGGGGGGGGGAATACTCCCAGCAAAGGAAACAAAATTTGGGTACCCAAAAATAAAATAGTTTCTGATACTCAAGTGATCCACAAGCAAAGCTGGGTGATGGCTGGTGACCCGTCCTGAGACACAGCTGCCTGGCTCCGGTCCACCCAGCTAGCAAGAAAACAACATAAAAGTGATGACTTGATGTGAAATGAATGACTGGCTACTGCTCGGCCATGTCTTATCCCCTCTCAGCATTATTCAAGTGGGAAAAGTTTTAAACTCTATACGGTGTTAATATTGAACACACACAAACAACTAAATCATTACAGTGACTTGTTTACAAGCCTGTTGGCTGTTTTGCTCTCAGCTATGAATTAGCGGTTAGCTCGCGATTAGCATCTAACGTTGCAAATGCACATTTACACATACACCAGCAACCTCTTTTTACAACACAAGCACAATCACATATCAATAAATGTGCTCACCTAGCAGGAAAAACAGCATAAAAGTGGTGACTTGATGTGAAAGATGAATAGTAGAGACTGGCTACTGCTCGGCCATGTCTGGGATCACCCTATGTTCCCCCGTCACATACAAAGCGGGGAACCCGGGATGATCCCGTCTACAGTTAGCCAGTTAGCCGCCGAGCTAACAGTGGTGTTAGCCGCTGAGCTAGCAACCGAGTTAGCCGCGATCGGGGAACATCGGTACACTCCCCATGTCTTGTCCCCTCTCAGCATTATTCAAGTGGAAACCCGCGAACTCTCCTGCTCTGAGGTCACTGCTCTACAGCCGTAAAGCAGACCTAACTGTTGTGACTCTTAAAGAGACAGTGTGCCTATTGACACTGAATAACAGACTGGCTGGATAACCACTGGGTTACATACACAGTAGTGTAGATTGTTGGTGGAGCTTTTGCTTTGGTTTGTTTTTGCTTCTCTCTCCTGTAAATCCATTTGAGGCTGTAATAGTTTTAAAAGACGCTGTATGACGTTTTTACTCTGGCTAGTAACAATCAGAGACGGTTTTTGTATTCATATGAAGACGGGATATTTGAACAGTTTTAGCGTCAGCCATTTCTGAGCTAAAAGTAGATTACAGTAAAAGTAGCAATTCTATTTGAATGTGGTTGTTGTAGAAGACTGTTAAACTTGTTCTTCCCCTTTAAAAAATGACCCCTCTGGCTGGAGCCCCTCCCTCTTCTTCCCGCTCTGAAACACAACCAGCTCCACTCGATGCAGATATTTCCTTGTTCCCTCCCCTTCACGGACCGTCAGTGTGAAATGGGTTTGACCAACACGTGGTAATGTACGAGCTGACGAGCCTCAATCAGTGAAGATCAACACGTGAAAAGGAGCAAAAGGGATGAAAAGTTTGTTCTCAGACTTTTTTCTGTGCAGAAAAAGTTAAACTCACACATTCACTGCCACGAGGAGAGATGGAGCAGAAAGGAGTTCAGCTGTACAGAGAGACTTTTACTTGTTCAATCTGCCTGGATCTACTGAAGGACTCTGTGACTATTCCCTGTGGACATACCTACTGTATGAACTGTATTAAAACCCACTGGGATGAAGAGGATCAGAGGAAGATCTACAGCTGCCCTCAGTGCAGACAGACCTTCACACTGAGGCCTGTCTTGAAGAAAAACACCATGTTAGCAGATTTAATGGAAGACCTGAAAAAGATTGGATTACAACCTGGTCCTGCTGATCACTGCTATGCTGGACCTGAAGATGTGGCCTGTGATGTCTGCACTGGGAGGAAGAGGAAAGCCTTCAAGTCCTGTCTGACTTGTCTGGCCTCTTACTGTGAGAATCACCTCCAGCATCATTATGATGCACCTCCATTAAAGAAACACAAGCTGGTGGAGCCCTTGAAGAAGCTCCAGGAGAACATCTGCTCTCGTCATGATGAGGTGATGAAGATGTTCTGTCGTACTGATCAACAGATTATATGTTATCTCTGCTCTGTGGCGGATCATAAAGGCCACGACACAGTCTCAGCTGCAGCAGAAAGGATTAAGAGACAGGAACACCTGGAGGATTGTCTACAAAACATCCACGAGAGAGTTTCTGACAAAATGAAAGAGGTTAAGCTGCTTCGACAGGAGTTGGAGGCCATCAATCTCTGTTGTGATATAGCAGTGGAGGACAGTGAGAAGGTCTCCAGTGAGCTGATCCGTCTCGTCCAGAAAAGAAGCTCTGATGTGAAGCAGCAGATCAGATCCCAGCAGCAAACTAAAGTGAGTGGAGTCAAAGAGCTTCAGGAGAAGCTGCAGCAGGAGATCACTGAGCTGAAGAACGAACATGCTGAACTGATGAAGGTCTTATTTGCAGAGGGTCACATCCAGTTTCTACACAACTACCCCTTACCTTCACAACTCAGTGAACCTATAATCATTATCAATGTTGGTCCTCAGAGATACTTTCAGGTAATGACAGCAGCAGTGTCTGAGCACAGAGTTAAACTCCAGGACATCCTGAAGGACGGATGGTCAAACATCTCACTGACTGAAGTGGACGTTCTGCTGCCACCTCCAGAGCCAAAGACCAGAGCTGAGTTCTTGAAATATTCATGTAAAATCACTCTGGATCCAAACACAGCAAACTCACATCTGTTATTATCTGAGGGGAACAGAAAAGCAGAACGTACAAGTCAACCACAGCCGTACCCTCGTCACCCAGACAGATTTGATTCATTTAGTCAGGTACTGAGCAAAGAGAGTCTGACTGGACGTTGTTACTGGGAGGTGGAGTGGAGCGGGAGATCGGTTAGTGTGGCTGTCGCATACAAGGATATAGTCAGAGATGAAAGAAGTGGATTTACATGGAGTGACAAAAGCTGGGTTTGCTGCTTTGGAGATGACAGGCCTCCAACATTTGTGTTCAACGATAGCTCAACTGAACTCTCAGGTCCTCGTTCCTCCAGGATCGGAGTGTACCTGGATCACAGAGCAGGTATTCTGTCCTTCTACAGCGTCTCTGAAACCATGACGCTCCTCCACAGAGTCCACACTGTGTTCACTCAGCCTCTCCATGCTGGACTTTTCATTTGTCATGAAGGAGACGCAGCTGTGTTGTGTGAACTCAAATAGACAGAAATCACATCAGACGTTCATGTGTCAGATACTGTGTTGTGAGCTTGTTCCTGTGGTGTTCTTTGTTCTAAAATGTTAGTTTCATGTCTGTTTTTCTTCTACTTTAGTGTTTTAAACAGAAAAAAGGCACCACAGATATTTTGTTCTCGCTGTTTTGTAAATTCATAAAGAAATGTCCACTCAAACTGTAATTTTGACACAAACAATCAATAAGGAGATCATATATTTTATATATTTCATATACTCTTTTTTTTATGGGCCTGTTCATTCTAGACATTATTGTAATAGTATTTGTATGGTTGCTGAGGGATGATCGTTTTGTGAACATTTGAATAAGGTTTTTATTTATTACCTATTGATGATCATTTGTTCCTGACAAAAAAAACCCTCATAGATGTGATATGTTTCTGCCATGTGAAAAGTTTCTAATAAAGCATCATAATACCTGATATATTTTTTTGTTTTATTCAGACTCAAGTGCTACAAAAACATATTCAACAGAATGTTATGTGACATATATAAAAACCCTGAAGATACAATTTATTTGAATCTCAAAGTTTAAAAAAAAATCTATTATTTGCAAGTTAAAAAAGTTTGGTTTTGGATTGCATAATTATCTGAGTGAAGTGGACGTTCTGCTGCCACCACCAGACAGAAATCACATCAGACGTTCATGTGTCAACTTGTTCCTGTGGTGTTCTTTGTTCTAAAATGTTAGTTTCATGACTGTTTTTCTTTCACTTTAGTGTTTTAAACAGAAAAAAGGCACCACAGATATTTTGTTCTCACCACTTTTTAATTTAATAAAGAAATGTTCAATCAAACTGTATAAAGTTCTTGTACTGACATTCTGGGTTAATTGTTTTTTCTTGGTCACAGTTGAAAATATGAGCCTGTTCAATTCATTATTTGCAAGTTTAAAAAGTTTGGTTATGGATTGCACCCGTATCTGAGGGGAACTTTAGTCTTTCTTAAATATTGTTCAGAAGTTTGAGTGCAATTGAAAGTTTCAGTCCAGATTTGATTTGTAGCAGTCATCTATTCTTCAGACTTGCTATTATTTCCTGGTTCTGAATTTGTGTAGCTGAATGTTGAAATCCCTCTGAGTTGATTGAGGGATTATTCATATCACCTGTTGTCAATCAATCAATCAATCTTTATTTGTATAGCACCAAATCACAACAAAGTTATCTCAAGGCACTTTACACATAGAGTAGGTTCTAAACCGAACTCTTCAGTTCATGTTGTCCAGGCAGTGGGGACTGAATAGTAACTGAGAGCAACTGGGTGCATTTCCCTCTGGGCCAATCAGGTAAGTACAAAAAGAGTTCAGCCTCCAAACTCAGACCGTCGTTGCCTCTGATTTCTGAAACGGAGCAGAAAGGACTTCAGATGGACAAGAAAACTTTTTACTGTTCGATCTGTCGGGATCTACTGAAGGATCCGGTGGCTATTCCCTGTGGACACAGCTACTGTATGAACTGTATTAGAGGATGCTGGGATGGAGAGGATCAGAGGAAGATCTACAGCTGCCCTCAGTGCAGAGAGGCCTTCGCACCGAGGCCTGTCCTGAAGAAAAACACCATGTTAGCAGCTTTAGTGGAGCAGCTGAAGAAGACTGGACTCCAAACTGCTCCTGCTGATCACTGCTATGTCACACACAGAGTATCACAACCAGTTTCTACACAACTACCCCTCTGTGTCACAACTCACTGAGTTGAACTCAGTGAACCTACAGACTCATCCAGCATCAATATCCGTCCTATGAGACACTTTGAGGATGTGACAGCAGCTGTGTCAGAGCTCAGAGATAAACTACAGGACATCCTGAAGGACGGATGGACAAACATCTCACTGACAGAAGTGGACGTTCTGCTGCCACCTCCAGAGCCAAAGACCAGAGCTGAGTTCTTGAAATATTCATGTAAAATCACTCTGGATCCAAAGACAGCACACACACATCTGTTATTATCTGAGGGGAACAGAAAAGCAGAACGTACAAGTCAACCACAGCCGTACCCTCGTCACCCAGACAGATTTGATTCATTTAGTCAGGTACTGAGCAAAGAGAGTCTGACTGGACGTTGTTACTGGGAGGTGGAGTGGAGCGGGAGATCGGTTAGTGTGGCTGTCGCATACAAGGATATAGTCAGAGATGAAAAAGAGTTTCGAAATGGATTTGCATTGTGTGACAAAAGCTGGGTTTGCTGTTTTGGAGATGACAGGCCTCCTACATTTCAGACATTGTAGATGGGAGATAGGTGTTGTCGTTGACCCCCTCCTCTGTTTAGGAATGGTTTTCCACTTTCACATAGATGGCTTCTTTTACTTCTCTTTCAAACCATCCGTCCTCCCTGTCCATGATCTTTACATTGCTGTCTTCGAAGTAGTGTGCCTTTTGCTTTTGGTGTAAATAGACAGCAGAAACTGGACGGAAGGAGTTGGCCCTTCTGTGTTGGGTCATACATTTGATTAAAGGTTTGGTTTCAGCACCTGTGAAAGTGTTTGGATGTGTGTACCCCTCACCCTGCTTTCCATTAACCTAACCTGACCTTAACCACAGTATTCTTACATTATAAAACATTGTTATGTTGCCCTGCCAACTACTGCCATGGGAGTACCAGATTGGAAAGTGTTCCTATGTGTTGTCCTGCAGTGCACATTGTCAAAAGACTTTCACCCTATGTTCCCCACTTTAATAGTGTTAACACACATTAACCCTCAAATCGTATTTGGGTCACATTTTGTTTTGAAAAGGTGTATTTAAACACAACTTACTGAAATACTTCCTTAAGGTAAAACAGTGATCCTTTCTTCTAAGAGAAGGTCAAAGGTCAGGACCCACTCAGGCTGCTCTGAAGACAACCAGTCTTTAATTTAATGCAACTAAATGAATCAATACAATAAACATCACAGTTACTTCGTACATCTAAGATCTGTAAATGTCACAGTAACAGATTTCCCCACATTGCTGAAATTACAGTGGAGCTTTTTCGCCCCCTAGTGGCAGAAGAATATATGACAACTTTACACTGAATATGTGAACTATAAGACCTTTTTAAACCAATGTTTTAGTGACTGGATGTCGGGACAAAGTTGATCAAAGTGAGTATACAGTAGTATAGATAGTTGGTGGAGCTTTTGCTTTGGTTTGTTTTTGCTTCTCTCTCCTGTAAATCCATTTTAAGGCTGTAATAGTTTTAAAAGACGCTGTATGACGTTTTTACTCCTGCTAGTAACAATCAGACGGTTTTTGTATTCATATGAAGACGGGATATTTGAACAGTTTTACAACAACCACATTCAAATAGAATTGCTACTTTTACTGTAATCTACTTTTAGCTCATAATAGCTGAAGCTAAAAGACTGTTAAATTTGTTCTTCCCCTTTAAAAAATGACCCCTCTCGCTGGAGCCCCTCCCTCTTCTTCCCGCTCTGAAACACAACCAGCTCCACTCGATGCAGATATTTCCTTGTTCCCTCCCCTTCACGGACCGTCAGTGTGAAATGGGTTTAACCAACACGTGGTAATGTACGAGCTGACGAGCCCCATTCAGTGAAGATCAACACGTGAAAAGGAGCAAAAGGGATGAAAAGTTTGTTCTCAGACTTTTTTCTGTGCAGAGAAAGTGAAACTCACAGATTCACTGCCACGAGGAGAGATGGAGCAGAAAGGAGATAAGGTGTACAGAGAGACTTTTACTTGTACAATCTGCCTGGATCTACTGAAGGACCCGGTATCTATTCCTTGTATACACAGCTACTGTATGAACTGTATTAAATCACACTGGGATGAAGAAGATCAGAGGAAGATCTACAGCTGCCCTCAGTGCAGACAGATCTTCAGACGGAGGCCTGTCCTGAAGAAAAACACCATGTTAGCAGCTTTAATGGAGCAGATGGAGAAAAACACCATGTTAGCAAATTTAAAGGAGCTGTTGAAGAAGATGGGATTACAACCTGCTCCTGCTGATCACTGCTATGCTGGACCTGAAGATGTGGCCTGTGATGTCTGCACTGGGAGGAAGAGGAAAGCCTTCAAGTCCTGTCTGACTTGTCTGGCCTCTTACTGTGAGAATCACCTCCAACCTCATTTTGATGCACCTCCACTTAAGAGACACAAGCTGGTGGAGCCCTCCAAGAAGTTCCAGGAGAACATCTGCTCTCGTCATGATGAGGTGATGAAGATGTTCTGCCGTACTGATCATCAGATAATCTGTTATCTCTGCTCTGTGGAGGATCATAAAGGCCACAACACAGTCTCAGTTGCAGCAGAAAGGATTAAGAGACAGAAACACCTGGAGGATTGTCTACAAAACATCCACGAGAGAGTCCAAGACAAAATGAAAGAGTTGAAGCTGCTTCAACAGGAGTTGGAGGCCATCAATCTCTGTTGTGATATAGCAGTGGAGGACAGTGAGAAGGTCTCCAGTGAGCTGATCCATCTCGTCCAGAAAAGAAGCTCTGATGTGAAGCAGCAGATCAGATCCCAGCAGGAAACTGAAGTGAGTCGAGTCAAAAAACCTGAGGAGAAGCTGCAGCAGGAGATCACTGAGCTGAAGAACGAACATGCTGAACTGATGAAGCTCTTATACACAGAGGATCACAACCAGTTTCTACACAACTACCCCTTACCATCACAACTCAGTGAACCTATAATCATTATCTATTTTGGTCCTCAGAGATACTTTCAGGTAATGACAGCAGCTGTGACAAAGCACAGAGTTAAACTCCAGGACATCCTGAAGGACGGATGGACAAACATCTCACTGACTGAAGTGGACGTTCTGCTGCCACCTCCAGAGCCAAAGACCAGAGCTGAGTTCTTGAAATATTCACGTAAAATCACTCTGGATCCAAACACAGCAAACTCACATCTGTTATTATCTGAGGGGAACAGAAAAGCAGAACGTACAAGTCAACCACAGCTGTACCCTCGTCACCCAGACAGATTTGATTCATTTAGTCAGGTACTGAGCAAAGAGAGTCTGACTGGACGTTGTTACTGGGAGGTGGAGTGGAGCGGGAGATCGGTTAGTGTGGCTGTCGCATACAAGGATATAGTCAGAGATGAAAAAGAGTTTCGAAATGGATTTGCATTGAGTGACAAAAGCTGGGTTTGCTGTTTTGGAGAGGACAGGCCTCCAACATTTGTGTTCAACTATAGCACAACTGAACTCTCAGGTCCTCGTTCCTCCAGGATCGGAGTGTACCTGGATCACAGAGCAGGTATTCTGTCCTTCTACAGCGTCTCTGAAACCATGACGCTCCTCCACAGAGTCCACACTGTGTTCACTCAACCTCTCCATGCTGGACTTTTCATTTGTCATGAAGGAGACGCAGCTGTGTTGCGTAAACTCAAATAGACAGAAATCACATCAGACATTCATGTGTCAGATACTGTGTTGTGAGCTTGTTCCTGTGGTGTTCTTTGTTCTAAAATGTTAGTTTCATGTCTGTTTTTCTTCCATTTTAGTGTTTTAAACAGATAAAAAAAAGGAACCACAGATATTTTCACTACATTTTTAATACAGTAAAGAAATGTTCAAGTTCTTGTACATAGCTCTGCGTTAGGCTAACTGACCGTGTACATGATGTAATTGAACAGATTTGACTGATTATTGTTGAAAAACATCTAAAATCTTCAGTTTGTGTTCACAAAAGTATTTTATGACTTCATCTCAGGATTTAATTCAAAGTCTGTGGACGACAATAGTTAATTTGTGCATTTAGTTAAAATAAAACAGGTTAAACATAATTAATTTGAGTTTGACTGTAAAGAATTTACGGTCAAAACATTTGAGTCTGAACATTACTGTGTTAATTTGAGTTTATTTCATGTATTTCTCACCATTTTTAATCAATAAAGAAACTGACCGTGTATATGATGTAATTGAATAGATTTTACTGATTACTTATTGTTGAAAACATCTTAAAGCTTCAGCTTGTGTTCACAAGTCCAAAGTATTTTCTTGTCTTCATCTCAGGATCTCATTCAAAGTCTGTGGACGACAATAACAGTTCATTTGTGCATTTTAGTTTAAATAAAACAGGTTAAACGGGATTAATTTGATTGAGTTTGACTGTAAAGAGTTTCGTTGAGTTCCACACATTAAACAGTAAATGTGTTGTTGTGAGTTTTGAGTTTGTTTCATTTATTATTCGCCATATATTGAAGGTTAAAGTCGAAAATGACGCCGCCATTTTGTCCATTGTTTACATTTTCCCGGGCCTTTCTGACGTGCTCGTGACGTGCTTAGCGGTTAGCAATGGCGTCCCTCTCCTTCCTCTCTGTTTCTCGGTGTGTGTTCATTTATTCCTCCTCCTCCTCCTTCAGTGATAATAATACAGATAATAAATGTAGTGTTAGAGGAGGGGCTTAGTGAATTGAAAGCGCATATTTTAACCATGGTAAATAAGTTGTTAGCTACTGTAGTTAGCCCGCAGTAGCTACCGAGCAGCCGGTGTTTCAGTATAATTGGTAACCGTGTTAAATGGTGACTCTCACATTACAAGCTCTTAGGAGAGGTGAATGAGTCTCCTGAATACATTTTAACTCCTATAAATAGTTAGTGTAACTTATATTAAACACAGATTGAAAGTATGTATGTAAAAAAAATGAAACCTACAATGAAATGTGAGAAAGTCACCAAATAACATGGTCACCAGTTAAATCATAACACCGGGCCCCAGTACCGAGTCGTTCGCTGCCGGTGTTTCGGTTTAACTGGTAACCGTGTTATTTGGCGACTCTCTCGCATTAGATTCGTTGTGAGAGGTGAATGATTCATCTAAATACAATTGAACTTTACATAAATAGTTGTGTAACTGTAACTTATATGTCAAACACAGATGAGTATGAATTCAAAAAAGGATAAAACTATAATAAAATGTGTTAAAGTCACCAGTTACACCGTAACACCGGCAGCCAGGGCTCATGGATGTAGTGACCTCTTTTTTTTGTTTTTTGTTTTGTTTAAATTAACATGATATTGTGTGATAGGAGCTGGTTTTTCTCTACAACAGTAAGTGAGGTATGTGTCAAATGATATATTTATGACCATATTAAGTTGTTTCTTTAAAAACCTTAATTGCAGTGACACTTATTTTAAGGTTATTTTACTTTTATATCAATTTCCAGGAACGTTTTTTCTGTCAGTTACATAATTCTCAATTTATTAAGATTGTTTTGCATTAATAACCTAAATATACAAAATATACTAATGTGACACCTGTCTGTCTGTTTAATATAATTTTTTTGCATTAAATTTCCTCCTAAAGTCTAAAATAAAGCGTAGCTACTCAGAGCGATTATTATAATAACTGATGAATAAATACATGAGAATCATTTCAGTGTTGCATCTGGATAAAGTTTATTAACAGAACTCAAACATATCCGACTTATCGGCAGCTTTTATTCTCACGTGTGACAGCAGACTGTTCAGTAGATCAGCAACAGGAAGTGGAGGAATAAATTAAAACTCCAAAAAAATAATAAACGACAAACGAACTCATCAGGTAAAAACTGCTCCACTCTAAAAAACAACAAGAAAACAAACAAGAACAAAAAACCAAAAAGAGCAAAAAGCAGAAAATTCAAATAAAAACCTTAAAAAAGTCGGTTAGAAAAAACTGAGTGCGCTCCGATCAGTTTTTGGTTTGTTTCTTCCTCTCTGTGCTTCTGTGACGCTGCACACACACACACACACACACACACACACACACACACACACACACACACACACACACACACACACACACACACACACACACACACACGCACACATACATACGCACACACACACATACTCTCTCTCTGTACACTGAACAGATCCTTCAGTATTTACACTCTTATTTATAGACTCTTGAAGGTGCGATGGGGGGGGAGGCAGGTAAATGATAAGCCCCGCCCCCTTCCCCCTCGCCGGCCAATCAGCAGCTGCTGTTCTTGAACTCTCCGTTCTCAGTGATGGACAGCTTGGTTGGGTTGCTAGGCGACAGGCCGTTGCGGAGGTTCGGCGTGCTGTAACGCTCCTTCACCTGCGTCAGCGCCACCATCAGGCGGGAGTTCGCCGCGTCCAGAGAGTCGATCCGCTTCTCCTGATTGGATTAAGACAAGAAAGGGGGCGGGGCATGGTGTTAGATTGACAGGTGTGAGAGGAAACGAGGGTCGGGTTAAAACGACGTCACAGCGTGTCTGCAACGTGATGGAGGAGAAATCCCTTAAAACAATTTCCCCTTAATGTCAGACTGATTTAATATTATCTTTAATTCATCTGCAGATTTAAGGATTCATAAATTAATGGGTTAGTTTTGGATTCATTTCACAATTAAAGGGTTGTTTTTTTTTAGAGGTAAAAACTTTGAATGTTTGAGAAAGTTTTAAGGTATAAATTAAGGGTTTTTAAAGGTTAAGGGTTTTTCTTCTGCTCTGGACAAAAAACTAAAAGGTTAATTTTTCTTCTCAATGAGTCAATGCTCAGTTAAAGTTATATTTAATATATTATTTAAATCTTTTATATTGTCATCATAAGTCTGGTTTTGATCTTTATGAATGTACTCCTAAATTTAATCAATAAACTTTTGACACTTTTAACTCCAGTTCACTTCAGACACTGACTGATAATCATTTCTTTAATGTCTGAATATATTAATCTGGTCATTAAAAAAGAGACAAATCCCTTAAAAGAGCCTTAAATTACCCTTAAAACACCACAAACTACAGATCACTTAACTTCTCCTTTAATGTCAGACTGATATTAATATTATCTATAATTCATCTGCAGATTTAAGGATTCATAGATTAATGGTTAGTTTTGGATTCATTTCACAATTAAAGGGTTTTTTTTTTTTAGAGGTAAAAACTTTGAAGGTTTGAGAAAGTTTTAAGGTATAAATTAAGGGTTTTTAAAGGTTAAGGGTTTTTCTTCTGCTCTGGACAAAAAACTAAAAGGTTTATTTTTCTTCTTAATGAGTGAAACCTTTATTTATCTTCAATTCTCAGTTAAAGTTATATTTTATATAGTATTTAAATCTTTTATATTGTCAACATAAGTCTGGTTTTGAACTTCATAAATTTTCTCTCCCAAATTTAATCAATAAACTTTTGACACTTTTAACTCCAGACTGATAATCATTTCTTTAATGTCTGAATATATTGATCATTAAAAAAGAGACAAATCCCTTAAAAGAGCCTAAAATAACCCTTAAAATACAACAGATTTCTCCCTTAATGTCAGAAAATAATATTAATATTAATTAAACTACAGATTTAAGGATTCATAAATTAATGGATTATAATATATTAAAGTGTAAAAGCAAAATCTCAAATGACAGCTCTGAAATATTTCCAGCTGAAACTTAAAGATACTTAAAACAGTATTGAGGTGTTTAACAGGTTTAACTGGACTATATGAATGTTTTATATATTAAAGGGATATTATTATTATTATTTCCAGGATTGAATCATTAAATGAACATGAAAAGTTCAGGATGAGGTTTTAAGGGATTTTTCCACCTTAAAAAAACCCTTAAACCTGATGAAGGAGGTTTTTATTGTCTCAGAGTCAGATGAAGTCGTTGTGAGGCGGTTTTTACCCGACGACACAAACACTGAAAAACGTTCACAGGAAGTTTTTGAGACAGCAGCCGAAAAAATAAATTCAAATAAATAAAAATAAAATAAAATAAAATAAAATAAACAGCCCGAAAATAAAAAAATAAAAGTGAGACTGAAGCTCAGCGTCATCGTCTCCTCTGACGGTCTGCTCATAAACCTCAAACTGGACCGAGAGTGAACTGGAAGCTCTGGTGGGGGGTGAGGGGAGGGATGGGTAAGGGGCAGGAATGTGGGAGGGGAGGGGGGTGGTGGTGGTGGGGGGCAGCCAAACAGAAATAAAACCAGCTCAGAGTGCGACACACCAACACACCATCTGTGTCTGGGTCAGTGAGGCGGTGTAACCAAGTGTCAAATGGTGTAACTGGAATTTGTAATCTCATTAAATGGTTAATATATTGACAAAGTGAGGTTGTGGACAGGTGTCGTCTTGGCCATAGTGGAGTTTGGAGTGTGACTGTTTGAGGTTGTGGACAGGTGTCTTTTATACTGATAACGAGTTCAAACAGGTGCCATTAATACAGGTAACGAGTGGAGGACAGAGGAGCCTCTTAAAGAAGAAGTTACAGGTCTGTGAGAGCCAGAAATCTTGCTTGTTTGTAGGTGACCAAATACTTATTTTACCAATTCATTCATTAAAAATCCTACAATGTGATTTCCTGGATTCTTTCCCCCCATTCTGTCTCTCATAGTTGAAGGTAGGCATGGGCCGGTATGAGATTCTGACGGTGTGATAACCTTAGGTAAAAATATCACGGTTTCACGGTTTCATGATTACGGCTATGAAATGTGATAGTTTGAAATGTCTGTATTTAAAAACAAAAAAAAAGTTTTTTTTTCTCCATTGAACGGTCTTTTATTTTTAGTAAATATGTATTTAAAATAAATAATAATAAAAAATAAGTGCAGTCTTTTAACTGAGGCTAAACCTGCAGCTCAAGTCACAACATAAATTAATCATTTTTATTATTAACCCTAACAACACAAAATGCAAATAAATGGAATCACTGAACCTGTGGCTCAAGATCAGAACATCAATAATAGAAAAAGGTAAAAACACTTCTAAGATAAATATAAATAAATAAATGCAGCAGGAGCTTAAAACTGAATCTCAACAGTTTTTGGAGACGTGCTCATTATCATACTGGATGTATTTCCTCCTCGCGCTGCTACTGTCCATTACCTGCTTCCTCTGAGCCGCGGGCGTCTGTTTTTACAGTAGCCGAAGTATAAATACAGCCGACTTGGTCCTTTTAGACGGGGGGGGAAAGTTCGGGGGGCCCGCCACCTTCAGCCATCATACAGCCTGCAGAGCTACCTGCTTGTAACAGCAACCGGAGTACGGGAGGGGTTGGACTTCACGCTGCAACAGTCTGCAGAGCTACCTGCCTGTAACAGCAACCGGAGTACGGGAGGGGTTGGACTTCACGCTGCAACGGCCTGCAGAGCTACCTGCTTGTAACAGCAACCGGAGTACGGGAGGGGCGGGAGGAGTACGGGAGGGGTTGGAGGAGTACGGGAGGGGTTGGACTTCACGCTGCAACAGCCTGCAGAGCTACCTGCTTGTAACAGCAACTGAGTACGGGAGGGGTTGGACTTCACGCTGCAGCTGCACACGACCTGAGGGACCTCCACTTTCTCTCTGACGAGACGTCACATTAAAGAAACCTGCTCATACCGCAGGAACGGTGTGACGGAACATTTTAGTGGTTTTGAAACCG
>JAJDFG010000745.1:40000-52500 GCA_021039105.1 Scomber colias | reverse complement strand
TTAGTGTTTGTGTGTGAAGAGATTTCTAGAAACGTGAGTCAGTGAAACCAGAACGAGACGATCAGAGAGAAGAGGAGCAGCTGAATGTCTCAGTCTGTTTTTATTCAGAGTTGTTTCTCTAGTTTTACTTTTACTGTAATGAAATCTTGTTCGATAGTTTTTGGAGCTTTTACCTTCTCAGTGTTCCTGCCCTCCTCTCTGCTCCTCTCTGCTCCTCCTTCCTCCTCCTCGTACTGGCCGTTTGTTTAGCACCCAGGCTGCCGTCCTCTCTACTGGAGACATCGCCACGGCAACCGGCTCCACCGGCGACGCCACCTGCACACACACACACACACACACACCACACACATCAGTGACATCACACACACACCTGTAACTCATACTTCAGACTCCTGACAGTGTTACAGTCTACTTCCTGTGATGACATCATACCTGTGGGGGGGGCAGCTGCGGCGGCGGCTGCTTGGCGGCGGTCCTCGGGGGCGGAGCCACGTTCTCCACAGACTGCTGGCGGAGGATGTGTGTGGGGGGGGGCTCCGTGTTGGCGCTGCTGCTGCTGCGGAGCGAGGAAGTGTTGAGGGACGGAGCGTGGCGTCCCTGGCCCCCCCTCCCCTGCTCTGCTGCTCCACCTTCACGATGTGGGCGGTGCCGGCCGTGCTGATCTGCCGCGGGGATGGCGACGGCGGTGGCGGCCCCGGGCGGGAGGTCGGGGGGGGGCGAGGCGGCGCGGCGTCAGGCTCTCCTCGCTCTGAGCGCTCCGTCGCCCGCCGAACTCGTCCAGGCTGCTGCTGGACGCGGCGCGGCCTTTGACCCCCACCTGGCTGCCGAAGTCGTCGGAGTTGCTGTGGCTGTTGTGCGAGCTCTCCGTGCTCAGGTTCTCGGAGCTGGAGTCGTGGCGCGGCGAGTGGGCGGAGCGTGCCAGGCTGTGGGCGGGGGTTACTCAGGTGGTACACGGGGTTCTGGAAGGACAGCGGCTGCAGGCTGCGCTGCTGACTCAGCGACTGCAGCGGACGCCTCACCTGCGGAGCGCTCTGCGGCTCTCGGACCGCCGCTCGGCTCTGGTGCGGCGCCGGCTGGGGGGTGAGAGGGTTGGAGTGGGCGTAGGTGTGGGGGGGAGGGGGCGTGTCCGATGGAGGCCTGGGAGCCGACCCTGCCGAGGCGGGGCGGGGCCTCGTGGTGCGGCGGCGGCCCCCGCGGCGCTCTGAGCGTCCTGCAGGTCGACCAATGAGACGCTGCGGCCGTTAGGAAGCAGGCGCTCCTCCTGGTCGGAGAAGCTGCTGTGAGCCGACGGGAGCTGCTGAGCCAGCAGGGGGCGCTGCGACCGCGGACATAGTCCTCCATCAGCTCCGGAGACTGCAGGCTGCGGGACTTACTGTGGCGGCAGGAAGTGACACGTTAACATCAGACTGTGATTATTAAACCTGTTTAACATTAAGATGAGTATTTATGATGTTTGATCAGGTTCAGATTAAATCACATTTCAGTCTGATTTTATTTAACCTTCCTGTCGTCCTCCTGGGTCAAATTGACCCCGTCTCTTTTGACTGTTCCTTCTTTCCTTCCTCTTTCTTTAATTTTTCCTTCGTGCCTCCCCATCTCCCCTCTTTCTTTGCTCCCTCCCACCTTACTCCTTTTCCTTCCTCCCTCCTTTCCTTCTCTCCTTCCTTCCTTCCTCCCTCTTTACTCCTTTCTTCCTTCCTCCCTCCTTACTCCTTGCCTTCCTTCCTCCCTCCTTACTCCTTGCCTTCCTTCCTCCCTCCTGACTCTTTTCTTCCTGCCTTCTTTCCTTCCTCCTTTCCTTCCTTCCTTCCCTTCCTTCCAAAGTTTTTTATGGTTACACCACTTAGACATTTTTGCCATAATCCTCTAATATATTCTCCTTCCTTCCTTCCTTCCTTCCTTCCTTCCTTCCTCCCTCCCTCCCCTCCCTCCCTCCTTTCCTTCCTTCCTTCCTTCCTTCTTCCCTCCCTTCCTTCCTTCCTCCCTTCCTTCCTTCCTTCCTTCCTTCCTTCCTTCCTTCCCTCCCTTCCTCCCTCCCTCCCTTCCAAAGTTTTTATGGTTACACCACTTAGACATTTTTACCATAATCCTCTAATATATTCTCTCTAAATGGATTAAAAGCAGAAATTTGATGCTGGGTCCCACAAAAAAACAATGTGTGAAGTTATTCATCACGTTTATTTTTCACATTTTAACCCTTTAAATTTAAACTAAACCACATGAAGCTTTATATACGATATAAATAAAGTCACAGCTGATTGGTTACCTGTCGGCCGGGTCCTCAAAGATTCGCTGTAACCCTGACGACAGGCTGCCGCTGATGTTGTGGGCGGAGCTATGATGATCCTGGAAACGCCGCAGCTGCTGCTGGACCGGCGTCGGCGCCGCCAGGCAGCGAGAGATATCTCCCAGAATCCTCGGCAGCGGGCCCAGCTTCGCTACGGTGGCCTGCAGGAAGGAATTTTCACCCTGGGGTCGCCGTGTGTGTGTGTGTGTGTGTGTGTGTGTGTGTGTGCGTGTGTGTGTGTGTGGATGGGAGCACCAGGATGCGGTGGTGGTGGAGGTGAGGGAGCGAAACCAACATGGCGGCAACAGAGAGAGTCGGCCAGAAAAAAGGAAGTGAACAGAAGGAGGAAGAGGAAGAGGAAGAGGAAGAGGAAGGGGGGGGAGGGGGAGGAAAAAAAAACATGAGGGAAACTTAATGGAAACAAAAACCAAAACAATGAGAACAACATGCTGCTACCGAACAGAACCAATCAGAGCCATGCTCAGGTGGGTGGGGGGGGGTCCAGGCAGGAGAGGGTCAGGGGTCAAGGGTCAGGGGTCGGGGGGGGGGTTAGGCCATGCGGTGAGGCTTCAGCCACGCAGCGTTAATGTGGTTAAATGACCTGAAGTGACCTCTGCTCCTCATGTATCACACACACACACAGCAGCCAATCACATCAGTCACTGGTTGCTATGGTAACCAGGGACAGCAGCCAATCACTGATCAATAACCAATCACATCAGTCACTGGTTGCTATGGTAACACACACAGCAGCTAATCACTGATCAATCACATCAGTCACTGGTTGCTATGGTAACACACACACAGCAGCCAATCACTGATCAATAACCAATCACATCAGTCACTGGTTGCTATGGTAACACACACACAGCAGCCAATCACTGATCAATAACCAATCACATCAGTCACTGGTTGCTATGGTAACACACACACAGCAGCCAATCACTGATCAATAACCAATCACATCAGTCACTGGTTGCTATGGTAACACACACACAGCAGCCAATCACTGATCGATAATCAATCACATCAGTCACTGGTTGCTATGGTAACACACATAGCAGCAAATCACTGATCAATCACATCAGTCACTGGTTGCTATGGTAACATACACACAGTAGCCAATCACTGATCAATAATCAATCACATCAGTCACTGGTTGCTATGTTAACAAACACAGCAGCCAATCACTTATCAATAACCAATCACATCAGTCACTGGTTGCTATGGTAACATACACAGCAGCCAATCACTGATCAGTCACATCAGTCACTGGTTGCTATGGTAACATACACACAGTAGCCAATCACTGATCAATAATCAATCACATCAGTCACTGGTTGCTATGGTAACCAGTGATTAATCATTAATTAATATTTTCTATCATTGATCAATTTATTGATTATTTTCTGGATTAATGTATTAATCACCTGAAGCTGAACACGAGGAAACCTGATACACACTCAGTAACACACACACACACACACACAGATACACACTCAGTAACACACACACACACATATACACACACAGATACACACTCAGTAACACACACACACACACACACACAGATACACACTCAGTAACACACACACACACTCAGTAACACACACACAGACACACACAGATACACACTCAGTAACACACACACACACACACACACACACACACACACACACACACACACACACACACACGCACAGATACACACTCAGTAACACACACACACACACACACACACACACACACACACACACACACAGATGCACACACACACACACACACAGATACACACAGATACACACACACACACAGATACACACTCAGTAAACACACACCTTGTCTAGTTGTGACACACACACACACACACACACACACACACAGATACACACTCAGTAACACACACCTTGTCTAGTTGTGACACACACACACACACACACACACACACACACAGATACACACTCAGTAACACACACCTTGTCTAGTTGTGACACACACACACACACACACACACACACAGATACACACTCAGTAACACACACCTTGTCTAGTTGTGACACCACCTCCCACAGCAGCGCGTGCAGGACTGAGATTTCTCGGCCGAGGTCGATGTAGCCTTCGAACCCCGGCGTGTTCGTCAGCGTTTCCTGGTTCGAGATCTCAGACAGGAAACGCATCATCCCCGCCCACTCGTGCTCCAGGAAGTCGTTCATGAACGCCATGTACTCCTCTTTGTTCCCGAACCTGCGTCCAATCACAGGGCAGGATCAGAAACACATCCTCTCAAAAATATAAATTAGGATTTACATAATTTTTCAAAATAAAACAGAAGAAAAAGATGAGCGTAGTTTTTCAAAATAAAACAGAAGATTAATTTAGTTTTTCAGAAATTGGTGAAGATTGGTGTAGTTTTCCAAATTAAGACAACAAGAAGAAGACGTGTAGTTTTTCAAAATAAAAGTAGGGAAGCATAAGAGCGTAGATTTTTCCAAAATAAAAGAAGAGGATGAGCATAGCTTTTCAAAATAAAACAAGAAGATGAGTGTAGTTTTTCTAAATAAAACAGAAGAGGAAGAAGATGAGTGTAGTTTTTCAAAATAAAAGTAAGGAAGAATAGGAGCGTAGTTTTTTCCTAAATAAAATAGAAGATGAGCATAGCGTTTCAAAATAAAACAGAAGAGGAAGAAGATGAGTGTAGCTTTTCAAAATAAAACAAGATGAGCATAGTTTTTACAAATAAAACAAGAAGAGGAAGAAGATGAGTGTAGTTTTTCAAAATAAAACAGAGCAGGAAGAAGATGAGAGTAGTTTTTCAAAATAAAGCGTACTTGGTGAAGTTGGCGAGGTTCTGGATGACCTTGGCGATGAGCGTGAGCGTGCGGGACGTGCGGTCGTCGGGGTATTCTTGCATCAGGCTGAAGAGAGACGGAGACATGATGGCGGGACACAGGAAGCGCAGGAAGAGAGACGCGCTGATCAGACGCTTACTGATGTCCTGCTGATGACCACGAGACACACACTGCTGCTTCCACGAGGAGAACACCTCCTTCAACTCCCTGGGGAACACACTGGGGGGGGGGAGAGGGGGGGGGGGGGGGGGGGGGGGGAGGAGAGGGGGAGAGGAGGAGAAGATGGGGAGGAGGGAGGTGGAGTAGGAGGAGACGAGAGGAGAGGAGAGGAGGAGGGGGAGGAAGAAGAGGGAGAGGAGGGAGGAGAGGGAGGAAGAAGAGGGAGAGGAGGAGGAGGAGGAGAAAAGGAGGAGGAGAAGAGAGAGGGGGGGATAGGAGGAAGAGAAGGAGAGGGATAGCAGTAGGAGGAGGAAGAGGAGGAGGAGGAAGAGGAGGAGGAGGAAGAGGAGTAGAGGAGAGGGAGAGATTAAACGCTGACATGAGCATAAATATTCAGACTTAATTGATCAGCTGGTTTCTCGTTAACTGATCATTAATGTTAACGAGTCAGCAGAATTGCTTCATTAACATAAAGGCCAGTTTAACACTGTGAGTGTATACTGGGAGCTCTGGTGTAATGTATACTGGGAGCTCTGGTGTAATGTATACTGGGAGCTCTGGTGTAATGTATACTAGGAGCTCTGGTGTACTGGTGAGTGTATACTGGGAGCTCTGGTGTACTGGTGTAGTGTATACTGGGAGCTCTGGTGTACTGGTGTAGTGTATACTGGGAGCTCTGGTGTACTGGTGAGTGTATACTGGGAGCTCTGGTGTACTGGTGTAGTGTATACTGGGTGTAGGGTTACCGGTTTTAAGGTTTACCACGGTATGAAAAAGTCACGGTTTCAAAACCACTAAAATTTTCCGTCACACCGTCTGTGGGTATGAGCGGGGTTTATTTTAATGTGACGTCTGGTCAGAGAGAGAGTGGAGGTCCCTCAGGTCGCGTGCAGCTGCAGCGTGAAGTCCAACCCCTCCCGTACTCCTCCCGCCCCTCCCGTACTCCTCCAACCCCTCCCGTACTCCTCCCGCCCCTCCCGTACTCCTCCAACCCCTCCCGTACTCCTCCAACCCCTCCCGTACTCCTCCCGCCCCTCCCATACTCCTCCCGCCCCTCCCGTACTCCTCCAGCCCCTCCCGTACTCCTCCAGCCCCTCCCGTACTCCTCCAACCCCTCCCGTACTCCTCCAACCCCTCCCATACTCCTCCCGCCCCTCCCATACTCCTCCAGCCCCTCCCGTAACTCCTCCCGCCCCTCCCGTACTCCTCCAACCCCTCCCGTACTCCTCCAACCCCTCCCGTACTCCTCCAACCCCTCCCGTACTCCGGCTGCTGTTACCAGCAGGTAGCTCTGCAGGCCGTTGCAGCGTGAAGTCCAACCCCTCCCATACTCCTCCAACCCCTCCCGTACTCCTCCCCGCCCCTCCCGTACTCCTCCAACCCCTCCCGTACTCCTCCCACCCCCTCCCGTACTCCTCCCGCCCCTCCCGTACTCCTCCAACCCCTCCCGTACTCCTCCAACCCCTCCCGTACTCCTCCCGCCCCTCCCGTACTCCTCCCGCCCCTCCCGTACTCCTCCAACCCCTCCCGTACTCCTCCAACCCCTCCCGTACTCCTCCCGCCCCTCCCGTACTCCTCCCGCCCCTCCCGTACTCCTCCAGCCCCTCCCGTACTCCTCCAACCCCTCCCGTACTCCTCCCGCCCCTCCCGTACTCCGGTTGCTGTTACAAGCAGGTAGCTCTGCAGGCCGTTTGCAGCGTGAAGTCCAACCCCTCCCGTACTCCTCCAACCCCTCCCGTACTCCTCCAACCCCTCCCGTACTCCGGCTGCTGTTACCAGCAGGTAGCTCTGCAGGCCGTTGCAGCGTGAAGTCCAACCCCTCCCATACTCCTCCAACCCCTCCCGTACTCCTCCCGCCCCTCCCGTACTCCTCCAACCCCTCCCGTACTCCTCCCACCCCTCCCGTACTCCTCCCGCCCCTCCCGTACTCCTCCAACCCCTCCCATACTCCTCCAACCCCTCCCGTACTCCTCCCGCCCCTCCCGTACTCCTCCCGCCCCTCCCGTACTCCTCCCGCCCCTCCCGTACTCCTCCAACCCCTCCCGTACTCCTCCAACCCCTCCCGTACTCCTCCCGCCCCTCCCGTACTCCTCCCGCCCCTCCCGTACTCCTCCAGCCCCTCCCGTACTCCTCCAACCCCTCCCGTACTCCTCCCGCCCCTCCCGTACTCCGGTTGCTGTTACAAGCAGGTAGCTCTGCAGGCCGTTGCAGCGTGAAGTCCAACCCCTCCCGTACTCCTCCAAGCCCCCTGAACCCCCCCCCACCCCCCCCGTCTGATAGCACCAAGTCGGCTGTATTTATACTTAGGCTACCGTTAAAAGACAGACGGCCGCGGCTCGGAGGAAGAAGGTCCCGGACAGTAGCAGCGCGAGGAGGAAATACATCCTATATGATCGTGAGCAAGTCTCCAAAAACTGTTGAGATTCAGTTTTAAACTCCTGCTGCATTTATTTATTTATATTTATCTTAGAAGTGTTATGTGTTATGTCGTGACTTGAGCTGCAGGTTTAGCCTCAGTTAAAGGACTGCACTTATTTTATTATTTTTCAGATTATTTAGAAAGATTTCAGTTATTATTTATTTTAAATACATATTTACTAACGCTCCATCATGTTCTACATGTTTAAAAATAAAATACAGACATTTCAAAATATCACATTTTATAGTCGTAATCATAAAACCGTGAAACCGTGATATTTTATAGTCCCATGCCTAACTGGGAGCTGTGGTGTAGTGTATACTGGGAGCAGTGGTGTAGTGTATACTGGGAGCTGTGGTGTACTGGTGTAGTGTATACTGGGAGCAGTGGTGTAATGGTGAGTGTGTACTGGGAGCACTGGTGTAGTGTATACTGGGAGCTGTGGTGTAGTGTATACTGGGAGCAGTGGTGTAATGATGAGTGTATACTGGCAGTACTGGTGTAGTGTATACTGGGAGCACTGGTGTAGTGTATACTGGGAGCTCTAGTGTAGTGTATACTGGGAGCAGTGGTGTAGTGTATACTGGGAGCTGTGGTGTAGTGTATACTGGGAGCTGTGGTGTACTGGTGTAGTGTATACTGGGAGCAGTGGTGAGTGTGTACTGGGAGCTCTAGTGTAGTGTATACTGGGAGCAGTGGTGTAGTGTATACTGGGAGCAGTGGTGTAGTGTGTACTGGGAGCTGTGGTGAGTGTGTACTGGGAGCTGTGGTGTAGTGTATACTGGGAGCAGTGGTGTAGTGTATACTGGGAGCTGTGGTGTAGTGTATACTGGGAGCAGTGGTGTAGTGTATACTGGGAGCAGTGGTGTAGTGTATACTGGGAGCTGTGGTGTAGTGTATACTGGGAGCAGTGGTGTAGTGTATACTGGGAGCTGTGGTGTAGTGTATACTGGGAGCAGTGGTGTAGTGTATACTGGGAGCTGTGGTGTAGTGTATACTGGGAGCAGTGGTGTAATGATGAGTGTATACTGGGAGCACTAGTGTAGTGTATACTGGGAGCTGTGGTGCAATGATGAGTGTATACTGGGAGCTCTGGTGTAGTGTATACTGGGAGCACTGGGTATACTGATGAGTGTATACTGGGAGCTGTGGTGTAGTGTATACTGGGAGCTGTGGTGCAATGATGAGTGTATACTGGCAGTACTGGTGTAGTGTATACTGGGAGCACTGGTGTAGTGTATACTGGGAGCTCTAGTGTAGTGTATACTGGGAGCAGTGGTGTAGTGTATACTGGGAGCACTGGTGTAGTGTATACTGTGGGAGCTGTGGTGTAGTGTATACTGGGAGCTGTGGTGTAGTGTATACTGGGAGTTATGGGTGTAGTGTATACTGGGAGCTGTGGTGTACTGGTGTAGTGTATACTGGGAGCTGTGGGTGTAATGGGTGTAATGATGAGTGTATACTGGCAGTACTGGTGTAGTGTATACTGGGAGCACTGGTGTAGTGTATACTGGGAGCTCTAGTGTAGTGTATACTGGGAGCAGTGGTGTAGTGTATACTGGGAGCTGTGGTGTACTGATGTAGTGTATACTGGGAGCTCTGGTGTAGTGTATACTGGGAGCTGTGGTGTACTGGTGTATTGTATACTGGGAGCTGTGGGTGTAGTGTATACTGGGAGCTGTGGTGAGTGTATACTGGGAGCTCTGGGTGTACTGGTGTAGTGTATACTGGGAGCTGTGGTGTACTGGTGTAGTGTATACTGGGAGCTCTGGGTGTACTGGTGAGTGTATACTGGGAGCTGTGGTGTAGTGTATACTGGGAGCTGTGGTGAGTGTGTACTGGGAGCTCTGGGTGTACTGGTGTAGTGTATACTGGGAGCTGTGGTGTACTGGTGTATTGTATACTGGGAGCTGTGGTGTAGTGTATACTGGGAGCTGTGGTGTAGTGTATACTGGGAGCAGTGGTGTAATGGTGAGTGTGTACTGGGAGCACTGGTACCAGTAGGAGTTGATGATCTTGCAGAAGGCGAGCTCGCAGCACATCTTCAGGTTGCTCTGATGCTCCGTCAGTTCGCTGCTGGAGCAACGACTCGGATCCACCTCACAGTTCTCATCCGACTCATACAGAGCCTTGATGAACTCACCTGGAGACACACACACACACACACACACACACACACACACACACACACACACAGAGAGAGAGACACACACACACACACACACACACACACACACACATTTTATTACTCTAATACAGGGATATCAAACATGTGGCCTGTGGGCCAGAACCGCGAGAGGGGTCCAATCTGGCCCACTCTCCTTCCTGTCTTCTTCTCCTTCCTTCCTCCCTCCCTCCCTCCCTCCCTCCCTCCCTCCCCTCCCTTCCTTCCTTCCATCCATCTATCCTTCCTCCCTTTCTTCCCTCCTCCTTTCCTTCCTGTCTTCTTTTCCTTCCTTTCTCCCTTCTGTCTCTCCTTCCTTCCTTCCTTCCTTTCGTCCTTTCTTCCCTCCTCCTTTCCTTCCTGTCTTATTTTCCTTCCTTCCTCCCTCCCTCCCTTCCTTCCTTCCATCCATCTATCCTTCCTCCCTTTCTTCCCTCCTCCTTTCCTTCCTGTCTTATTTTCCTTCCTTCCTTCCTCCCTCCCTTCCTTCCTTCCATCCATCTATCCTTCCTCCCTTTCTTCCCTCCTCCTTTCCTTCCTGTCTTATTTTCCTTCCTCCCTCCCTCCCTCCCTTCCTTCCATCCATCTATCCTTCCTTCCTTTCTTCACTCCTCCTTTCCTTCCTGTCTTATTTTCCTTCCTTTCTCCCTCCCTCCCTTCCTTCCATCCATCTATCCTTCCTCCCTTTCTTCCCTCCTCCTTTCCTTCCTGTCTTCTTCTCCTTCCTTCCTTCCTCCCTCCCTCCCTCCCTCCCTCCCTCCCTTCCATCCATCTATCCTTCCTCCCTTTCTTCCCTCCTCCTTTCCTTCCTTTCTCCCTCCCTCCCTTCCTTCCATCCATCTATCCTTCCTTCCTTTCTTCACTCCTCCTTTCCTTCCTGTCTTCTTCTCCTTCCTCCCTCCCTCCCTCCCTCCCTCCCTTCCTTCCTTCCTTCCATCCATCTATCCTTCCTCCCTTTCTTCCCTCCTCCTTTCCTTCCTGTCTTCTTTTCCTTCCTTTCTCCCTTCTGTCTCTCCTTCCTTCCTTCCTTCCTTTCGTCCTTTCTTTCCTTTCCTTCCGTCTTCCTTCTTTCCTTTCCTCTCTTCCTTCCTTCTTCCTTTCCTTTCCTTCCTTCCTCCCTCCTTTCCTTCCTTCTTTCCTTTCCTTTCCTCCCTCCCTTCCTGCTTCCTGTCTGCACACTTTCACACTTTAACACGTTTTATTAAGATCAGCTGACTCAGCCAGGAACACGTGACTCTCTGAACATGAACAGAAATAACTTATAATAATATTAATATCTATATTTAGCAGCTCTGTGATGTAATAATATTAATATCTGTATTTTCCCCCCTTTCTTCCCTCCTCCTTTCCTTCCTGTCTTCTTTTTCTCCCTTCCTTCCTTCCTTCCTTTCTCCCTTTCGTCCTTTTGTCCTTCCTTCCTTCCTTTCTCCCTTTCGTCCTTCTTCCTTCCTTCCTCCTTTCCTTCCTTCTTTCCTTCCTCCTTTCCTTTCGTCCTGCCTTCCTTCCTCCCCCCTTCTTTCCTCCCTCCCTCCCTTCCTTTTTCCCTTTCGTCCTTCTGTCTTTCCTTTCCTCCCTCCTTTCCTTCCTTCTTCCTTCTTTCCTTTCCTTCCGTCTTCCTTCTTTCCTTTCCTCTCTTCCTTCCTTCCTTCCTCCCTCCCTCCTTCTTCCTTTCCTTCCTTCCTCCTTCCTTCTTCCTTTCCTTTCCTTCCTTCCTCCCTCCTTTCCTCCCTTCTTTCCTTCCTTTCCTTTCCTTTCCTTTCCTCCCTTCCTCCCTCCTTTCCTTCCTTCCTTCCTTGACTCGAGGACAACAGGAGGGTTAAGATCAGCTGACTCAACCAGGAAACACGTGACTCTCTGAACATGAACAGAAATAACTTATATAATAATATTAATATCTATATTTAGCAGCGTGTGAGGACTGATCTATTTCCAGCTGGACTAATAATATGTAGTTTGTAGTTTTTAGTGACGGCAGGTCTCAGGTCAGCAGCGTCTCAACTATTTATAATCTTTAAACAGCTGATTAACGATGCATCTAAAAATAAACAAACAGAGACCTGCATCAAAGTGTTCAAGCTGCTTTTTATCCTCCAGCTATTTCCTGCCAGCATTCCTTCCTGCTTGCTTTTGGCCTGGATGATGTTTGAATTCTTCATATTGTTGAAGAATAATTGTCTGCTCCTCCATGGTAAAGGGTAAAGTAGCTCTGCAGGGTTTTATGCATGTTTGTGATTGGTCAGACGCTGCAGACTCCGCCCCTTTATGTGAGTGCAGAGATCCAGATTGGAAAACCCTGGGTTGATTTACCGAGTTGATAACCAGCTTCATAGTACCGCTTATCAGGATTGTGAATATCTGGGTAACCTAGGTAACGGATGTCTGGGTAAATCAACCCAGGTAACGGAGAGATATCCTGGGTAGGTTAATCCAGCTTCGTAGTACAGGCCTCAGATGTGTGTGTGTGTATATATAGGTGTGTGTGTGTGTATATATAGGTGTGTGTGTGTGTGTGTATATATAGATGTGTGTGTGTGTGTGTATATATAGGTGTGTGTGTGTGTATAGGTGTGTGTGTGTGTGTGTGTGTGTGTGTGTGTGTGTGTAGGTGTGTGTGTGTGTGTG
>JAJDFG010000745.1:35000-37500 GCA_021039105.1 Scomber colias | reverse complement strand
ATCTTTAAGCGTCCGTGTAGTAAGTGTTTATGTAGTAGAGGGAATAACAACATGAATCCGACAGTCATTCTGCGCTGTTTCGACTGAGTTTCTGAATTCCCGACATTCCCTGAACACACCACAATTACATACTAGATATGGGCGGGGCTGGACGTCCAGACCCGCCTTCCCGCAGGCTGCAGCCGTTAGTACTTGGACTCAGGGAGTATTGAGACTCGGTCCTGACTCAGTGAGTATTGAGACTGGGCCCTGACCTTTGCCCTGCCGGTGCTCTGCAGGATGTATAAGTGTGACTCAGTGAGTATTGAGACTGGGCCCTGACTCAGTGAGTATTGAGACTGGGCCCTGACCTTTGCCCTGACCTTTGCCCTGACCTTTGCCCTGACCTTTGCCCTGACCTTTGCCCTGCCGGTGCTCTGCAGGATGTATAAGTGTGACTCAGTGAGTATTGAGACTGGGCCCTGACCTTTGCCCTGCCGGTGCCCTGCAGGATGTATAAGTGTGACTCAGTGAGTAATGAGACTGGGCCCTGACCTTTGCCCTGCCGGTGCTCTGCAGGATGTGCACTAAGGCGCAGGCCATCTCCTCCTTGTTCTTGACGCTGATGACGGGCTCCAGCACCGAGCACAGCATGCTGTAGTTATTAGTGATGAACTCGGCGAACTCCTTGTACTGCTCCATGGGGAGGATGGAGATGGTCTGGAAGCGGGACTTGATGCGGATGGACGGGCCCCCCCCCCTTGGCCTTGCTGGTGGTGGGGGTGCTGACCGGGTACCACTTCTCCACGAACTGCCGGCCCGTCACTCCGGCCACGGGGATGTTGACCAGACCCACGTAGTTGTTCTTGTCCTTCTTCTTCTTCTTGTCCAGGTCCCGGTAGATGTGCACGGTGATGCTGTGCATGGAGGGGAGGCCACAGAAGTCAAAGTACTCGCCCCAGAACAGGCTGTCGTGCCGCGTCTTGCTGGTGGTGCGAGCGTACAGAACGTCGTCCAGACAAAGCTCGCAGAAGTATTTCTTCTTAGGCGGAAGATCTTTGGCCTCGATGATCCAGAGACGCAGCAGGTTCTCCGCCCGGCGACAGTTGTCCTGGAAACGCAGATATTAGCCGTTAGCAACGAGGATGGGTAACGTTTAAAAACCAATCCATGAACCATTTAAACCCTGTCCTCAAGTCAGGGAAGGAAGAAGGAAGGAAGAAAGGAAGGAAAGGAAGGAGGGAAGAAGGAAGGAAGAAAGGAAAGGAAGGAGGGAAGAAGGAAGGAAGGGAGGATGGAGAGGAGGGAGGAAGGAAGGAGGGAGGAAGGAAGGGCAGACGGAAGGAAAGAAGGGAAGAAAGAAGGAACAGTAAAAACAGATGGATGAAGAGAGTGTGAGTGTGTGTGATGAGGAGTGAGTGTGTGTGTGTGTGTGTGTGATGAGGAGTGTGTGTGTGTGTGTGTGTGTGTGTGTGTGATGAGGAGTGTGTGTTTCTCACCTTGTTGGGCTGAATGGTTCTCCGCAGGTTTTCCATCCACTTGTCTCTCTCTGAGGCCGAAGTGCAGCTGAAACACTTACTGCCACCTGCGTAGGTCACCTGACAGGAGAGAATGACATCATCACGCCATGACATCATCACACCATGACATCAGTACGGCATGACATCATCACGGCATGACATCATCACACCATGACATCAGTACAGCATGACATCAGTACGGCATGACATCATCATGCCATGATATCATCATGCCATGACATCATCAGACCATGACATCATCACGCCATGATATTATCACACCATGACATCATAACGCCATGATATCAGTACAGCATGACATCAGTACGGCATGACATCATCATGCCATGATATCATCATGCCATGACATCATCACACCATGACATCATCACGCCACGACATTATCACACCATGACATCATAACGCCATGATATCAGTACGGCATGACATCATCACACCATGACATCAGTACGGCATGACATCATCACACCATGACATCAGTACGGCATGACATCATCACGCTATGATATCAGTACGCCATGACATCATCACGCCATGATATCAGTACGGTATGACATCATCACACCATGACATCAGTATGCCATGACATCATCACACCATGATATTGTCACACCATCATCACGCCATGATATCATCACACCATGACATCAGCTGCTGGATTTTTCACCAGAAGCAGAACGATGATGTCACTCTAATAAGAAACTGTGTAAATAAGTTGAAATACAGGCTGAGTGTGTGTGTGTGTGTGTATATGCATATGTGTGTATGTGTGTTACAGTGTGTGTGTGTGTGTGTGCACGTATACACACAGTACCAGTCAAAAGTTTGGACACACCTTTCCATTCACTGCAATGAGAAAGTGTGTCCAAACTTTTGACTGGTACTGTTTATCTGTGTGTGTTTTACAGTGTGTGTGTGTGTGTGTGTGTGTGTGTATATATATATATATGTGTGTATGTGTGTATATGTGTGTGTGTGTG
>JAJDFG010000745.1:10000-30000 GCA_021039105.1 Scomber colias | reverse complement strand
CTTCCTTCCTTCACTCCTTCCTTCCTCCCTCCCCTCCTCCCTCCCTTCCTTCCTCCCTCCCTTCCTTCCTTCCTTCCCTTCTTCCTTCTCTCCTTCCTTTATCCCTTCCTTGCTTCATATTAGCTTCAGATCAACTTTATAATCCATGTTTCCACAGAAGGAGGACTGTGGGTTTAGTTCTCCATCACTTCCAACATGATGAAGGATCTAATGCTCAGTATGAACAGGAGGAATCATTACACACACACACACTCTCCTACCTGAATCTCAGAGCTTTAGACAGACGAGCCCTTCGAGCTCTCCGGAGGAGAGAAGATGAACCGTCCATCATGAAGCTCACAGCTGACTGACTGAGTGTGTGTGTGTGTGTGTGTGTATGTGTCTGTGTGTGTGTGTGTGTGTGTGTGTGTGTGTGTGTGTGTATGTGTGTGTGTGTGTATGTGTGTGTGTGTATGGGTATGTGTTTGAAGCATTATCCTCTCGTCCAGCTGGCTCATCCTGTAAAGCTGTACTCTCTCCTCTCTGTCATATAACTGATGATGATGATAAAACAACTTCTACACACACTTTACTACACACACACACACACACACACACACACACACACACACACACTTAACTACACGACACACACACACTTAACTACACGACACACACACACACACACTTAACTACACAACACACACACTTTACTACACAACACACACACACACACACACACACACACACTTTACTACACAACACACACACACACATTTAACTACACAACACACACACACTTTACTACACATCACACACACAGTGTGTGTGTGATGTCTGAAGTGTGTGTGTGTGTGTAATAAAGTGTGTCACATACTTTACTACACAACACACACACACACATTTAACTACACAACACACACACACTTTACTACACATCACACACACAGTGTGTGTGTGATGTCTGAAGTGTGTGTGTGTGTGTAATAAAGTGTGTCACATACTTTACTACACACACACACACACACACACACACACACACACACACACACACACACACTGCCAGTAAAACCACCTCCAGTCAGTGCTGGGAAGACTAGGCGAGCTAATGGAAGGAGGAAGAGGAGGAAGAGGAGGAAGATGATGAAGAGGAGGTGAAACCCACAACCTCCTGCAGGATGAGGAGCAGCTTCATCACACTGAGCTGCAGCCTGTCAGCCAGTCATGTGACCAACGTTCCTCACCTGAACCCTGAACAGCTGATTGATAACAGCTGATTAATAACAGCTGATTAATAACAGTCAAACAGCTGATGAGTCGAACAGCTGATTGATGACATCATCGTACCTGTCGGGGTCGGCCGGCCGCAGCGACGGCAGTCTGAAGCTGGTGTTTCTGTCCAGTTTGGTTTGACTCTTCGTCCTCTTGATGGAGCCTTTGAGACGTTTGCTGAAAAACCCCTGAGAGAGAAAAGAGAGGGAAGAGAGGAGAGAGAGAAGAGAGGAAAGAGAAGGAAGAGAGAAGAGAGAAGAGAGGGGAGAGAGGGAAGAGAGAGGGAAGAGAGGGAAGAGAGGAAAGAGAAAAGAGAGGGAAGAGAGAAGAAAGAGAGAGAAAAGAGAAGGAAGAGAGGGAAGAGAGAGGAGAGAAGAGAGGAAAGAGAGGAAAGAGAGGGAAGAGAGAAGAGAGAGAGAACATCAGCATCACATAAAAGCCAAAAACAAACCAACTTCCTGCTTCTGTTTTCCGTTACTGATAAACGATCACCGATCATTAAACGATCACTAAACGATCACCGATCACTAAACGATCACCGATCACTAAACGATCACCGATCAATAGATGATTTAAATACTGTGGCTCTGTTATAACCACTGAGTCATCGCTGGGATCAATAACCTGACGGAGCATCGGTCACATGATCGCTGTGATGCTTTGTGACAGTGAACGCCTCGCAGAGAGCGGCCTCATTTCCTGAGATATTAATAACCTCAAACACACCGCCCCCCCCCCTCCCATCTCCACCCCCCGCCCGCTCCCATTAAAGCAGCAGAAGAAGAAACACACTGATTAACTGTCTGATCACCGTTATTGATCAGGATAGTACTAGTACCTCTAACTGTACTACAGTAAAGTACTAGTACCTCTAACTGTACTACAGTAAAGTACTAGTACCTCTAACTGTACTACAGTAAAGTACTAGTACCTCTAACTGTACTACGGTAAAGTACTAGTACCTCTAACTGTACTACAGTAAAGTACTAGTACCTCTAACAGCTGATCTGAACATTAACAGATAATAAATATTTGTGTAGATGTGAGACGAGCTAAATATAGATATATTTATGTTATTGATGTTTGTCTGGAGCCTCGAGACATGAGGACGTCTCTACTGATAGACTAGAGCAGAATAATAAGTGATGAGGTTCATCATGTTGCAGCTTGATGACATGAAGACGTTCATACTGACGCAGCGATGATAGAATCAGGTCACTGTTTCTGTCTCTTCAATTTTTTAGCTTCTAGCTACTTTTACTATGTAATACTTTAATCTGTAATCTAATAATATTGTGAGCTTCATTTATTATATGAAAGCTAAACAAATAAACTGTCTGTGTGTATGTGTGTGTGTGTTAGGCATGGGCCGGTATGAGATTCTGGCGGTATGATAACCTTAAGAAAGAATATCATGGTTTCGTGTGATGGTGGTATTGTGATTACAGATCTAAAATGTTCCTAAAAGGAAGAAAAATAAAGACAGACATGTTAATTTAACCTGAATCTGTAATGACAGTGTGAGGGGTCGTGATACTCTACGCTGCAGCTGCTCCACCTGAGGGGTTTCTGACCAGCACTTCCTGTCTTTGACCAGCACTTCCTGTCTTTGACCAGACTAATAACGTCTCATACCTCAGGAACGGTGTGACATAACATTTGGAGGTTTGGGTTATCGTGGCTTTTTCAAATCACGGTGAACCTTGAACCCGGTTATCATCCCATGCCTAGTGGCGAGTTCAACAGTACCACTATTATTACCCTACGACAAAATCTCAGTGAACCAGCAGCCAAAGAATACAATTTAATTTAAACAGATATTCTGTCTTACCGTCAAAGTTTTGTGATGAACAGTTGTATTTCAGAGCAAAACACGCTGGTTTTAGTGAGTCCAACATGGCCGTGTCTGTTTACAACCAATAAAACTTTAACCTAGCTTGATTTTTTTTGGGGGAGGGCTTTCTGTCGGACAAATGCAACGAAGTTCGTTTCGTGTACGATCCATTTGCTTCCTTACAGTTAGCCAATCATGTGTCTGGCACAAATTTCGATACTTCCCCTAAAATCTATTGGCTCTCACGGTTAAAACGAGGTGCAGCACACATATTCTGAATGAGCCATTTTAATCTAGATTAATTCCAAGATTACAGTGAGATTATCTAGATTAAAAAAATTAATCTATGCCCACCACTAGTGTGTATATATGTGTGTATGTACATGTGTGTGTGTGTGTGTGTGTATATGTGTGTGTGTGTGTGTGTGTCTCTCTGTCTGTGTGTGTGTGTGTGTGGTGTATATGTGTGTGTGTGTGTGTGTGTGTGTCTGTGTGTGTGTGTGTGTGTGTGTATATGTGTGTGTGTGTGTGTGTGTGTGTGTGTGTGTGTGTGTGTGTGTGTGTGTCTCACCGGCACTTTGAAAGGAGAGGAGTTCGGATTGTCTACGGCGACGCTTTTCTCTGAACTTCCCAAACCTGAAATACTTCTTCTCCTCGGAGATCGCTCCGATGACACTTCTGCAGAGAGAAAGAGATCTTCATCATCATCATCACCATCATCATCATCACCATCATCATCATCATCATCATTATCACAATCATCACCATCATCATCATCATCATCACCACCACCATCATCATCATCATCAGAGCCGGACAGACGGAGGACATGGAGGAGGATGAGGATGTAAAATGTGTCACTTCTTTGGTTTTACAGAATTGTTGATTTAAGTTTTATTGAAGTTATAAATAAAATAAATCAAAGTGAATAAAATCCGTGTGAAAGCCGAACAGAGCTCCACACGAGACTGGTTTATTATTAGAAACAGATTCATGACAGACCAACGCTCACACTCTTCTTCTTCTTCTTTATATTTAAACTAGCATCCAGTTAGCAGCCAAACTGACTATAAACCACAAAGCAGGAAAGTTACAGCTGTTAATATTAATAATAATATTAATATTTATAATAATGTAACAGTGAGGTGAGCTAGTGAGGTAGCTGCTTCTCATACGTGTACTGAAGTTAAAGTTCTTAATTATATCGTACACACGTTACGTCACAACGCTAACGAGAAACCATCAAACTGAAATTAACCAACGATTTCACTGCAATGCTTTCTGATCGGATCTGGACTCACGTTAAGCTACGATATATTACGTTATGTTACAATATATTATGTTACGTTACGATATATTACGTTATGTTACGCTACGTTACGATATATTATGTTATGTTACGCTAAGTTACGATATATTACGTTATGTTACGCTAAGTTACGATATATTACGTTATGTTACGCTAAGTTACGATATATTACGTTAAGCTACGATATATTATGTTATGTTACGCTATGTTGCGATATATTACATTATGAAAAAGATACATTACGATACGTTACGATATGTTATGCTACATTACGTTGAATTACATTATGTTGTGTACGATACGTTACAATGTTATTTACAATACTATACATGTTACATTATATATGATACCTTACATTATGTTACGTTATATCATGTGACGTTACGTTACGTCTTGTTATGTTACGTCTAACACTGATTTATCTCAAACAGGAAGTTGCAGTCTGAAATCAGCTGATCGTGAATCCTGAAACCAAAACTGAGAAAATGAAGGAATGAAAACACGATGCGGAGCTTCAAACATCGTTCATGCACGACGAGTTCGGATGTGACGAACGAGAGAAAAGCAGAACAGCAGAGAGACTTTAACCCTAACCCTGGACACGCAGCTTCCTGTTTCCTCTGCTGGAAACGCAGCTTCCTGTTTCCTCTGCTGGAAACGCAACTTCCTGTTTCCTCTGCAGCTAAACATGCAGAAACGCTAGAAATACTCAAACTTCTGTCACAGGAAACAGTTTCTTAGTTTTGTGTTTTTAGAAGCAACAAATCTGACAGAATATAAATCAGCTGACGTTTAATCTGCGTGACTAAAACTTAGAAACACCTGAAACCCGATCAGAGCCGCAGCAGCAGATTCCTTCAGTCTAAATGAAGCTGCTCAGTGATGCTGCAGAGAGATGAGAGTACTACAGTAACTGAAGACTGAGTGACTTCCTGTTTGCAGCTCAGAGTGACTCTCGGCTCTCTGGCTCAGATCTGCCTTCATCGATCCTGAAGATAAATTTAGAGTTTAGTAACATCGTCCGGCTCGCTGCATCCAGCTCGGCTCAGCTGGTCTCTCTGGAGGCTGCAGCGGCTCGGTTACCTCGTCTACCTCGTCTTCCTCGAGCTGCTGAGCACCAGTCCTCCCAGTTAGAGGTCCCAGTAATGACATTAACAGTAACAGCTTTGTGCTTAGTGCTAAATACATGAAAGATAACTTAAAGGAGCAGTCTGGAGGATTTAGTGCCATCTAGTGGTGACGTAGATTATAATGAATGAATACGCTAAACTCTGCTACGTGTGTCTCTTTAACCCTCCTGTTGTCCTCAAGTCAAGGAAGGACAGAAGGAAGGAAGGAAAGGAGGAAGGATGAAACGAGGAAGGAATTTAGGAGAGACGGAAGGAAGGAAGGAAGGAAAGTAGTAAGGAAGGAGGGAGGGAGGACAGGAGGATGGGAGGAAAGGAGGAAGGAAGGAAAGAGGAAGGAATTTAGGAGAGAAGGAAGGAAGGAAGGAAGGAAGGAAGGAAGGAAAGTAGTAAGGAGGGAGGGATGGAGGGAGGGAAGGAAAGAGGAAGGAATTGAGGAGAGACGAAGGAAGGAAGGAAGGAAAGTAGTAAGGAGGGAGGGAGGGAGGAAGGAAGGAAAGAGGAAGGAATTTAGGAGAGACGGAAGGAAGGAAGGAAGAAAGGTAGTAAGGAGGGAGGGAGGGAGGAAAGGAAGGAAGGATGGAAAGATGGAAGGAGGAGGGAGCAAAGAAAGACAGGTGGAGGGGAAGAAGGAAGGAAGAATTAAAGAAAGAGGAAAGAAGGAACAGTCAAAAGAGAGATGGGGTCAGTTTGACCCTGGAGGACGAGAGGAGGGTTTAAACTCTGTGTTTGGTTGGTTTACTTCAGATTTGAGTACAAGACTGTGTTCACACTTAGAAGTATGAAAACATGCTCTATACAAGTAAATATATACTCTACACAGTGGACTACACACAAGTATACTAACAGGAAGTGGATTAACAGGAAGTGGAGTAACTGCTTTGTGCTGGTTTGACAGCAGAATGAACAACCACAGACTTCAGGTTTCATCCAGACTGAGACTCAGGAAGTAAAAAACTGATGATTCAAATATTAAATCCAGTCAGATACCAACGAGATGACTTTAAAACGAGGCTGCAGATGTTTGAATGAGCTGAACTTTACTGAGGTTTTGTTGGGTGAGTAGAGGAAGGAAATACTCAGAGCAGTACTCGAGTAAATGTACTTAGTTGTGTCCTTTTTTCCACTTGTTTGACATTTTATAGATAAAACTACGGTGGCCTGAGGTTCAAACCAAGATTACAACATGAGAAACACTTTTATAAACATCAACCATCAACCGGAGAGGGAATGTACCAACTCTGGGGTGGAACAGGAAGTGATAACGGGGAGCAGCCAATACGAGCTGTTGTTGATGTCGGTAGAGTTCATGGTGAGCCGAGATGGACGGAGACCCAGTGATGTTTTGCCCGTTTTGTGGACAACGTACGAGCCGAGTTGGTCTTTAGAGTTTGTAAATGACATGGACCAGACAGACCGACCAGATGTGCTGCAGCAGTGAGAAGAAAAAGAAGTGTGAGAAGTGTGCAAAAGAATATTTGCACACTTGTACGCTGTAATCGTGGATATGATGTTAAGCTTCACATCAGCTTGAGGTCAGCGTACAAGTGTCCCTCATTAAATATTCTTTGCAGTGCTGCAGCACATCTGGTCCATCTGGGCAAACCATCACTGGATCTCTGGTCCATCTCGGCTCACCATGAACTCCCCGTTATCACTTCCTGTTCCACCCTAGAGTTGGTACATTCCCTTTCTGGTTGATGGTTGATGTTTGTTTGTAAAGTGTTTCACATGTTGTGATCTTGGTTTGAACCTCCAGGCCACCGTAGCTGAACAACGAATCAACAGATTAACTGTCTCTACATTCAGATTAAAGAACTAAAGTTCATCAGTTTCGCTGTAAACTGATGAACACACACACACACACACACACACACACACACACACACACACACCACACACACACACACACACGCGCACACACCACACACACACACTCGCGCGCACACGCGCGCACACACACACACACAATGCTCGGACGAGGATGGAGACATTCAGGCTCACTGTGACGGACGCACAGTGAACGCAGCATGCAAGCAGTCAGCGTTTATCAGCGGATCAAGTTCCAGCTGCAGGAGGAGGAGGATGGAGGATGCTTGCCGCTCTGCATGCAGCGTCGCCACGGAGACAGGAAGCCACAGAGCCAATGGAGCCACGAAGCAACGAAGCAACGGAGCCACGAAGCAACGGAGCCACGAAGCAAACGGAGCCACAAAGCAACGGAGCCACGAAGCAACGGAGCAACGGAGCAACGAAGCAACGAAGCAACGGAGCAACGGAGCAACATGCAACGGAGCCCACGAAGCAACGGAGCAACGGAGCCACAAAGCAACGGAGCCACGAAGCAACGGAGCAACGGAGCAACGGAGCAACGAAGCAACGAAGCAACGGAGCACGTAGCAACGAAGCAACGGAGCCACGTAGCAACGGAGCCACGGAGCCACGAAGCAACGGAGCCACGTAGCAACGGAGCCACGTAGCAACGGAGCCACGTAGCAACGGAGCCACGAAGCAACGGAGCCACGTAGCAACGCAGCAAACGTAGCAACGGAGCCACGTAGCAAACGGAGCCACGAAGCAAACGCAGCAACGTAGCAACAGAGCCACGAAGCAACGAAGCCACGAAGCAACGGAGCCACGTAGCAACAGAGCCACGTAGCAACGAAGCCACGTAGCCACAAAGCAACGGAGCCACGTAGCAACGCAGCAACCGTAGCAACGGAGCCACGTAGCAACGGAGCCACGAAGCAACGGAGCAACGAAGCAACGGAGCCACGAAGCAACGGAGCCACAAAGCTACGAAGCAACGGAGCCACGTAGCAACAAGGCAACGGAGCCAACGTAGCAACGAAGCAACGGAGCCACTTAGCAACGGAGCCACAGGATCAAAACTTTCATGCATCGTCCTGCTGCTCGCTCGCCCCGCTCTCTCTCTCTCTCTCTTTGCAGCGAGGAGGACGAGACGAGGAGGAGCGATGACGGACGATCATCATCGCTCCTCTCTTTTCTCTTTTCTCTCTTTTTCGCCTCCTGAGGACAAAGTTGAGGCAACATGCTGCAGGAAGCCAGGTATGATGATGACAGGTCGGGTCACATGACACACGGACACGGACACAGAGAGAGAGAGAGAGGAGAGAGAGAGAGAGAGAGGGAGACGGTACCTCTATCGCAGCTGTTCCCCATCATCTGAGGAGAGGACACACACACACACACACACACACACACACACACACACACACACACACACACACACACACAGTCAAGACGGGATTGGCCGGACGAGCCGCCACCTGTCAGCCAATGAGGTTAAGCTGTAAGCGTCCGTCTCCTTCGTCCGTGAACATCCTTCGACTTGGCCGTCCGACCTGCCTCTCCTCTCCTCTCCTCTCTCTCTCTCTCCTCTCCTCCTCTCAGCACACGCATCCTTCCTCTCCTCCTCTCCTCCCTCCTCCTCCTCTCTATACTCAGCAGTAATATAACCCTCGCTCGCCCGCTCTCTCCTCTCTCTCTCTCTCTCTCTCTCTCTGAGCAATGAGGTTTTACCGCATTTATTCAATCAATCGCTCCGGCTGCTCTCCTCTCCTCTCTCTCTCTCCCCTCTTCGCTCCTTCCTGGTCCTCTCTCTCTCTCTCTCTCCTCTCTCTCTCTCGCTCTCTCTCGCTCTCTCTCGCTCTCTCTCTCTCCTCGCTCCTTCCTGGTGTCTTCCTCCTGTCCCTCTCTCTCCTCTCTCTCTCTCTCTGCAGACACTCCTCTCATCTCTCTGCAGCAGCTCTCTCTCTCTCTCTCCCCTCCTCCTCCTCCTCCTCCTCCTCCTCCTCCTCTTCTTCTTCTTCTCTTCCTCTCTGGAGCTTACAGGGACGTGTTAGTCGCTGAGCTCAGAGAATCATTTCTGAGCAAGTTTCCGTTCAGCCGACTGATGTGGGACAAAACTCTGGGGTCTATTAACTCTGAGTGTGTGTGTGTGTGTGTGTGTGTGTGTGTGTGTGTGTGCGCATCATTCGCTCTGCAGCCAATCAAAATGCAGCTTTTTTAGATATCGTTAGTAATTAATCTTCATCATCATTTCCTCAGGTCTATTTTCATGCACACTAGTTAGTTAGTTTTCTCTTTATGGTGCTTAATAATTATCTGGATGTTAAACACTAATTATAAGTCCTTCCTTCCTCCCTCCTTTCTCCCTTCCTTCCTTCCCTTCCTTCCTTCCTTCCTCCTTTCCTTTCTCCTTCCTTCCTTACCTTCCTCCCTCCTTTCCTTTCTTCTTCCTCCTTACCTTCCTCCATCCCTCCTTACCTTCCTCCCTTTCTCCTTTCCTTCCTTCTTCCTCCCTTACCTTCCTCCCTCCTTTCCTTTCTTCTTCCTCCCTCCCTTCCTTCTTCCTTCCTCCCTCCTTTCTCCCTTCCTTCCTTCCATCCATCCTTCCTCCCTCCTTTACTTTCTTCTTCCTCCCTACCTCCTTCTTCCCTCCCTCCCTTCTCCCTTCCTTCCTTCTTCCTCTTCCCTTCCATCCATCCTTCCTCCCTCCCTCCCTTCCTCCCTACCTTCCTTCTTCCTCCCTTCCTTCCTTACCTCCCTCCCTCCCCTCCCTCCTTCCCTTTCTTCTTCCTTTCCTTCTTCTTCCCTTCCATCCATCCATCCATCCTCCCTCCCTCCCTCCCTTTCCTTCCTCCCTACTTTCCTTCCTTCTTCTTCCCTTCCATCCATCCTTCCTCCCTCCCTTCCTTCTTCCCTTCCTCCCTCCTTTCCTTACCTGAAAATAAACGTATGAATAACTTCACACATTCTTTTTTGTGGACCCAGCATCAAATTTCTGCTTTTAATCCATTTAGAGAGAATATATTAGAGGATTATGGTAAAAATGTCTAGTGGTGTAACCATAAAACTTTGTAAGGGAAGGAAGGAAGGATGGAAGGAAGGAAGGAAGGAAGGAAGGAGGAATATATTAGAGGATTATGGTAAAAATGTATAAGTGGTGTAACCATAAAAACTTAGGGAGACAGGAAGGAAGGAGAGAGGGAAGGAGGGAATGAAGGGAGGGAGGAAGGAAAGAAGGAAGGAAAGAAGGAAGGAATGAAGGGAAAAAGGAAGGAAAGGAGGAAGGAAGGAATAAATCTTCTAAATCTTCTTCCTCTCTCTCCTCCTCTCTCTCTCCTCATCTTCCTCTCTCTCCTCTTCATCTTCCTCTCTCTCCTCTTCATCTTCCTCTCTCTCTCCTCCTCCTCATCTTCCTCACTCCTCTTCCTCTCTCTCCTCTTCCTCAACTTCCCCCTTCTCCTCCTCTTCTTCCTCTCTCCCTCCTCATCTTCCTCTCTCTGTCTCCTCTTCATCTTCCTCTCTCTCTCTCCTCATCTTCCTCTCTCTCTCCTCCTGATCTTCCTCTCTCTCCTCTCTCCTCCTTCTCCTTTTCTTCCTCTCTCTCATCTTCCTCCCCCCCTCTCTCCCTCCTCTTCCTCCTTCCTCTCTGTCCCCCCCCCCCCTCCCTCCCCTCCTCTTCCTCCTAACGAGTTATTGATCCCCCCCCCCCACGTCTCTACTGATCGATGGATTAAGAGTCGCTGTGACCTTCAGACTCACATCTGTCCACTGATCCAGATGTTCAACATTTAACGTTTAACAGACCTGAAGCCAAATAATGATTTTAATTGCTCATTAATCTGGATTACCCCCCAACCCCCCCCCTCTCTGCCCCCCCCCCTGCCCCCCCTTCCCAAAAAAACCCCCAAAATAATCTGAAAAACTGCAAATCATCATCATTTAGAGGATTTCTGCTTTAATTAACTTAATGTTTGTCTAATCCTGTTTGTGAAAGATTCATTTACCAAAATAAAAGCATGAAACAGAAAACAGTGCTTAACAAATAAAACACATTAAGATAAGAAAGAGATGATTAAAGATAAAGAAGAGAAATAATAAACCAGACACTATTAAAAAAAATAAAAAAAGTAATTAAATTAAAATGCCTGGCTCTTTTCCTTTTTGTTCTCTTTCACTGAAACTGATTATTAGTATTTTATTTTGTAAGGAACATGTGAGTATAAATGACATGAAGCTCATAATCAGCTGCAGTTTATTAACATGTTTCTATTTCTTGATATAAAACTAGTTAAAGTTATTGATCCTTCTTTAAAAACTATAAATAATCTATATATTGATATTTATATGCTGAGTTTAAAGTCTGCAGCAGGAAAGACAGAGACACAGTTTGTCCAGCAGAGGGCGCCACAGACTCACATTTCACCACATTTATGATCTCTGGACTTTAATAATGAACAAGTGAAGATTTAAAGTGATTAAAATGAACATATTGCACATATCTGCAGGAAGGAAGGAAGGAAGGAAGGAAGGAAGGAAGGAAGGAAGGAAGGAAGGTGTTTTATTGACTATTGACTGTTTTTAAGCAACGTTGAATTATTTGGTACAAAGTTTTTATGGTTACACCACTTAGACATTTTTACCATAATCCTCTAATATATTCTCTCTAAATGGATTAAAAGCAGAAATTTGATGCTGGGTCCACAAAAAAAGAATGTGTGAAGTTATTCATACGTTTATTTTCACATTTTAACCCTTTAAATTTAAACTAAACCTCGTGAAGCGTTATATAGAGTCATGTTTTAATGTCTTAATTAACATCAAGGTGAGGTAACTCCGCCTCCTGCTTCCTGTGCTCGGTGTCACCTGACCAAGGGGTGCAGTCCGGCCCACTTTCCTTCCTGTGTTCTTTTCCTTCCTTCCATCTGTCCTTCCTTCCTTCCTTTTATCCTTTCTTTCTTCCATCTGTCCTTCCTTCCTTCCTTCCTTTTATCCTTTCTTTCTTCCATCTGTCCTTTCTCCCTTGCTTCCTCCCTTCCTTCCTTCCATCTGTCCCTCCTTCCTTCCTTCCTTTTATCCTTTCTTTGTTCCTTCCTTCCTTCCATCTGTCCTTTCTCCCTTTCTTCCTTCCTTCCATCTGTCCTTCCTACCTTCCTTTTATCCTTTCTTTGTTCCTTCCTTCCTTCCTTCCATCTGTCCTTCCTCCCTTCCTTTTATCCTTTCTTTCTTCCATCTGTCCTTCCTCCCTTCCTTTTATCCTTTCTTTCTTCCTTCCTTCCTTCCATCTGTCCTTCCTCCCTTCCTTTTATCCTTTCTTTGTTCCTTCCTTCCTTCCATCTGTCCTTCCTTCCTTCCTTTTATCCTTTCTTTGTTCCTTCCTCCCTTCCTTTTATCCTTTCTTTGTTCCTTCATTCCTTCCATCTGTCCTTCCTCCCTTCCTTTTATCCTTTCTTTGTTCCTTCCTTCCTTCCATCTGTCCTTTCTCCCTTCCTTCCTTCCATCTGTCCTTCCTCCCTTCCTTTTATCCTTTCTTTGTTCCTTCCTTCCTTCCATCTGTCCTTCCTCCCTTCCTTTTATCCTTTCTTTGTTCCTTCATTCCTTCCATCTGTCCTTTCTCCCTTTCTTCCTCCCTTCCATCTGTCCTTCCTCCCTTCCTTTTATCCTTTCTTTGTTCCTTCCTTCCTTCCATCTGTCCTTCCTCCCTTCCTTTTATCCTTTCTTTGTTCCTTCCTTCCTTCCATCTGTCCTTCCTCCCTTCCTTTTATCCTTTCTTTGTTCCTTCCTTCCTTCCATCTGTCCTTTCTCCCTTTCATCTGTCCTTCCTCCCTTCCTTTTATCCTTTCTTTGTTCCTTCCTTCCTTCCATCTGTCCTTTCTCCCTTTCATCTGTCCTTCCTCCCTTCCTTTTATCCTTTCTTTGTTCCTTCCTTCCTTCCATCTGTCCTTCCTCCCTTCCTTTTATCCTTTCTTTGTTCCTTCCTTCCTTCCATCTGTCCTTCCTCCCTTCCTTTTATCCTTTCTTTGTTCCTTCCTTCCTTCCATCTGTCCTTTCTCCCTTTCTTCCTTCCATCTGTCCTTCCTACCTTCCTTTTATCCTTTCTTTGTTCCTTCCTTCCTTCCATCTGTCCTTCCTCCCTTCCTTTTATCCTTTCTTTGTTCCTTCCTTCCTTCCATCTGTCCTTCCTCCCTTCCTTTTATCCTTTCTTTGTTCCTTCCTTCCTTCCATCTGTCCTTTCTCCCTTCCTTCCTTCCATCTGTCCTTCCTACCTTCCTTTTATCCTTTCTTTGTTCCTTCCTTCCTTCCTTCCTTCCACCTGATGTTTGCTGTTGTCTTAATTAACATCCCCTAAGCAGGTGAGATAACTCCGCCTCCTGCTTCCTGTGCTCGGTGTCACCTGACTGTATGAATGGCTGTGATGATGTCATGGCAGAGCGGTGTGAGGAATGCTGGGAATGCTGTGAGCGCTGACACACCTGACGCTCTGCAGACGCCGACACAGCGACCGTAATCTGCTGCTGAAAGAAACCTTTGTGTCTGACGCTGCCACGCTGCCACGCTTCAACGGCCGTCTGAGGTCTGAAGCTCAGCGGCAAATATCTCATCTCTGATTCCTCAGAATACACCTGCAGCTTTATCCAGAGTTGGGTTCATCTACAGTCTGAACTCATATATCAGTATTACATCATCAGTGTTTCTTTTCCTCATTTTAAAGGCTTTATCATTAAATCTACATTACTGATGATTATTGATCAAACATCTCATTGTGTAAATATTTAGTGAAAGCATCAACAGTCATCCTATGATATCGATTATTCGAGTATTTGGTCAAACACACTGTCGCCCATAAAGTCAGAATAAAATTAGAGATGATAGATATTGACTTTTCTGCTGATATTGTCCAACTCTTAATTTCAGATACCGATATATATTCAGGCTTTTTACACCAGAACTGTAATAACATAACATTTCTCCTACTGTAGAATTAACACATTAAGTCTCATTTTATTGTGAAGCTCCACTAGATGCTAACATAAATGCAGCATGGCTTTCCTGTCTGTGCAAAATGAGAGAACTACTTCAATTTAAGTTATGGAAACATGTTCCTCCCTTCCTTTACCGGAAGTGCTCTCACGCGCTCCTCTCAGCTGTTGTGTGTCAGGCAGAGTTGGACCCAGATAGGACCCACCGGACCCTGACGGTGACGTCACAGATAGGACCCACCGGTTTCTGTTTGTGTGTTCATGTACATGGCGGTGGACGCTATGAACCTGTTAGCAACGGTTAGCAACGGTTAGCGACGATTAGCCACGGTTAGCGACGATTAGCATCGGTTAGCGACGGTTAGCAACGGTTAGCGACGGTTAGCAACAGTTAGCGACTATTAGCCACGGCTAGGGACGATTAGCGACGGTTAGCAACGGTTAGCGACGACTAGCAACAGTTAGCAACGATTAGCGACGGTTAGCAACGGTTAGCATCGATTAGCAACGGTTAGCCACCTAGGAGTGTAGTGTGTTGTTGTTGTTGTTATACGTCATCAAGCGCGTGCCGGTAAACGTCCCATGGTGCGTTCAGGTCGGCTCGGAAATGCTAATGATACTTCCTGATATTACATTTCTAAGTAAATATCAGCTGATAATATCAAACATCCCTAAATAAAATACTTTTTTACTTCTTCTCATGAAATGATTGCGACAATATGATTTATTCCTGATAGATAAAATGTTTATAGTCTCTAAAGTGTATTGATTAATCTCATTGCAGCTGGTCAAAGGTGATTAGTGATGAGTATAAATAGAAAATAAAAAGAGGAATGTGTCTGAAAACTAAATTATTCACACTTTATGAGCATATTGTGATATTTGAGTTCATCTGTATCAGCTTTACTTTAATTTATATGTTTACAACTAACTCTTTATTGTTAAGCATTTCTTTAATGATTAATTTTTGCACCTTAATGTGAAGAGATGTTTAACTGTTCATTGTGATGTCACAGGAAGTTCAGCTCCATAATAAATCTTCTTTTACTGAACAAACGTCACTGAACTTCCTCCAGATGTCATTAAACTGTTTCTGAATCACATCTTTCTGCTTTCTGTCGCCTCCAAACACTAAATACACATTACAACCAAACTGTGAGTGTGTGTGTCTGAGAGTGAGTGTGTGTGTCTGTGAGTGTGTGTCTGTGTGTGTGTCTATGTGAGTGTGTGTGTGTCTGTGTGTGTGTGTCTGTGTGAGTGTCTATGTGAGTGTGTGTGTCTATGTGTGTGAGAGTGTGTGTGTGGGTGTGTGTCTGTGAGAGTGTGTGAGTGTGTTTGAGTGTGTGTGTGTGTTTCCCAGCAGACACACACTCTCACAGACACACACAGACACACACACACACACACACACACACTCACAGACACACACACACACACTCACATAGACACTCACACAGACACACACACACACTCACAGACACACACACACAGACACACACACACACTCACACACACACACAGACACACACACACTCACATAGACACTCACACAGACACACACACACACTCACACACACACACACACACACTCTCACAGACACACACATACACACTCACTCTCAGACACACACATACACACTCACTCTCAGACACACACATACACACTCACTCTCAGACACACACATACACACTCACTCTCAGACACACACTCTCACAGACACACACACTCACAGACACACACACATACACACACACTCACAGACACACACATACACACTCACTCTCAGACACACACATACACACTCACTCTCAGACACACACTCTCACAGACACACACTCACAGACACACACATACACACACACTCACAGACACACACATACACACTCACTCTCAGACACACACTGACACAGACACACACACTCACACACACACACTCACACACACACACACACACACACACACACACACAGACACACACTGACCGCCTTTCACTACAAATATTCAGAGAATGAAACCAGTTCTGCCTCCTCTCACTTCACATTCCTGTGTGTGAACCAGAGTTACTACAGAGACACACACACACACACACACACACACACACACACACACACACACACACACACACACACACACACACACACACACACACACACACACAGGAGGCGTTCAGGCGCAGACACCACTGTGGGTAAACACAACGTCACTGCAGACACACAGAGACACTTTAAAGGCGACGTGTCTGATAACTCTAACCCTCCACTGAGACCAACTGTAACACCTTAATATACCTAAATATAATATATAATATAACTTTACTATAATAAACCTGTTTACTGTGAAATATGAACAACTCCAACATGTTATACGTCACATTATTTTACTCAGAAGCTGCTGATTGACAATATTTTATACAATGTTTAATATCTGAACGCTTTAAATATGATATAATAATATTTATGTAATCTTGTATTTCTGGTCAATATGGGACAAAAAACTAAGCCCGAAGTAGAGCTGAGTGATTATAACCTAAATAATAACCTTAACCTGGATTCCTCTCTGACAGCAAACTGAATATATTTGAGGATCAGCTGATTTTCATCTTTTCTGACATTTTAAGGATCAATAACTAGAAATCAATCAGCTGATTAACGGATCATTAAAATAACTGTCAGCTGCAGCTCTGATACAGTCACATGAAATATGTTAATGACTCAAGTTTACTTTGGTAAAAACTGTATGTTCCTCACACACACACACACACACACAGTGATCTAATTATAACTACACTAACAGCTGGAGCACCTGAGCAGCTGGCTGAGGTCAAAGGTCAAACACTAGAAACTCAATTTATTAAAAGTTAACATTCAAAATATTTATTAAATCTCATCCAGTTAATTATTAAATTATTAAGTTTAATAAAAGTTCATCACAGTAAAGTACTAGTACCTCAAACTGTACTACAGTAAAGTACTAGTACCTCTAACTGTACTACAGTAAAGTACAAGTACCCCAAACTGTACTACAGTAAAGTACTAGTACCTCTAACTGTACTACAGTAAAGTACAAGTACCCCAAACTGTACTACAATAAAGTACTAGTACCTCAAACTGTACTGCAGTAAAGTACAAGTACCTCAAACTGTACTACAGTAAAGTACAAGTACCTTTAACTGTACTACAGTAAAGTACTAGTACCTCAGACTGTACTACAGTAAAGTACAAGTACCTCTAACTGTACTACAGTAAAGTACTAGTAGCTCTAACAGTACTACAGTAAAGTACTAGTACCTCAAACTGTACTACAGTAAAGTACTAGTACCTGTAACAGTACTACAGTAAAGTACTAGTACTTCATCTCTTGTGATGGATAATAAATGAGTATCAGCAGGAAGTAGTTCTCAGTAAGTTTCTGATCAGCTGTTTGAGCTTCAGACTGAACGCGGAGTCGCTGCAGCAGAGAACCGGCAGCAGGTTGCAGCAGGCGGAGCCTCCGCAGTGTGAGTCCGGGCAGAGAGAGCCGACAGCCGGCAGCGGGACGGACCTCTGCCCGCTGAATCACCGGAGCGCCAATAAATACGAGATAAAGAAGCAAAGACTCACCGAGAGGATCCATCAGTGCAGCGGAGTCATGATGACTGACTCACTCACACACACACGCACACGCTCAGCCCAACGCACACTTCCGCCCGGACCGTCACAATAAAAGCTCCACCAAGGAAAACAGGGAACGTCGAAAATGACGTCAGGCTTGCTTTTATTTTTTAAAGTAATAAAACTACATTTAAGTGTTTAAAGTAATAAAACTACATTTAAGTGTTTAAAGTAATAAAACTACATTTAAGTGTTTAAAGTAATAAAACTCATTCACTTGTTTAATATTACTGGAAGTATAGTAACACAAACTTTGGTACTAAAAAGACTAACACTGATAGAGCAGCAGTCAGATATTAAATATTATAAATATATATCAGTGTGAATCAGTGGGAGGTCTAAGTAGATGCAGAGAGTTCACTGCTGAATCCTGCAGGTGTTTAACTGACTGTTAGTTAAAGACTTCAGATGCTTTTAATCTGAAAAGCGTCTGAGCTCAACCTCTAAAACATGACCGACTGAACCTTTTACTGTAAATACAAGATGTTTAAATAAGAGAAGTGTTTAACTGCTTATCAGTGACCTCATCATCACCTCCAGTTTCACTATCAGTCTGCCACACCGCAGGAGAGGAAGAAGGAGAAGAAGAGGAAGAAGAAGCAGAAGAGGAGGAGGAGGGGGAGGACGAAGAAGAAGAGGAGGAGGAGGAGGAGGAGGAGGACGAAGAAGAAGAAGCAGAAGAAGAAGAGGAAGAAGAGGAGGAGGAGGAGGAGGAAGAGGAGGAGAAGAAGAAGAAGAGGAGGAGGGGGAGGAGGAGAAGAAGAAGAGGAGGAGGGGGGAAGGAGGAGGTGGAGGAGGAGGAAGAGGAAGAGGAGGAGGACGACGACGACGACGAAGAAGCAGAAGAAGAAGAAGAAGAAGAAGAAGAAGAAGAGGAGGAGGAGGAGGGGGTGAGGAGAAGAAGAGGAGGAGGGGGGGGGAGGAGGGGGAGGAGAAGAAGAGGAGGAGGGGGGGGAGGAGGAGGAGGAGGGGGAGGAGAAGAAGAGGAAGAAGAGGAGGAGGTGGTGGAGGAGGAGGAGGAGGAGGTTGTGCTGCAGGCGTCTCAGAGTTAACGAGCAGTCCGTCCACTCTGTAATCAGCGGACTGGGACTGGGACTGGGACTGGGACTAGGACTGGGACTGGGACTGGGACTGGGACTGGGACTGGGACTAGGACTGGGACTGGGACTGGGACTGGGACTGGGACTGGGACTAGGACTGGGATCAGGGTTGGGGTTATTACACCTCAGCTGCTGCTCGGCCGTCAGAGTGAAAAGAAAAGAAAAGCAGAAGCACAGCGAGGAAACAAGAGGAAGAAGATATTTCACTTCCTAGTCTGACCAGTGACCGTCACAGCTTCATCTGTAGACACACACCACACACTCAGGACATTAAACCAGTATAAACCAGTATAAACCCAGTATTAGTCCCAGTATAATTCCAGTATTAGTCCCAGTATAAACCCAGTATAAACCCAGTATTAGTCCCAGTATTAGTCCCAGTATAAACCCAGTATTAGTCCCAGTATAAACCCAGTATAAACCAGTATAAACCAGTATAAAAAACAGTATAAACCAGTATAAACCCAGTATTAGTCCCAGTATAGACCCAGTATAAACCCAGTATAAACCCAGTATAAACCCAGTATTAGTCCCAGTATAAACCCAGTATAAGTCCCAGTATAAACCCAGTATAAGTCCCAGTATAAACCCAGTATTAGTCCCAGTATAATTCCAGTATAAGTCCCAGTATAAACCTAGTATAAGTCCCAGTATAAACCCAGTATTAAACCTAGTATAAGTCCCAGTATAAACCTAGTATTAGTCCCAGTATAAACCCAGTATTAGTCCCAGTATAAACCCAGTATAAACCCATTACTGGAGCAGGTATAAATCCTGAGTTAATCCCAGTATAAACTGGTTGTCAGAGGCCTGTTTGTCGGGGCAGACCGGGCAGATTAACATATAAATAACCTGCTCCCCCCTCGGCTGGAGGGTCGGGGGGGTCAGGGGGTAAGAGGGGGGGTTGGGGGGGTAAAGGGGCGTCGGGGGGGGGGTTTA
>JAJDFG010000744.1:57500-85232 GCA_021039105.1 Scomber colias | reverse complement strand
ACGTGCATATGGTTTGCAGGACGGTTTAAGACCAGGTCCTTCTTGTCCTGTGTTGGGAACATAAATACTTTCAGATCGTTCAATGAATATGATCAAATTATTAGTAGTAGTTTATGGGCAGGGTAACTTTACTGAAATTCAAAATTGAAATAAGGGTATTTTCAAAAGCAAAAAAATTAAAATAAAATAAAATAAACAATAAATATTTTTTTAAAAACTTTATGATATATTCTGTACCTGATGTGGTTTTAGGGGTCTGTGTTGTAACAGCCTGCAATGAGAGATAAAAACATGTAGTTAGACTAAATGTGATAGAAACATTTCCTCAATGCTGCACATTTGTCATTAAAGGACAAGTTCACAATGTTTAAAGTGTGTCTTAAAACAACACAGCATGTTCACCTCATACAGGCCTAAATGTTCATAGGTGCAAAATCAATAGACCAAACAGATACTCACAGGCATGAGACGGTAGAGGCGGTTGATAAAATAGGCCTCTATAGTTAGGCCAAGCAGTGCCAAGCTCACCAGGATGAAGAGCGGGGTTTGTGCTGCTCTGAAACACTGTCGCACTTTGTTTGACTTTTGTGGCTCTGGAGAGATGTTGACATAGCTGTCATCCATATCCACAGAGTGAAACTGGACATCAGACTCTGCCATTCCTGCTGCACAAATATCCTCAAGACACTGGGTAAAATACGTATCGTGAAAGGTCAGAGTGACAAACTGAGAGTTCAGAAGATGCTCACAGATGCACCTTCGGTTGTAGCTCGTCTGTGGAAAATGACAGTCTGCAAATTATCAGGCTTTGACTTTAAGGGCAAACCAGGTAAGCGTGCCAAGTGCAACCACAGCATCATGTCACAACATTTCCGTTCCATAACCACCTCAGATTTTCTCAGTTTCCCACAAACACACCTGCCATGTTCAAATAACATGTTTTCTAATACAAATCCACTGATGCATCTTCAACACATTGTTCTTTTCTTTCTTTAAACTTGAGCATCGTAAATTTCCATGGGCATAACTTTTTTCATGTTACAATTATAATACTGTATAGCAATTAAACAAAACTTGTATTTTATTAATGCAACAGTTCAGAGATGTACACATGTAGCATGTAACAAGAGATCAATGAGTAATTAAAATTGCAAGCAGTGATGAACGGGCCCTCGCGCCCCCACGCATGTCGGGCTGCGGCTCAGTCGGAGAATGTAGCATCACCAAGGTCTTATGTCTCAGCTGTGTCAATTTCAGGTTTAAATACTTAAGATTATGGGAGTAATCAGTGAAAGAATGAAGCAAGTGACTTCCTGTTGCCACTAGGTGGCGCTATGACTGTCACTAAATATGAGACTGTACATGTGTTCAGACCAGGACACTGAACAAGCATATTAAATTTGGTAAAGCTCAGACCATGTGGAGTCAAGTTATGAGGGTTTGAAATTTCATGGCGAAGCATCGAAATTCGCCGCGTCACCATGGCAACCAGGAATGATGGGTGAAAAAGCTTTTGATAACTTTTCATCTCCAATGTCTCAAGATGACTCTGTGTGAATTTGAAGTGGATAGGATGAAATCTCTAGGACTAGTTCGTTCAAATATGATGCCACAATCGGCATGAAAATCAATACTTTGATTCAAAATGGCCGACTTCCTGTTGGAGTGACGTCATGGGCACCTAGACGTTTTTTGTGCGTCTTGACATGATGAACATGTGTACCAAGTTTCGTTTCTCTATGTCAATCTGTGGCGAGGGGATGGATGTTTTTCATTTCTCAAGGGGGCGCTACAGAGCCATTTTGCCACGCCCATTTACAAAAACCATAAAATATCAAATTTTTCGCCAAGTCTGGCTTGCTTTGGTGGATTTGGAAAAGCTCAGACCATGTGAAGTCAAGTTATGAGGGTTTGAAATTTCATGGCGAAGCATCGAAATTCGCCACGTCACCACGGCAACCAGGAATGAAGGGGGAAAATGCTTTTGATAACTTTTTATCTCCAATGTGTCAAGATGAGTCTGTGTGAATTGGAAGTGGATGGGATGAAATCTCTAGGACTAGTTCGTTCAAATATGATGCCTGGAAATGACCAAAAAACTCACCAAAATTGAGAATTTTTCCCAAGATGGCCGACTTCCTGTTGGACTTAGGGTATGGGTCCAAATGGCGTTTTTGTGCGTATGGAGATGATACATAAACCTACCGAATTTCATTGTTCTACATCAATCGGGAAGGCGGAGGTTCAATTTTGAAATATTCAAGGGGGCGCTATTGAGCCGTTTAGTCACGCTCATCCCATTGAAGTATATAGGATGTTAAATGACCCCACTCCAGACGTGTGTGTCGAGTTTCGTTACCGTGGAGGCATCCTTTGCACCTGAAAACTGTAATCGTATTTCATGGCGTTGAATGGGTTGTCATGGCAACGGGATTTGATGATGGGTCATGAGTTGCAGAATGTAGCATCACCAAGGTCTTATGTCTCAGCTGTGTCAATTTCAGGTGTAAACACTTAAGATTATGGGAGTAATTAATGAAAATATTACGCAAGTGACTTCCTGTTGCCAGTAGGTGGCGCTATGACTATCACTAAATATGAGACTGCACATGTGTTCAGACCGGAACGCTGAACAAGCATCTGAAATTTGGAAAAGCTCAGACCATGTGGAGTCAAGTTATGAGGGTTTGAAATTTCATGGCGAAGCATCGAAATTCGCCGCTTCACCACGGCAACCAGGAATGGCGGGGGTAAAAGCTTTTGATAACTTTTCATCTCCAATGTCTCAAGATGATTCTGTGTGAATTTGAAGTGGATGGGATGAAATATCTAGGACTAGTGCGTTCAAATATGAGGCCTGGAAATGACCAAAAAATGCACCAAAATTGAGCATTTTTCCCAAGATGGCCGACTTCCTGTTGGACTTAGGGTATGGGTCCAAATGGCGTTTTTGTGCGTCTGGAGATGATACATAAACCTACTGAATTTCATTCTTCTATGTCAATCGGGAAGGCTGAGGTTCAATTTTGAAATATTCAAGGGGGCGCTATTGAGCCGTTTAGCCACGCCCATCCCATTGAAGTATATAGGATGTTAAATGAACCCACTCCAGACGTGTGTGTTGAGTTTCGTTACCGTGGAGGCATCCTTTGCCCCTGAAAACTGTAATCGTATTTTCATGGCGTTGAATGTGTTGTCATGGCAACGGTATTTGATGATGGGTCATGAGTTGCAGAATGTAGCATCACCAAGGTCTTATGTCTCAGCTGAGTCAATTTTAGGTGGCAATACTTAAGATAATGGGAGTAATTAATGAACAAATGACGCAAGTGACTTCCTGTCGCCACTAGGTGGCGCTATGACTGCATTAAAATCAATATTTTGATTCAAAATGGCCGACTTCCTGTTGGAGTGACGTCATGGGACCCACAGACTTTTTTGTGCGTCTTGACGTGATGAACATGTGTACCAAGTTTCATTTCTCTATGTCAATCTGGGGCGAGGGACTCGATTTTCTTGATTTTGCAGGGGGCGCTAGAGAGCCATTTTAGCATGCCCGTTTATGCAAACCATAAAATATCAAATTTTTCGCCGGTCTGGCTTGCATGCCAACTTTGGTGACTTTTAAGGCACGTTCAGGGGGGCAAAAAGGCCGTTGTTGTGAGAGAAGAAAAAAAAGAATAATCATGGCAAAACCAATAGGGCTTCGCGCTGGTCAGCGCTCGGGCCCTAATAATCCGGGCAATTACAATAGGGCTTCGCGCTGGTCAGCGCTCGGGCCCTAATAATCTTGACAGATACAATAGGGCTTCGCGCTGGTCAGCGCTCGGGCCCTAATTAAGTTTTAAAAGAGAACAAATAAAAACTATTTGATGAGTGAAAACCATTTCAATGTAGGAAAAAAGGCAAGAGAGGCAAACCATAGTTAAAGGAGATAAAAGCAATTTGAAAGTAAATTAAAAAGTCAAATAAAATGAGGAAAGTCTCTCTGATAAAGAAAAAAACTAGTCTTCATTTGATTATGGTTCAACTCACAATAATGTAGAAAAATGAACATTTGTAGGCATTTGAAGCAGTTTCTAGTAGAAGTGAGCACATTCAAATCTTCATTGGGAAGTTTAAACATTTTCTGTATTGATAAAATAACAATAATACATTTCTGTGGCATCTGTCGAACAGATCACGACATGAAGAAATTTGGAGGTCTGAAGAAAATCCGACAAAACGACAAAATCGTAACTATGACTGGAAAACTCAGACTTTTCTGAAAGCTTCAATATAGCTGAAATTACACTTAATAAAAACAGAAGTACATCAGCAGAGTCTGTCGTCATGGTGATTAAACACAAATACAATGGATGTGATGTCATGTTTTCAGCAGGTCTTATCAATCAATACCAAGTAGTATCGAAATGTCTCCTGTCAAACGATACCTGCAGTCGATCCTTTTTGCACCCAGAACTAAAACAAATATGACTATTTGTACGGACTTGCTCACAGCCAATCAACACAAGCATTAAATATTAATAAATTAACGACTTTCAATGCATTTCTGTAAAAATCTAATTTAGCACTTTATGTTGGCAGCTCTGTTTATGTCCACTCATCGTGAACACATCAACTCCATCTGGAATTTGACATCATCTTGTAGTCCGTCTCTGATTGGCTGCTCTATGTGTCGTTGCAGCACTCCAAACAGCATGCCAGCACACATGCCAGATCACTCACTGTCTCAATGCAGCAGCAGAAGGCTTCACAATTGCAGCACATTTCAATGCAGGAGTCTGTAGAGGCAAACAGAACAGACAGGAGACAGTGAATGCATCAGTCTGTAGAGGCAAACAGAACAGACAGGAGACAGTGAACGCATCAGTCTGTAGAGGCAAACAGAACAGACAGGAGACAGTGAACGCATCAGTCTGTAGAGGCAAACAGAACAGACAGGAGACAGTGAACGCATCAGACTGTAGAGGCAAACAGAACAGACAGGAGACAGTGAACGCATCAGACTTTAGAGGCAAACAGAACAGACAGGAGACAGTGAACGCATCAGACTGTAGAGACAATCAGAACAGACATTTTCCACACTGACCTGCAGAGAGGAAACAGACGAGGTGAGGTGTGGCTGCAGAAGTAAACTGCCAGGTAGTAGTCGCTGTAGTTTTTTTTACACTCGCTGACGTCTTTATTAGGTAAAATAGTGCAATCTAATTTAATTCAATACAAAAACTCTGCTATAAATTCTACATTTATGAAGTTAATATATTTTCAGTTTTTGCTGACATTGTCAAAAAGGTGATAATTCTGCTTTATGTTGATTATTGAGGTCATACCCAGCCAACATGTCCATGTGGGCCCCACATGGGTTAAATATGGGCTATGTGAGTACTGAGTGGGCATGAACTGGGCAATAACATGGGCCCCACATATGAAGCCCATGTGGGCTGACGGTATGAGCCCCATAAGGGATGTAAGTGGGCTAAGCAAGAATGGGCATAAACAGGGCTTCGCTGCAGTTTTGCTCTCAACAAGGAATTAGTCTGTGACTGAATGAGCTTCCCATTAACCACAGCTCACTACAGAGCTGTGAGAGGGGTTATCAAGGATGGTACCTTCACCTTCATCCTCTCCCACCACAAATTTGAGCTTCCTGAGCAACATATTACAACATATATATATATTTGAATACTGTTTTGAATAATAATTTGTCTGATGTGATTTTTACAAGAAAAAAGTTAAATTACTTCGTTAGAAATCCCTCAAACATCATCTCCTCCTCCATCATGTGAAAATGCAGAATCTCTGAATATGTAAATATTGTTGATTTAAAACACAGATGTCTCGTATTTCATTGTAAAGTCTATTTTCAGTGTTTGTACTTTAAGTTTCTACATCACACAGTGAAGGAAGAACACAACACTCTTATTATCAGCCTGTCCGTCGTCTGTGAAGCACTAAGCTACATGAAAGATGCTGTAAATAAATTATATAATATGATAATATGATATGATAAATTAATTAATTGATTGACTGACCTTTGTTTTTTCGTTGTGGACCCGTATCGGCTGTCGGCTGGCTCGTGATGCACTCTGATTGCTTCAAGCTCGTATTAACGTCTTCTCCAGAGTCGCCACACTGTGGTGTCTTATCCATGCTGTTTGTATTAATGTAAATATGAATTAATATCTTTATGAATACAACTCACAGTTAAAACCTTTGTGGTGGCGTGCACATCCAGAAAATGAATAAAGCAGGTGTTGAACCAACAATAAATGAATGACAAGAGAAAAGTATCACCAGTGTGACGTTTGGAGCACAATGATCTGAGTTTGATGAGTGATGAAACTGAAAAAGAGCATTGTGCTCGAAATGTCACGCTGGTGATGTCCAAATAAATGCCTGCATTGGGAGCTGCAGGTGTGGACTTTTTTATTGTTTTACAACTCAGTTAGAAACACAGAATCCAGAGAACAGGAGTGTGTAGAAGTGTGTTAGTGACAGAGTCAACTTTGTTACTTGTTGCTGGATATTTAATAGTTTTATGTCATACAATCATTTTGTTTTATTGAATTGTTTAAAATATTTATACATTTTTAAAAAAAAAAATTTTACTGGCCATATTTTAGACTGAATATCGTGACATTGTTCAGCCACTAGGGGGAGGCAGTTCCCCCCTGCTTCCCCGCAAACACCGTACTATGGACTCAGCCAACACAAGATAGGCTCACTGAGCATCTGACAGGTGCAGAGTAGTTGTAGTCCTATAGGAGTTGGTTATTACTGTACTAGAGTTGAAACTGAAAGCAAATATGTAAGATTGGATAGCTTTCCTCAATAAGTGAATGAATACGTTTTGATGTTTTTGCTTTATTGCTTACTGATTGGATTCCCTTTATCTACCGAGTTTAAGGACGTTTTTTGGTCCTTTGTGCAAAACTAGAGACATTTTAAAGCAGCGCTGTTTAAAGAGTTAGACTAGTGTCGTCTCCCACACAGTGTGTCACAGGCTAATAAAACAAGATTATCAGGAAGCAATAAAACACCGACATATGCCTGAAACATTAAAACTGAGAAACACAGTAAAATATGTTAAAACACAGAGTTCAGAAGTCAAATTACAAATATAAAAACATCCTATTTACATTTTGAGTTTAGGTCAACGTGTTTCTCTTTGAGTTTTAAAATGACAATATTATAAATTTCGTGTAGCTTTAACCAGACTGATTCACGGCTTCAGTTTGAAATTACACACAAATAAATAAATTTTAAGGATGTAGAAGAAAAGTTTCCCCACCTGAGAGGCAGACTCCTCCTCTTCTTCTTCTTCTTCTTCTTCTTCTTCTTCTGTCGGCTGCTGGTTTTAATCTGATTTTTTATCACGAAGAATTTCTCAAATCCGGAGCGTGCACATGTGACTCATTGCTTCCTCTGAATACACACACACACACACACACACACACACACACACACACACACAGTATGGTTTATGTGGGTTAGACACGCAGATTGTACAGACTCAGCTTCAGATTTATTAAAATGTTTCTATTCATGAAAACTGAAATTAATTTTAAAAACTACTATTTAGTAGTTTTTAAAGTAAAAGAACCTCAAAATTGATTCTTGAAATTGTTCTTAAATACAAAACTTGAAATAAGTAGATGTACTTAGTTACTTCCCACCACTGCAGATGACACATCTAATGAAAATGAGTCAATTATTAAGATACAGAGCTGCTTGAAAATGTGTGAAACCCTTAGATTTTTGCTTTATTTCTGCATAAATACGATCTTATATGGGATTTATCAGATTTCCAAGTCATTAAACTAAATAAAGAGACATCAATTAAACAAATTAATAGTATTAAATGGGAAAGTACCTCAAATCAAAGTACTTGCAGTTCAATCTCCATCCTGCAAGTGTCGCTCTTGTCTAATTGCTGCAGCTTTAATTCCCCGCACAGAAGAAGAAAAAACGAAGAGGAGGAAGAAGATGAAGATGAAACAAAGAGATTCCTGCAGATGTTTAAGAAAATAGGGGGAAAACATGAGTGAAATGAAAGCGGAGCCCCGATGAGGATTTAAGCGGAGGACAGTTTGATGCAGCTGCAGCGTCATGGTGAGTCTGACAGATGTTGCCGGACAGATGTGATCAGGACTGATGCAGAATAACGGAGCAGCTGGACTCGTTTTAACAACCCGCAGCATCACAAACACTCAGAAATAACAACACGCGATTCATGCATAGCAGACACAGACATATGAAGCATGAATTTAAAGCATTTTTCTCTGTTTTTATGAGTCTTCGGAGAATCTGTTTTATGAAGTTTAGTCTGATAAGTCCAGATCTGCACCAGACTTGGTCTCATATGTGTTGAGCATTATGAAAAAAAAACTACTAAATATTCCTTTATTTCTGTTGCTATTGATAGAAACATGTTTGATAAATCTGAAACTGAGTCTGTGTGGAAATCTAACTCAGATAAATGAGATTTTAGACAGTGCATCTTTACAAATAGAAATAATGAATCTTAAACTGGCTTTTAAACTATTATTATTATTATTATTAACTATAATTACAGTCTTCATGTTAACCGGGTCTAGGTTTTTGAAGAGTCGGGTAGCTGTTTTAAGATCTAGATCGGTCTGGATGGAGAAATATGCCGTATTTATGCAGAGCTATAGAGCTATAGAGCTTTTTTTTACTTTAATGCACCGCCGTATCTTTATAATTATTTTTATTAGATGTGTTTTTATCTGCAGTGATGAGAAGTATAAGTACAAGTAGTACAAGTTTACTCAAGTACTGCATTTAAGTACAATATTGAGGTACTTTGCTTGTGTTTCCATGTGATGCTACTTCAGAGGGAAATACTGTATTGTCTGGATGGAGTAAAAATAACTCTGTGAAATCGCCCTTTATTCCGTTTTTGCAGGTTTTACACATTTGGGACTTTAAAGTCACTTTTTAAAATGTTTATACAACTGGAATAAAACTTTCACAAAACAAAGTTTTAAACAGTCAAAAACGTTTCTGCTTAAATCTGGTTCTGATTTGAAAACTTGATATCAGCCTGTAGTGATTTTTGATGTGTGGAAAGTTACTAACTGCATTTAAGTAAAGTTTTGAGGTGCTTGTACTTAATTTGGGTTTTTCCATATGATGCTACTTTCTACATTTCAGAGGGAAATATTGTACTTTCTACTCCACTACATTTATTTGACAGCTTTAGTTACTTTTCAGATGAAGTTGATAATATAACAAGTTTTTAAAATACAACACATTGTTAAAGATGAAACAATGTCTTTTGACGTCTTACAAAAAGCAGTGTGTAGTCGGGCTCACATTTCAGATGTCTATGAGTTGTTAACAGCTCCACCAAATAGTGATTTTTCCCTCTAAACTTCTCACATGCTTTCATTTCAATAAATGTTCAAATGATCCAATATTTCAGCAAAAATCACAGATTAGAGAAAAAGTCCAAAAACTAAAAATCACATTTGTGTATCAGAACTTTGTGTATTTTTCTTTCCTCTCCCATTAATCATCTCACCAGCCCTCACATTTATCTGCTGACCCTTTGGAGGGGCCCCACCCCTAGGTTGGGAACCACTGGACTAAACTAGCTAACTGTATATAAAGTAGTATAAACTAGCTAACTGTATATAAAGTAGTATAAACTAGCTAACTGTATATAAAGTAGTGTAAACTAGTTAACTGTATATAAAGTAGTGTAAACTAGCTAACTGTATATAAAGTAGTATAAACTAGCTAACTGTATATAAAGTAGTGTAAACTAGCTAACTGTATATAAAGTAGTGTAAACTAGCTAACTGTATATAAAGTAGTGTAAACTAGCTAACTGTATATAAAGTAGTGTAAACTAGCTAACTGTATATAAAGTTGTATAAACTAGCTAACTGTATATAAAGTAGTATAAACTAGCTAACTGTATATAAAGTAGTATAAACTAGCTAACTGTATATAAAGTAGTGTAAACTAGCTAACTGTATATAAAGTAGTGTAAACTAGCTAACTGTATATAAAGTAGTGTAAACTAGCTAACTGTATATAAAGTAGTATAAACTAGCTAACTGTATATAAAGTAGTGTAAACTAGCTAACTGTATATAAAGTAGTATAAACTAGCTAACTGTATATAAAGTAGTGTAAACTAGCTAACTGTATATAAAGTAGTATAAACTAGCTCCACCTCCAGCAGCTACAACAGTAACATGCTGCTCTAACACTGATGCTTCACTAATGATGTCATATAATATATCACTACTTTTACTGTAATACTGCATACTACATCACTCATAATACTGCAGTACTTTTACTGTAATACTTTAATCAAGCTCATAGTACTTATGCTCTTCCTCTTCTTTGTGTTTTGTTGTGTTTGAGGCTGAGGAGGTAGCAGCAGCTGAGCGAGGAGGTCCAGAGGAAGATGAGGAGGGAGGAGAACGAAGACTCATAGGGCCAGGAAGAGGAAAGATTGGCCCCAATGCTCCTGTATACTGTGTCTGCAGGAAACCAGATATTAACTGTTTCATGATGTGAGAAATCTATCTATCTATCTATCTATCTATCTATCTATCTATCTATCTATCTATCTATCTATCTATCTATCTATCTATCTATCTATCTATCTATCTATCTATCTATCTATCTATCTATCTGTTAATAACACTAACCTGTCTGTGATTCAGAGGGTGTGACTGCTGCACTGAGTGGTTTCATGGAAACTGTATCGGAGTTTCAGAGAAAGCAGCTAAATCTATCAGAGTGTGGTACTGTCCGTCCTGCAAAGGTCAGTGTCCCTAATGTTTAAAATCACATTTAAAATAAAATTCACACTTAAAAAACATCAAGTGGAGCTCTGGTGATGCTGAATCTCTTTGTTTTAGCAGTTTATCTGTTAGTTGTTATTGGTCTGTTGTGTCCTCCGCAGAAAAAGACTCATCTCTGGAGATAAAATACCGTCCAAAGAAGACTAAGGAGAAGGAAGAGAAGGAGGAGAATGAGGCGGAGCCAGAGAGGGAGGACAAACCCGACGGAGATGGGCGCTCCACCCCCCAACCGAAGATGGACAGGAGGCGGGGCTCACAGGTAAAGAGGAAGTTACTGTGACCAGATCATGGATGTATTATAAGAGCTGGATACCGGACCAATGATTCAGTCCGATAAGAACTGCTGTAGTTTCTGGGTTAGCTTTCATGTTATTTGTTTCCCCTGCTGGCTTCGCCCACTGGTTCCCAATTGGCCCACAGTCTTTACATTGTGATGATGTCACAGATTTTTAAATCGTTTTTTTGGCTCAAGGGAAGTTTTACAAGTATAAAACCTCCATGGATCAAAAATTCATAATGGAAAGAGTCATAATCAACCTTGTCTGCTGTTTGTGGAGTCCTGTCAAAGATTTTACGGACATCTCTTTTACAATGGTCTATGAAGAAAATGCTTTTTTGGCTGCAGGGTGGATTTTTTAGCTGCAATACTGTGAGTGACCACTGGAAAAAATCAGCTGATGGGCTCATCGGTGTCGCCCTATCAGCTCCTATAATACATCCACGGGCCAAACTGTGTAATTACAACTTTCAGGTCTGTTACAGGATGCGCAGAGACTTTATTTTATCACCATTCAAGTGAGCAGGGAGACAATTGGAAGTGAGCTGAAGTCTCTACTGAGCATGCTCAGTGGACCCATTTATAGGAATCGTCTTTGAGTCCAGTATCAAGTCCTCCTAAATGCATCCAGGATGTGTTTCTACCGGAGTTTATAGAAGAAATCTCTTCATAATACTTCTAGAATATTCCTATAGTGACATTTTAACTGCTTCAATTTCTTTTACACTTCAACCAGCATCAGGTTTTTAATCTTCAACTGGCATTTCAACCTTTGTTACTGCTTACATAATAACTGACACTTTACCACCAGCGCTTCAACTTTAACAGGAAATGGCTCTCCAATAAAAGTTTTTTTAAGAAGGGACTTAAAAGAGAAAACTGATTCAGCTCCCTCTAGTTTTATCGAGTTCAGCAGTTTTCATCTTTCAACTCTTTTAAGAGAACTCACAATAATAATAAAGATCATTTGTAGACACTTGAAGTTTCTAGTAGAAGTGAGCACATTCAAGTCTTCTGTGGGAAGTTCTGAAAAAAAATTCAGTATTAATAAAATAACATAAATGATATATCTAGTGGCATTTCTGTGACATTTGTCGAACAGATCAAGCGTTCAGCCCGGATGTGCGGCGAGTGTGACGCCTGTCTGAGGACGGAGGACTGCGCTCAGTGTGACTTCTGTAAAGACATGAAGAAGTTTGGAGGTCCGAACAAAATCCGACAGAAGTGTCGACTGAGGCAGTGTGAGGTCCGAGCCCGGGTGAGTGATCAGAAAATCCACCAGTCAGTAATTCTTTGATCTGATACTTAAATGGCGATCGATCAGTTTTAGCTCAGCAGAATTCTGAATTTTGACTCGATTGACTTGTTTCTTTCCTCCGAGCAGAAGATGCTTCGTGTCAAAGACGAGGAAATGGGTCGGAGCGGCGGCAGAGGACGGAGCCTCCAGAGGAAAGGGCCGGGGCATCAGACAGAAGAGGAGGAAGAGGAGGATGGGGAGGATATGGTGTTCAGTGAGAGCGAGCTGGAGCTGTACGAGCAGTATAAAGCAGCCGGCTACAGAGACCTGGTGAGTGTTTCTGACCAATCAGCTCTCAGAACCGACACGGACTTCCTGTAGTGTGATGCGTCTTCTTTCCTGTTGCAGGTGTGGCACAGCGAGGAAGAGGAAGACGGTCAGTCGGACTCTACGAGGAAGAAGGCGGTGAAGGTGAAGCACGTGAAGAGACGAGAGAAGAAGACCGAGAAGACAGAGAAGACGGAGAAAACGGAGAAGAAGGTGACCGTCCCTTTAAGTAGCAGACGACTGATGATGTCACTGATGATGCCATTTACACTCTGATGCTGATGTCTCCTGCAGAAGTCCGTCTCTGCTCCCAAAGAGGAGGTGAAGCTGCGACGTCACAAAGCGAAGCAGCGCCACAGGGAGCGTGTGCGGCACAGCGAGCGAGGAGGCGAAGGCGGGGTTAAGGAAGTGGGCGGGGCTATGCGGCAGTGTCTGGGTCCGGGCTGCGTCGAACTGGCGAGAGCAAACTCCAAATACTGCTCAGAGGACTGCGGCATGAAGCTCGCTGCCAAGTGAGTCTCCTCACAGAATCTGTAACCTGTAACATAACTGAAAACACAGCTGTAACCTGAAGAACACAAATAACACATCTGTAACACCAGTAACACACCTGTAACCTGTAGTACACAAAAACGCATCTGTAACACCAGTAACACACCTGTAATACATGCAACACACCAATAAAAAACCTGTAACACCAGTAACTCAACTGTAACACACCTGTAACTCCAGTAACACACTTGTAACACCAGTAACACACCTGAAACTCACCTGAAACTCAAGTAACACACCTGAAACTCCTGTAACACACCTGAAACACACCTGAAACTCCTGTAACACACCTGTAACTCCAGCAACACACCTGTAACTCCAGTAACACACCTGTAACACACCTGAAACACACCTGTAACTCCAGTAACACACCTGTGACTCCAGCAACACACCTGTAACTCCAGTAACACACCTGTAACACACCTGAAACACACCTGTAACTCCAGTAACACAACTGTGACTCCAGTAACACACCTGTAACTCCAGCAACACACCTGAAACTCCAGTAACACACCTGAAACTCCAGTAACACACCTGAAACTCCAGTAACACACCTGAAACTCCAGCAACACACCTGTAACACCAGTAACACACCTGAAACTCCAGTAACACACCTGAAACTCCAGTAACACACCTGTAACACACCTGTAACACAACTGAAACTCCAGTAACACACCTGAAACTCCAGCAACACACCTGTAACACCTGTAACTCCAGTAACACATCTGTAACTCCAGTAAAACACCTGAAACACACCTGTAACACGCCTGTGACTTGTAATTCACCATTATTACCTCGTTAGGGACCGAGCAGGAAGGCACAGGATGCAGGGTGTCAAGTTACAAAAAAAACGTTTTATTGACCCCAAAAAGGAAGAAAGACAAATCAGTGGTGACAACTGTTTTTTCTGTCCTCCAGTCGTATCTATGAGATCCTCCCTCAGAGGATCCAGCAGTGGCAGCAGAGTCCATGCGTTGCCGAGGAGATGGGCCGCAGACAGCTGGAGCGAATCAGGAGGGAGCAGCAGGCGGCCCGGCTCCGCCTCACATCGATGGAGAAAAGGTTTCACGAGCTCGAAGGCATCATCGCCAACGCCAAACTGCAACAAGTCCAACACGACGAGGAGGTACGAGACAGCGACACAGAGACACTGAGATAAAGCTTTTAGTGTTTTCATCTGTTAGTTTCTCTTTCATCTGTCTGTCTACAGGTGACTGAAGGTGACGGCGATGACACGGACCTTCAGATCTTCTGTGTTTCCTGCAGTCACCCCGTCAACCCGAAGGTGGCGCTGAGACACATGGAGAGGTGCTACGCCAAGGTAAGCTAACAGAGTCAAAACACTTCAGGTGCCCATCAGGTGTCTTTTTAAAGAGCAATAAACCAGAGGAGGGTCCCCCAAAAGCATCACTTCTTTCAGGGTCCCTATAAGCATCAAGCATTTAGGGTCCCCAGAAGTCAGTCGTGTCATCTCTTTAGGGTCCCCAAAAGCATCATTTCCTTTTGGTTCCCTATAAGCATCACTTCCTTCAGGGTCCCCAGAAGTCAGGTGTGTCATTTCCTTCAGGGTGTCTATAAGTATCACTTTCTTCACAGTCCCCAAAAGCATCACTTCCTTCAGGGTCCCTATAAGCATCAAGCATTTAGGGTCCCCAAAACTCAGGTGTGTCATCTCTTCAGGGTCCCCAAAAGCATGACTTCCTTCATGGTCCCTGCAAGAAAAGCATTCAGGGTCCCCAAAAGTGTCATTTCCTTTTGGTTCCCTATAAGCATCACTTCCTTCAGGGTCCCCAGAAGTCAGGTGTGTCTCTTCCTTCAGGGTCCCCAGAACAACAACAGTTACATGAGGACAGATGTGACTGAAACTTTAAACTGATCTTTCTCTCTCTCTGTCCGACAGTATGAGAGTCAGACATCGTTTGGATCCATGTACCCGACACGCATAGAAGGGTAAGATCTCTCTGTCTGTCTGTCTTTTCTCTCACTGAAAGAGTTTTATGCTCTCAGATTAAGACCTACCTTTGTTTGTCTTTGTCTTTGTCGTCTTTCAGAGCCACCCGGCTGTTCTGTGACGTGTACAACCCTCAGAGTAAAACGTATTGTAAGCGGCTCCAGGTTTTATGTCCTGAACACTCCAGAGATCCAAAGGTGTGTCTCAGTTCATCATCATCATCAACAGTTTACCTGCTGGTTATATTTCATTTCCTGTGATTTCATTATGAGCCCAGTAGTATTTTTGGCTTGTTTGAACACTTTATTTTACACCACTGATTGTTTTTAACATCGCAAAATACACATTCCCTCCACTGAGATTATCCTGTTTCTGTTCAGTCAGTACAAATGAAACAACTTTAACATTAGCACTGTCATAACATGTAAATAATGCTAACTTAAGCACTGTCCAAATATGTAAAAAAAAATGCTAATGTATGCACTATTCAGAAAGAGTTATGGGCAACTGAGCCAGCACAACTCGGCCAGTTTTTCATGTTAATAGTGTTTTCTCACAATCATCAGTAATTTGTTTAAAGATTAATTGTGATGATAAAAGGAAAAACAGGCACTCTGTAAGGGGAACTATAGCAAACATGTTAGCTAATATTAGATTTGATTTGGATTACTATTAGCAATGATTTAAAAAATTGAATCACAGCGGTCAACAAAACAACAAAAAGCAAAACAAGCCAAATACAGTATAAAGATCGGAACAATGAAATAACTCGACAGTAATATCATTAATTCTCTGTCTTTAGGTCCCAGCTGACGAAGTGTGCGGATGTCCTCTGGTTAAAGACGTCTTTGAGCCGACGGGAGAGTTCTGTCGTGTTTCTAAGAGGAAGTGTAACAAACATTACTGCTGGGAGAAACTTCGCCGCGCTGAGGTCGACCTCGAGAGAGTCCGAGTGGTACTGAACTCTCAACAAAACTTTAACATCAGCTTTTTCAGCAGCAGCATAGTGAAAGCAGAGATATGGACAGATGTCTGTGTGAAGGTGGAAGTTCTTCAGTCTTAAGTTGGATTTTTTAATGCAGGACTTTTACTTTTAAGGCCCATTTATGCTCAACGTTAAATACGGATACGGACGGAGCCTTCTGTCCGTGCTCTGCGTTCATTTCGTCCGTATTTCTGCCATAGACTGTATAAAAGAAATGGACGTAACATCCGTGACGTCACCCATTGGTTTGTGGACTGCTGCTCGGAAGCCAGTAGTTTTGAATCTAGGCAGCGCCATCTTGAAATTTCAGGTGCATGCTGGGAAAAATAAAAACACGGATTCTACTTATATGGGCATGAGGCGGGGCCATGGGCGGAGCGGGGAGGTTACTATGGTTGCGAGGGCTGGATCTCAAGGACATTGTGCAATCAACCTGTCAATCAGGACGTAGCCACGCCCTAATGCATACCCTGCTTTATCATCAAATATAAAATCAGGGAGGCCACAAATGAACATCATACTGCATTGAAGAAGGCTTTAAACTAGCGATTGAGACCATAAACACATTTTGAAAACGTTTACTGAGGTTAGAAATCAAGTGAGAAGTTGGTGAATTATCCATTGACTTGTATAGAGACGGTCGCTCCCTGGTGGCCTTTTGATCGAATGCAGTTCTAAGTTACTTCCACGTTGGCTTCATTTCAGAGGACTGGAACTCCCCGCCTGGTATGGACCAAACAGAGCAGTACCACCGAAAAACCATGGGGGGGCAGTGTTGCTGTCACTACTCGATACGTAGCTCTAGTGAGACACGAAGAAGAAATAACAATGGAGGAACTTTTTGAGGAAAGGTTTTGCGAGTTGGTTAGAAACTTTAAACATATCGTTTTTGTCTTTTATGCAAGAGGAACATTATCAATATCTCCTCCACAGTCGCCATGTTTGTTTTTGACTCTGTGCTGCCCCCTGGTGGATATATTGGTTAACATCGATGCCAACGTAAAGGACGCATGGAAGTATGTGAGCAGTGACGGTAACATGTTTGAAAAGGACAGATACATTTTTGTACGTACGTTGAGCATAAATGGGCCTTTAAAGGAATATTTTTACATTTCCTGTAGAATTTAGAGTATTTCCACAAAACCAGCTCAGGGATTTTGATTTGTAGTTCAAAGCCTCGACATTAACGTCTATCTCTGCCTGTCTGTCTCTCTACCTGTCTGTCTGTCTGTCTGTCAGTGGTATAAACTGGACGAGCTGTTCGAGCAGGAGAGGAATCTGAGGACGGCGATGACGAATCGAGCTGGTTTATTGGCCCTGATGCTGCACCAAACCATCCAGCATGACCCAATCACCACCGACCTGCGCTCCGCCAAGGACAGGTAGACAGTCGGGTAGAAAGTACAGAGAGAAGCATAGACAGGTAGAGAAGTTTACTGAAAGACAGATAACAAACGCCCAGATCTATCTGTATCTTTTTTTGTATTTTCATTTAGATGTATTTTCATATTTCAGTCTGAGATCCACGGATGGATTGTAGGAAGTAAGCTCAGAAAGCATTTAGCTTCTCACAAAAACTGAGACCTTCTAATCTCTCAATTACATCTTTTGTATCTCAATCTCATAATTGCAAGAAAACATTTTATAATTATCTTTATCTTTATCTCAGTACCGTACAGTTATTTTACAATATTTTATTCATGATGATGTTTTAAATACAAAACCAGCGTCAAGATAAAATGATGTTAAGATTTTGCAATAGTACGAGAAAGAAACTAAGATCTCAAAATTATGACTTATTTGTTTTGTAATTAAAAGATCATGTAATTACAAGACAAGAATTTCATTGTAATTTTGATATACTGAAGTTTTATTGTTGTTAAAAAGATTAGAAAATCTCATAATTATACATCATTGTAATTACAAGATAAAGATTCCCTAATTATTAGACACAAACCTTGAAATAATAATCTTATAATGATGAAAATAAGATACAGTAATTACTTTTGAGTCAAGAATCTTTAAAACATGACTTATTTTTCATCATTGGAAGATATATATCATGTAATCACAAGATAAAGAGCTTGTAATTATAAGATAATTGTTGCATAATTATGATTTTATTTTCTTGAAATACTTTGATTACATTTATGCGACATGGATCTTATAATTACAAGATTAAGATTTTATAATTATTAGATACAAACGTTGGGAGCAACACTTGTAATTATAAGTTCTCATACTTATTTTGTGTAATAACGTAACAACAAAATAAAGATCTCATAATTACAAAAATGATCATTTTCTAATTATGAGAGATTTTTCCTGATTGTACCATATATATCTTTATCATGTAATTGCAAGATCTTGTGATTATTTTAGCTTTGTTAAAATTCACTTTAAGAGATATGAGGTCTTCTAATTACAAGATAATGCTTCCATAATTATTATTAAATTGGTTTTCATGTAATTATGAGATACAGACATAAAGATCTTGTGATTTTGAGAGTAAGTGTATCATAATTACAATATTATTGTCATGTAATTACTTAAAAGGAATCTCTTGGGAGTTAAGATCTTGCAATTATGAGGTATTAAATCATAATTATATGATACAGGAAACATAATTATGGCACTTCTTTTTTTTTCTTTTTCTTTTTTTTAAGTGGGAGGAAATAAGTGTTTCTATGCTCCATGACACTGTGAGTTTCTTCTCCCTGCAGCACAATGAGAAACCTGCAGATGAGGTGCAGGAGGAGTTTTTAATCATCAGAAGTGAACACAGTGTTTAAGCCCACATGTGGATTCTCATTAATAAACAGTATTATCACTATGGTTACCCTACACACTACACTACACTACAGACTCAATAACTCTAAACTGGTGCTGCAGACTTCATAAGCTTCATAAAGAAACACACAGGTGACCTCTACACTACATTACCCACAACCCACTGCAACAACACCACACGACACTACAGCGCTTGTGTTTCTGTAGGCTGAGGGAAGGTTTATGACATCACAGGTGCTCATCCCGCAGAGATGGACAAAATAACAAGAACACTAATAAAAAAGCAGCTAAAAATTTTAATGTTCTGTTTTAATTGCACTTAGTTTTTATCCTGATGTTTGTTCTTATTGTTACTTTTTAAAAAAATATCTGTAGCACATTTTTTTTTATCAAGTGTCAAGTTTTTTTTTTCTATTTTGTATCTTTTTGTTCATGTTATTGTTTTCTGCTCTGTGTCTCTTCATGTTGTATTCAAACTGATGTTTCATTAAAAAGTTGATGTTGTTTTCATTATTTCTATTTCTCTCTAGTCATCATTTATAGTAACAATTTTAAGGGATACAGTACTCTCTAACACCAAATTCCTTTTTCTTTTTTAATCTCATGACATAAAGTTGTTAATATAACCCAAAAAATAGTAACATGTACAAGAGTAATATCTATCTATCTATCTATCTATCTATCTATCTATCTACCTATCTATCTATCTATCTATCTATCTATCTATCTATCTATCTATCATTAACAGACAGCTTCAATTAAAACGTTTTGATTATATTTATAATAATAATAAACTTTATAATAAACTTTTCATATTTTTTATAAAGTATAAAGACTCAAAATAATATTTTATTTTAATTAAAAATAAATAGTGTTATAACCTGTTGGCTGTGTGGATGTGAAATCGAAGCTCCTTTCTTAAATGAATTAATTACTTAATTGACGTACACTCCTACGTCACCACGCCGCGCCGGCCCCTCCCTGCGCGCTGACGTCATGTGTGGTGGACAGCTGTGGTGATCACTTCGCGCTCAGCAGCTCGGACAGAAACTGAACATCTGAGGAGAGAAAAGCAGCTGTGAGTATGATTTTTACCTGTTTATAGGTCTGAATGTTTCCGCTCTGAGATGACAGACTGTTAGCTGTCTTTAATAAACATACCCGAGCTGTTATTTAGTCACAGCTGAGAGCTAACAGGGAGGCTAACAGGCTAGCTCTGCTGTTGTTTATATTGTTGTTGTTATAGCTGCATCATTACATTCATTAAGAGGTTAAATCAGGTTTATTAGACTTATAACTTGATTTATTGGATATTTTAACACTCGGGTGAACAGAGGATTCTTTTAAGATGCTGTAAATACGTTAAGAATAATTCATGATATCTGTTGTGTTGGTGAATTTTGTTAAATTAAGATTTAATATCGAAAGAAATCTTTAAGTGATACTGAAACTAAGCGATTTAGGTTTCACTTTGCAGATGTAGATTTGTGTGAAGGCTGTCAAAGGTGTAGATTATCTGACAGCCATCAATTTAAGAATAGAGAGCCTTTACTGTCATTGTTATTGCACTTCAGTAATAATAATTTAAGGTAAATGAAAACAGTAATAAAAACACTGAGAGCATATTATAAGTGTGTTTTTAAAGAGTTGAGAGCTCCGATGGGTCACAGAAAGAAAGAAAGAAAGACAGAAACTGTTTTTTAAATTGTTTGTCTTCCTTCAGACTGTCAGTATTTATAGTTGAGTGTGCAGGTTGGGTTTTAATTTTGGTTTTGGTAAAGACATTTGGTGTGAATTTGCTGTCTGTCTCTCGTCTCTTTCATATTCACACGTACACAACATGTTTACTTCCCTTTACTGACTGAATATTTATTTGCAGACTTGCCTGAAACTGTCATGATTGTTTCTCTCTCTAATTTTTACATTTTATTTTATTGTTTTCTGTCTCAGAGGATTAAAAAAAAAATCAGACTTATGCATCGACTTGAAGTAGAACTGAAGTATTTTAATGCAAGAAATCCATCGTACATCTCATATTTATACACATATCAGGCGTCATCATCAACCAGAACACAAACATTTCCTGTTTATATGACATTGTAAGGCTTGGGTACGCTATCTCACACAACCACCGTTCCTGTTTTCCTAAAGCCTTTCCCAAAATGAGTTTGCAGAAACCATCCTATAGTTAATACTTTACCAAAAAATGACCTTACAATAATATATAATCCCCTCTTTGTCTGTCCCCAAACCTCAAACCAACCACTGCAAGCGAAGGCGAAAACCCACCCAGCAAGTGATTGTCAATTAGCAGTTATCATAATTTCACTTCCCTTCAAATTCCCTCATGACCCCCTGATCCCCTTGGGGGGTCTTTGAAGGCAGTTACAGATGTAATGTAAGCATTGCAAAACATCTCAAATGTGCGCTTGACTGCGTTGTACAGTTGTGTGTCGTTCAAATTCAAAACATGAATCAAAAATTCACATCAGCACTACACGTCTGTGAAAGTGTCGAAATTATTGAGTAAAAAATTAAAACTATTGCTCAGTACTCTTCAAAACAACATCAGAAATAGAGATATATAAATCTAACACCAGCATTAATATTTAAAATTTACATTACATAGAAAAGCTACGAAAAATAAAAGGTTTAAAAGCCTGTGTAGGTAAAGTGTTAGAGCATAAACATGTGGGATTTTAAAACAGGCAGTTTGGGGGGCAGATGAACATACAGAGGCAACTCGTTCCAGAGTTTGGGGGGCCGGGTCTCCCCTCTCGATACAACTAGACTTGACTCTTTCGTGGTCCGCGTGCTTGTAAAAGATCGGAGAGACACGTTGGAGCCTGTTCAGTGATTTATAGGAGTGAGTATGATGGTCTGTGATGATCCTGAAGTTTAATACGAGCTCGGGTCATGAGGCTACACGCATGAGTCAAATGACGATGATCAAACAGGAAGGAGCAGCTTCTATAGTTTTCCTCTCATGCAGCTGTTCTCCGTTACTGAACCTAAACTAAATATGATCTGAGGCCTGGCCAAGTTAAGTTTAACCCTCCTGTCGTCCTCCCGGTTCAAATTGACCCTGTCTCTTTTGACTGTTCCTTCCTTCCTTCCATCCTTCCTTGCTGCTTTCCATCCTTCCTCACTCCCTCCCTCCCTCCCTCCTTTCCTTCCTCCCTCCCTCCTTTCCTTCCTTCCTTCCTTCCTTCCTTCCTTCCTTCCTTCCTTCCTTCCTTCCTTCCTCCATCCCTCCCTCCCTCCCTCCCTCCTTCCTTTCCTTCCTTCCTTCCTTCCTTCCTTCCTTCCTTCCTTCCTTCCTTCCTCCCTCCTTTCCTTCCTTCCTCCCTTCCTCCGTGCGTGTGTGTGTGGAGGAGAGTTATAAAAAGCAAACTAACAATAAGAGTAAAGAGTAAAATGTGTGTTTTTTGTTTCTTTCAGGTGGATCAGTGATGCCGTCTGGATCAGATCCTCCGGGATCTGGAGTGAAGTCAGTCAGGAGATCTCCTCGTCTGTCCCCTCAGGTACACACACACACACACACACACACACACACACACACACACACTCCTTTGCATTGAATGACCTGGTTCCACAGATGCAGTGGAAATGCAGGCAGGGTTTTGGCTCTGGTGGCTCTGGTGGCTCTGGTGGCTCTGGTGGCTCTGGTGGCTCTGGTGGCTCAGACATGTAGTGCTGGGTTGGAGCGTGGTGATATTTGATTGACAGCTGACTCTTGAGAGGGGCGGGCAACCTTAAAAAAAAAGATAGAAACAATGACTTGATTTTCAAAATAAAGGCTGATTAATTTGGACTAATCATTGCAGACATGATGTTTTCAGAATAAGAGCATACTTTTAACAGTTAAAGTATTAAATACAGAAACTGTGTGTACTGCAGTTATTGGAATTACTGAGTGCCCTTGAACGCCTCTTCAGACCCTTTAAATGTCCTGAAACGTGGCGAGTTAATTAGTATTAAAGGGAAGGCGTGATTTAGTAGTGATGTAATAACTTTTTATTGTTATTTAGTGACCGAGGCGTAAACAGCAGCTGTCAATCATCTACCTGAGCTGCACTTTTACCTCAGGTCCACTCGCCTCGCTTCACAGTTTCACAAAGTGTTTCGTGTTGATAGATGAAAGTTTGACTCTCTCTGTCGGTCTGAAGCTGTTTGGACACTTCTCCGTCCTCGGTGAACAAGTCTTCAAGTTTGAGTATAAAAAGACTTTGATCAGAAGCTGAGATCTGATGCTTATGTGTGTTTTTATTTTTTATTTTCAGGACACGAGCAGCAATAAAGGAGACGAAGAAAAGAAAGGAGAGAGCAGCCTGCAGAAGGCGAAGAGGAAAGGAAGGATGGAGCGAAGCAGAGAGGAGCGAGAAGACGAGCTGGAGGTCAAACTGCAGCAGCTGGTAAGAAACCGATCGACACGTAACAAGTAAAACTGATCAATAGTGACTGAAGCAGGAAGAATAAGATTAAATAATAACTCATACTGGTTTCCACTCTGATGATCTCAGTTATGTTGCACTGATAAGGATTTATTATCATTGTGTGTGTGTGTGTGTGTGTGTGTGTGTGTGTGTGTGTGTGTGTGTGTGTGTGTGTGTGTGTGTGTGTGTGTGTGTGTGTGTGTGTCTCTCTCTGTGTCTGTGTCTGTTTGTGTGTGTGTGTCTGTGTGTGTGTGTGTCTCTGTGTGTCTCTGTGTGTCTCTGTGTGTGTCTGTGTGTGTCTGTGTGTGTGTGTGTGTCTCTGTGTGTGTCTGTGTGTGTGTGTGTTTCTGTCTCTGTGGCTGTGTCTGTTTGTGTGTCTGTGTGTGTGTGTGTGTGTGTGTCTCTCTCTCTCTCTCTGTGTGTGTGTGCGTCTGTGTGTCTCTCTCTCTGTGTGTGTGTGTCTGTGTATCTCTGTACGTGTGTGTCTGTGTCTCTGTCTCTGTCTGTGTGTGTGTGTCTCTCTGTCTCTGTGTGTGTCTGTGTCTCTCTGTGTGTGTGTGTGTGTGTCTCTGTGTCTGTCTGTGTGTCTGTCTGTGTGTCTCTGTGTGTGTGTGTGTGTTTGTGTGTGTGTGTGTGTGTGTCTGTCTCTGTGTGTCTGTGTGTCTCTGTGTGTGTGTGTGTGTGTGTGTGTAGGATCTCTCCAGCAGGGCAGCAGCCACTGGGACCGGTCTGGTTTACACTGAGACCTTCACTCACCATAAGAACCTGTGGGAGCCAAAGTAACGTTCACTATCACTCATTAATAAATATGTGTTAGTAGTCATTTTCTTGTTTTTGTGAGATTTACTGATTAAATGTTAATTAAATAATTGTTGATGCTGTTTTATTTTGAAAAATACAGCTGAATTAGGTCATTTTTATTTCGAATAGTGGTTAGTGCTTTTATTTTGAAGGTACTGGTTAGGTATAGGACTAGCAGACACAATTATTCTTCATTCGTTTGCTTGAAACAAAAATGGAGAAATAAATTAAACATATAAAAATAAAGCCTGGACAAAGGACTTATGTTCCTTGTGTAAGATTAAATCCTCAGCTGCCTCAGTGGCTATTTTATTTTTATTTAAGCTCCACCTTTTTAATTCTAACTTTACTCCAAACATTCATGAATTGATCCAGAATTGTAGAAATCATGACTCTTTATTTTCTCTTTATTTCCCTCCCTCCTTACTCTTTTCCTTCCTTCCTTCCTTCCTTCCTTCCTTCCTTCCTTCCTTCCTTCCTTCCTTCCTTCCTCCCTCCCTCCTTTCCTTCCTCCCTCCCGCCTTACTCTTTTCCTTCCTTCCTTCCTTCCTTCTTTCCTTCCTTCCTTCCGCCTTACTCTTTTCCTTCCTTCCTTCCTACCTTCCTTCCTTCCTTCCTTCCTTCCTTCCTTCCTTCCTCCCTCCCTCCCTCCTTTCCTTCCTCCCTCCCACCCTCCTTTCCTTCCTCCCTCCCTCCTTACTCCTTTCCTTCCTTCCTTCCTTCTTTCCTTCCTTCCTTCCTTCCTCCCGCCTTTCCTTCCTCCCTCCCGCGTTACTCTTTTCCTTCCTTCCTTCCTCCCTCCCTCCTTACTCTTTTCCTTCCTTCCTTCTTTCCTTCCTTCCTTCCTTCCTTTTTGGTTTTTCATTATTTCTACAGGAGAAGAAGGTCAAGGAATGATTAACGTGTGTGTTTGATGTGTTTGTGTCTCAGTCATCCCGAGAGTCCCGACAGAGTGACGTTCATCATGAAGGAGCTGGAGAGACAAGAGCTGCTGTCTCACTGCGTCAGAGTCGAGGTCCGTCTGCATCTTTTATTACACATCAAACAGACTCAGCTTCTTACTTTAACCCTCCTGTTGTCCTCGAGTCAAGGAAGGATAGAGGAAAGAAGGAAGGAGGAAGGAAGGAAGGACAGTGGAAAGAAGGAAGGCAGAGAAGGAGGGAGGGAGGGAGGGAGACAGAAAAAGAGGAAGGAAGGAAGGAAGGAAGGCAGGAGAGAAGGATGAAGGAGGGAGGGAGGGAGTGAGACAGAAAAAGAGGAAGGGAGGAAGGAAGAAGGAAGGAAAAGAGGGAGGAAGGAGGGAAGGAAGGAAGGCAGGAGAGAAGGATGAAGGAGGGAGGGAGGGAGACAGAAAAAGAGGAAGGAAGGAAAGAAGGACAGAGGAAAGAAGGAAGGGAGGAAGGTAGGGGGAGGGAAGAGGAAGGAAGGAGGGAAGGAAAGAGAAAGGAAGGAAAGAACGAAGGAAAGGAGGAAGCAAGGAAGGCAGGAACGGAAAGAAGAAAGGGAGGAAGGAAGGAGGGAGGGAGGGAGACAGAAAAAGAGGAAGGAAGGAAGGAAGGAAAGAAGGACAGAGGAAAGAAGGAAGGGAGGAAGGTAGGGGGAGGGAAGAGGAAGGAAGGAGGGAAGGAAAGAGAAAGGAAGGAAAGAACGAAGGAAAGGAGGAAGCAAGGAAGGGAGGAACGGAAAGAAGAAAGGGAGGAAGGAAGGAGGGAGGGAGGGAGACAGAAAAAGAGGAAGGAAGGAAAGAAGGACAGGGGAAAGAAGGAAGGGAGGAAGGTAGGGGGGAGGAAAGGAAGGAGGGAGGGAGGAAGAAGGAAGGGAGGAAAGAAAGAGAGAGGAAGGAAGGAAAGAAGGAAGGAAGGAAGGTAGGGGGGAGGAAAGAAAGAGAGAGGAAGGAAGGAAAGAAGGAAGGAACAGTCAAAACAGACGGGGTCAATTTGACCCGGGAGGACGACACGAAGGTTAAATAAATTCTGACTCTAACGAACTCAATTAAGAAACTTTCAGCTATCTGGGACTCAAATCTTATCGTATCTTATTTTCTATTAATTTGTCGAATGTTGTCCCTTTCCTCTTTACATACATGTCCGAGCTTTTTGTTTATTAAATTAATAAACACAAACATCCCTGAAACACGTCTCAGGTGTTTAATAATCATCATATAATAAAGATGTTTGTGTTTCAGCCCAGAGAAGCGACAGAAGGAGAGCTGCTCCTCGCTCACATGTGAGTCACAATTACATCCAGTAACATTAAAAGTCTGATAGATGGTTGAAATAGTTACAGATTCATTTATATATATTATTATAGTGTATATGGTATTATAGTAGTATTAGTATATGGTATTTAGTTGCCATCTAATTGATTAATAGACTAATTGTTGAAGCTCTAAATGATTTTACAATGAAAAAAGGAGGAAAATGTGGAGCTCAATCATTGCAGCTGATTTTTACGATAGAAACAATGACTTGATTTTCAAAATAAAGGCTGATTAATTTGGAATAATCATTGCAGCTCTTGTTATTATGATTTTTACGATAGTAACAATGACTTGATTTTCAAAATAAAGGCTGATTAATTTGGACTAATCATTGCAGCTCTTGTTGTAATGATTTTTACGATAGGAACAATGACTGGATTTTCAAAATAAAAGCTGATTAATTTGGAATAATCATTGCAGCTCTTGTTATTATGGTTTTTACGATAGGAACAATGACTTGATTTTCAAAATAAAGGCTGATTAATTTGAACTAATCATTGCCACTCTTGTTGTAATGATTTTTACGATAGAAACAATGACTTGATTTTCAAAATAAAGGCTGATTAATTTGGAATAATCATTGCAGCTCTTGTTATTATGATTTTTACGATAGAAACAATGACTTGATTTTCAAAATAAAAGCTGATTAATTTGGACTAATCATTGCAGCTCTTGTTGTAATGATTTTTACGATAGAAACAATGACTTGATTTTCAAAATAAAGGCTGATTAATTTGGACTAATCATTGCAGCTCTTGTTATAATGATTTTTACGATAGAAACAATGACTTGATTTTCAAAATAAAAGCTGATTAATTTGGACTAATCATTGCAGCTCTTGTTGTAATGGTTTTTATGATAGAAACAATGACTTGATTTTCAGAATAAAGGCTGATTAATTTGGAATAATCATTGCAGCTCTTGTAATGGTTTTTACGATAGAAACAATGACTTGATTTTCAAAATAAAAGCTGATTAATTTGGACTAATCATTGCAGCTCTTGTTTGCATATGATGTTTTCAGAATAAGAGCATACTTTTAACAGTTATAGTGTTAAATACAGAAACTGTGTGTACTGTAATTATTTGGATTACTGAGTGCCCTTGAACGCCTCTTCAGACCCTTTAAATGTCCTGAAACGTGACGAGTTAATTACTACTAGTACTAATACTACTACAAAAAATACTACTACTTCAAAAAATACTACTACTACTACAAAAAGTACTACTACTCTTCCTCTGATCAGTAATCAGCTGTTTTTGCTCC
>JAJDFG010000744.1:0-52500 GCA_021039105.1 Scomber colias | reverse complement strand
CACTGGCGGGGGGGCGAGTCCTGCTTATACTGGAGGTGAGGAATGATGTGAAGTGAAGAAATGTGTATGTAGGAAAGTAAAACTGCAATGATTGGTTAAATTAAGTCAATCAATTAACAATCAGTAAACCATTTCTCTCTCTCTCTCTCTCTCTCTCTCTCTCTCTCTCTCTGTCTCTGTCTCTGTCTCTGTCTCTCTCTCTCTCTCTCTCTCTCTCTCTCTGTCTCTCTCTCTCTCTGTCTGTCTCTCTCCCTCACTCTCTCTCTCTCTCTCTCTCTCTCACTCTCTGTCTCTGTCTCTCTCTCTCTCTCTCTCTCTCTCTCTCTCTCTCTCTCTCTCTCTCTCTCTCTCTCTCTCTCTCTCTCTCTCTCTTTGTGTCTGTCTCTCTCTCTCTCTCTGTCTGCAGGGAGGTTACAACTTGTCATCCATCTCTGACTCCATGGCGATGTGCACCAGCATGTTGCTCGGCGACCCGCCTCCCTCCCTGGTGACACCCCTCCCCCCTCCTCACCACAGCGCCGTAGCAACGATCAACGAAGTCATCCGACATCACGCCCCCTACTGGAGGTCGCTGAGGTTAAACAGTCAGTACAGGATTTTATTATTTTATTTGACTGTTTTTTATTTTATTAGATTTTTTTATTTTTTTTTAATAACTTCCTGACCTTTCTCTCAGTCCCAGAATCCGTCCGGGCTTCACTGCCCTCCCCAAAGCATCGTGGGAAACGTCCATCTAAAGGAAAAGGCAGGAGGTCGGATCAGAGCAGCACAGACAAACCACCGCTGCCTCGTTCAGGACAAGAGGTACCAACAATAACACCAACTACTACTTTACCTTCTTTAACCGGAAAACTTAAAATCAGATGATATAAACACAGTAAGGCTCCATTTAATTGTGTCTCCTCCTCGTTGTTTCAGGCGGACTCCAGTCTGGAGCAGCTCACTCAGGGATTGGCCAGTTTGGACATCACTCAAACTTCTTCCAATCCCGCTTCCACTGCGTCGACCCCGGTGGGCGGGGCCAGACCAAAGGCCCGCCGCAGCGTAGAGAAGGTCGCTTGTGAAAGTGAGGTGAAGACAGAGCCGAGTGAGGTGAAGACGGAGCCGAGTGAGGTGAAGACGGAGCCGAGTGAGGTGAAGACGGAGCCGAGTGAGGTGAAGACGGAGCCGAGTGAAGTGAAGATGGAGCCGAGTGAGGTGACACCCGAGAAGAGCCAATCAGCAGAGAGCACACAGCCTCAGGTAAGCGATCAGTCTGATGTGTTGTTACTGTTATGCTGGTTGTAGTACAGCTTATGATTTTACTCCAGATGAGCCTTTAAAATCCATAAAAACCCAAATTCATGCGTCCCCATAAACCATGATAGTCAGAAATTGAGCCAGCAGGTGCTTTACGAGGACCTTGAAACTGATAACTTCATTATTAGTGTCTTTTGTAGTTTATATGTTATATTCTATCTTCTTATCCTCCAGCCTGTTGCCGTGGCGCCGTCAGAATCTGTTGCCGTTGAAGACGAGGCTGCAGCTGGAGCAGAGGCGGAGCCAGAGCCAGAGGGGGCGTGTGGTTGGACGAAGCCTCAGAGCGCTTTTGAGCTGACGTGTCAAGTTCAGATGGACGGAGTGAGAAAACTTAATCGATATTCAGTTTGATCACTGAGAATAATTGTCTCTGTCTAACGTCTGTCCGTCTCTCTTCAGGCCCCCATGTTCGTGGTGGACCCGCTGTCCTGGTGTCCTCACCTGGATGCAGTGAAGTCGCTCCCTCCCTCCGGTATAGACGTCTTCCAGTCGTGTCATGACTGCGGCTCCGAGGCTGAGAACTGGATCTGTCTCACATGCTACCAGGTGACCCAAGAGAATCTACAGGCCTTGAAAAATCTTTAAACATTAAATTCGATTTTCCCCAAAAAAAGTCTTTAAAGGGTTTTAAAGTCATAAATTTCCTGTCCAAAGGTGTTAAATATATTTTCCCTCTGACAGTTTTTCATGTATCTTAAATCAACAGTCAGGAGCCCAAAAGAACATTAAATAGGTTTTTCTTGCTGTAATGATTCCTCCTGTTCATACTGACCATTAGAAGATCCCTTCATAATGCATTTACAATCTAAGTGATGGAGGACTAAATCCACAGTCCTCCATCTGTGTAAAAATGTATTTAAAAGTTGATTTGAAGCTAATATGAAGCTTCAGCGTCCAAATGAGTCCAATCTTCATCTTCTATGTTTCAACGTTACAGTGTTTTTAGTACCAAAGTCTCTTTTTGTTACTATACTTCCACCACAGCTCAACAGGAAACACTAAGAGGGAATCTGATGCTAAAAAGACTGTAAATGTGTCAGATATCACTTGATATGACTAACTCACACTGATGAAGCTCAATAGAAGCTGATCAGAGACTTTATAATGACTGTGTGGAAACACTGTGGATTTTGTCCTCCATCACTTTACATTCAAAGCACATTTGAAGGAGATCTTTTAATAGTCAGTATGAACAGGAGGAATGATTACAGAGAGGAAAAACATCTTTTACTGCTCATATGGACACCTGACTGCTAGTTTAAGACATGCCCCTTTAATAAATCTATCCATATTCTGCTGCTTCTCAGGTCCAGGTCGTATTAATTATATCATAAAGGGTTATAAACTGCTGTGAACTCCTGATAAAATGTGATATCATAATATTATATACTGTGGCCCGGTTTGATGGTGTTAAATTCTAATTTATGCCTGCAGACACTTGTAACCCGTCTCCTCTCCTGTTCTCAGGTGTTCTGTGGGCGGTACGTCAACGAGCACATGGTGATTCACGGCACCGTGTCTGAACACCCGATGGTCCTCAGCTTCTGTGATCTGTCTGCGTGGTGTTACCTGTGTGAGTCGTATGTGCACAACCAGGTAACGACCATTCATTATTATTTTCAAAGTGACACTGTGTTAAGGCCCATTTATGCTCAACGTTAAATACGGATACGGACGGAGCAGTACCACCGGAAACCATTGGGGGGCAGTGTTGCTGTCACTACTCAATATACGTAGCTCTAGTGAGACCTTTTTTGAGGAAAGGTTGTGCGAATTGGTTAGAAACTTTAACCCTCCTGTTGTTCTCAAGTCAAGGGAGGAAGGAAGAAGGAAGGAAATGAGGGAGGGAGGAAGGAAGGAAAGGAGGGAGGGAAGAAGGAAGGGAGGCAGAAGGAAGGAAAGGAGGAAGAAGGGAGGGAGGGAAGGAGGAAGGAAGAAAGAAAGGAAGGAAGGAAAGAAGGACAGAGGAAATAAGGAAAGGAAGGAAGGAAAGAAGGACAGAGGAAAAAGGGAATGGAGGAAGGAAAGAAAGACAGAGGAAATAAGGAATGGAAGAAGGAAGGAAGGAAGGAACAGTCAAAACAGACGGGGTCAATTTGACCTGGGAGGACGACAGGAAGGTTAAACATATCGTTTTTTGTCTTTGTCAACGTAAAGGACGCAGTGGCGGTAACATCGTTTGAAAAGGACAGATACATTTTCGTACGTACATTGAGCATAAATGGGCCTTTATACTGTTGGCCAGTGGTCTCCAACCCTGCTGCTGGAGAGCTACTGCCCTGCATGTGTTAGATATCTCTCCACTCTAACACACCTAATTATAGTAATTACCTCGTTATCAAGCCCTTTGACGAGCTTCAGCTGCTTGATAACGAGGTAATTATTAGAATCAGGTGTGTTAGACTGGAGAGAGATACCTAAAACATGCAGTAGCTCTCTAGGAGACCCCTGCAGTAGCCACATAAACAGTATGCAGCCCATTCTGCTCAGTATTTAACATATTTATCACATCGTTGTCTTCCAGTAAGAGTCAGTTAACCCAGACTGTTTATTTCAATAATAATTAGTTAGTTCACTCTTCATTTTAACTGATATTTGAAACACTTTCATCTTTTTACTTTAATAAATATGTTTTCTCTCCTGTCTCACCTCTTTGTTCAGGTTCTGTTCGAAGCTAAAAACGCTGCTCATTTTGCCAAATTCGGAGAGGAGATCCCTCCGTGGAGCTAAGAGGAGGAAGGAAAGGAGGAAGAGGAGGAAGAGGAGGAAGAGGAGGACGGTGTAAAAAACCTTGAAAGCTGTCTGTTTTTCTTGCTTGTTTTCTGTCTCTCTTCCTTCAGCAGCAGGAGATTGGTTTGGAGACGGTTGTACTGTTGCCATGGATACTGCAGCTAGCAGCAATGGTGCTTTGTGGTTGAATGTAGTTGAATCAGTCGACAACTACGGCATCCCACAACTGCCAAAAAAGAACAAAAAACCCAAACAAACTCACATGCAAGAACAAAAAAAACGAAAAATTGTATTTATGTTTTTGTTTTTTTTTTAAACTGCGGCTTGGTGCTAATTATCATCGTCATCAGCAGGACATCGGTTCGATTCCCTGACAATGTGACCAATCACCAGCGGCCTTTGGACGGTTTTTATTTCGGGAAAAAAATTCTGATCAGAAACAAAGTTTATCAGGAAAAGACTCTTTAAATATCGTCAACAGAAGACGACGAAGAAAAAAGAAGATGAAGAAGAGGAGTCCTGCTTCACCGAGCAAGTTTTAGCATGAGGTCACAGAGAAAAGCCCGCCCACAAACTGCTCGCTGCTACGTCATTTAAAGCACAGCAGAGTGAAGAAGAAAAGCTTGATATATATATATAATACTGGAAACATTGATCGGAGATGTACATAACTCATCTGCAGATTTCTTCACTTGTTTTAAGGAAAAAAAGACGACAGATTTCGTGGCCAATCTGAAAAAAGCCTGAAAAGTGCCAAAGAAAAAGATCAAACTAAACTCGTAAACAGTTTGTGTTAAACTGCGAGTTTTGGACTGCTAATTGGAAAAAGTTAAAAATCTAAAAAATGTTCAGATTTCGGCATGAATTCAACAGAAAGTCCATAAAGTAAACAAAAAGTTTCCTGTGACGTGATGGAAAAACACTGCAGGTGTGTTTGATTGTCACACCTGCAGGAGGTTGACGCGCGGAGACGTTTCTGCAGCGAGCGGTTGTTTCTCTGTGAGGCGCGTTTTGATTTACAGACTCCGTGAAGGCAGCGTTACCGTGGCGACGAGAGGAGGCCTGTGAGCTGTGCAATATTCTGTTTCTGAACAAACATTTGTTCTCGTTTTCTGTCCATATTTTATTACTATTAAACTTTTATTTGTATGTATGGACTCGTCATCCTTCTTATTAACAGTTTGTGAGATAATGTTTAATTATTGATTAATCTGCTGGTCATTTTATTGTTTAACGGTCTATAAATTCATAATATATAATAATAGTAATTATTAATAATAGAAAATTACTGTTATAATGTCCCAGAGTCAAAGATGAACCTTCCTTGTATGCAATTTTGGGCATTTCTGCTAAAAAAAACCCAACAACAATAAGACAATTATTTGATAGTTGAATGTTGGGGTTTAATATTCTGTTGATCAATTAATCAACTAATTGTTGATTAATTGATTAATTGGTTCATTAAACAGTGCCTCTATCATTGCAATACCAAAGAATGAAATATTAATATTCACGCAGCTTATTTGTTTTAAACAGAATATGTTGCTTAAAAAAAGACAATTAATAAATGAATTCAGTTCATACTGACCATTAGAAGATCCCTTCATAAAGCACTTATAATGCAAATGATGGAGGACAAACTCTACAGTCCTGCTGCTGTGCAAAATTTACTCATTTGGACGACTGAAGCTTCATATTAGCTTCAGTCATCCCAATGAGTTACAGTGTTTTTAGTACCAAAATCTCTTTTTGTTACTATACTTCCACCACAGCTCAACAGGAAACACTAAGAGGGAATCTGATGCTAAAAAGACTGTAAATGTGTCAGATATCAGTTGATATGAATAACTCAGACTGATGAAGCTCAATAGAAGCTGATCAGAGACTTTTAAATGACTGTGTGGACTCACTGTGGATTTTGTTCTCCATCACTTTACATTGAAAGCACATTTGAAGAAGATCTTTTAATAGTCAGTATGAACAGGAGGAATGATTACAGAGAGGAAAAACCCCTCTTTCACTGTTCATATGGACACCTGACTGCTGTCCTTTAACCCAGTATGGTTATATATCATATGTTTGTTCAATTTAATGTATATTTGTTTTTCTGCCTTTGAATCGAGGCTGCAAGGTTAAACAGAGGTTATCATATTTTGAACCTGCGTTTGCTCTCAAAGAGCTGCAGTTCCTCTATCAGCCATCAGGAGGCGCTGTGGTTCATCTGCGACTGAGATGTCCCAACAACAGCAACAAAATATTAGAAATGCATAAATCAAACTCTGCTTCTGTTTATCTTACTATATAAACGTCTAGTCGCTATTATTGTGTCTGTATGTGTATTACTGTCAACAGCAGCGTTAATCTCAGTATTTGTAGATCAACATCCGGGCATGTAGAGCTGGAGAAGACCCTCCTCCATCGCTTTATCCCTCCATCCCTCCATCCTCTCCTCCTCCTGCATCCTCTCCTCCTGACACAGACAGACACGCAGACAGGTGTGTCTCCAGCTGCAGGTTTGTTTCTGCTCATTTCGTCTCTATGTGTGTGTGTGTGTGTGTGTGTTTCAGTCAGCTGATCGTGTTTATCGGATCAATCCCGTTTGTCTGGTTCAGATTCAATGCGGCGTTTAGTGATGATGATGATGATGATGATGATGATGACGATGCAACCACAGACAGCAGTACCGTGTTTATGTTTTTCATCTGTGTTGACTGTATCCCGACACTGATTGGCTGTTTTGCTCTGATTGATGATTTTTTAAATTGAAAATAGGATAAAAATCAACTATAAGACGAAACGTTTCCTGTCTGCGTCACATTTAAACTGCTTAACTGAGTTTCATTCATTCAAACAGGTTTAAATTAAATAAATAACAGCAGTGGTGGAAAGTAACTAAGTGTGTTTACTCAAGTACCCTACTTAAGTACAATTTTGAGGTACTTGAGTATTTCCATTTGATGCTACTTTCTACATCCCAGAGGGAAATATTGTACTTTCTAGTCCACTACATTTATTTGACAGCTTGAGTTACTGTTCAGATGAACATTAAACACAATGGATAATATAACAAGTAAAAGTACTTAGTATTATGAAGTATTATATATTAATAATATCAAGTACTATGAACTTGATGTAGTTAAAGTATTGCAGTAAAAGTAGTGGTTTAGTCCCTCTAACTTGACATTTATTGAAATGAAAGCATGTGAGAAGTTTAGAGGGAAAAATCACTATTTGGTGGAGCTGTTAACAACTCATAGACATCTGAAATGTGAGCCGACTACACACTGCTTTTTGGTTTCATCTTTAACAATGTGCTGTATCTTAAAAGCTTGTTATATTTTCCATTGTGTCAACTCTTCATCTGAAAAGTAACTAAAGCTGTCAAATAAATGTGTTGGAGTCGAAAGTACAATATTTCCCTCTGAGATGTAGAAAAGTAGCATCACATGGAAAAAATAAAAGTAAAGTACCTCAAAATTGTACTTGAGTAAATGTACTACTCTCTCTCTCTCTCTCTCTCTCTCTCTCTCTCTCTCTCTCTCTCTCTCTTTCTCTCTCTCTCTCTGCAGTCATGTCAGCGTCTCCCGCCCTCGCTGACCTCTCTCGTCTCTATCAGACTGAGTTTGTCCGCAGCGCTCGGGCGGTCGGTGTCCTCTGGGCCGTCTGCACACTCTGCTTCGCCATCATCCAGGTGGTCGTCCTGGTGCAGCCGTCCTGGATGGGCACTGCAGATACCCGCCACCTGGGGGCAGGACCGGCCCCACCCAGCGGCACCCTAGGACTGTTTGAGGTGAACATGAAACCCCCTCCCCCGAACTGCACGTGCCCAATCATAGCTAAAAAGCAAAAGTGTAACAAATGGATTAAACACAGGCAGCATGTCCAGCTAACAAGCAAAGTTACAGGTTACATTAGAAAGCGGATTGATTATGTGGACTCTTCGATGGACACTAGATCAGAGTTTAAAGGACAGGTTCACAATTTTTGAAGTCTTTCTTAAAACAACAGTCAGGAGCCTTACTTTTGTTCTTGCACTTAATATTTTGGGTGCATAAGTAGGTCTAGTAGTGCACTATGAATACCTGGATGGTGCATTCAAGTGTGTAACTATGGTCACTTCTCGCCCTTAACGGTCAACATCGCTGCATTACACAAATGTAAATTATGCATGTGTTCATTGCACCAAGCACCACTATACTGTTGTCACATATAAGCCATCAGTAGGTTTATTGGGTTAATTTAAGAGTCAGTAATGATTTGTTGCTGTACACAATAACATTAATGCTGCGGCCATGTTTGATTTGAGACAACACTAACCTGTCGAGATTTAGTATGTGATTTCAGAAACAAAAATTGTGAAACCATCCTTTAATCTGCCAGCCAACATCACTGCTGTTAATGTAATTACTCAGTAACCCTTAAAGTAAGAGACTGAGAACAGAAGCCGTCAACAGCCAACTGGGACTTTACTGAAGATGCAGCAGACACAACAGACACCAACGAACCGGTGACAACAGTAGAATAGCCCCCCAAACCCCGTACATTCAAACATTTTATACTACTGTGTCGCGTGTGGGCGTTATTTGTTTGGTGTCAGGTCAACCTGACCTGACATTTCCTGGAAACCTAAGAACTTTCTTGTTAGTGTTGGCTTCCTGATCTCCTTTTGGGATATCGATATGGTAAAAACAACTCCTTAAAAGGGTTTGTTGCGACATCGCCAACTGGTACAACTGTTAACCTTTCGGCTCTCTTGTTCTCACATTTTATCATGATGCACACATATCTGCCTCTACACTAACTGCTACACGCCTGGTTAACTCTGTATGTGTGTGTGTTGTCAGGTGTGTCTGGAGTCGGACTGGCCCGTCCCTGACTGTCGTGGTGGTCTGTCCAGTCTGTCCCCGCTGCCGTCCTTCCAGTCTGTGGCGGTGTTGGTGGGCGTGTCTCTGTGGGCAGTGTGGACCAGCGTCCTCTGTCTCTGCCTCTTCAGGTTCTGCAGCGCTGCCACCGTCTACAAGATCTGTGCCTGGCTGCAGCTCACCGCAGGTCAGTTAATACTGCTGGTTCTACTGGTACACCAGATCACTACAGGACAGTTACCCAATGACTGGTACTCACACTGGGAGAGGGTTCTCACATCAGGTCAGCTAATACAACTGGTACTAATGGTTCTATTAGTACTACTGATGCTTCTGGTGTGACTGATATTACTGGTACTGATGGTATTACTGAGTCCACTGGTACTGCTAGGATTGGACCAATCCCTTGACACCGAGAGGGGTACTCAGCCCACTGCAGGCCAGTTAGTACTACTGGTTTGTAATGCATGAACTAGGCATACTGCTGTTTTTAGTGCTAGTAGTGGTATTACTGGTATTAGTACTGTTGGTACCTCTAGAGCGACTGATATTACTGGTACTAATGGTACTGTTGGTACTGATAGCACCACTAATTCTGCTGGTTTTACTCGTGCTACTGATACTGACGAAACTCCTGGTAGCACTAGTTCCATTGGTATTACTGGTTATAATGGTACTACTGGTGCTGCTGGTACTGTTGGTGTTACTGGTTTCACCGTTTCTATTAGCTACTGGTGCTGCTGATGCTAGTCGCACTACTGCTAATGTTGGTGCTACTGGTTCTGTCTTTAGTGATACTGGTAGTACAAGTACTGCTGACACTACTGGTACTGTTGGTACTATATTTTTTACTTACTTACTTTATTACCAGTGGTACATCTGGTGCTGCTGGTTCTGTTGTTTTTGTTTGTTGTGTAAAATACACAGAGGACCAGAAAACAACCCGCCCTTTTCTCTTTTTTTGTCTTCAGGTTTCTGTCTGGCATTGGCTTGTCTTCTGTTTCCAGACTCATGGGAGAGTCCAGAGATGAGAGCTCTGTGTGGAGACTCGGTGAGTTTTATAGGATGGGCGGGAGAGCATGAGTATCTCTGTGGACTCAGATGTCAGAGCAGTATATAAATAAAAAGGACTTAGACATGAAAACTCACATCATAAAATAAAGATGTTGTTTGAGGTAAAACAGGGTTTCAACCAGAGAGCATCCTGTTTCAAACATCTAATATCCTGTCTCTACAACCTCCCTGTATGTAGTTGTTCTCCTTATAAAATCAAAGACTTAGTGTTAGACGGCTTCAGTTTTACATTTTAAAAACTATATCAACATTTATTATGTGAGTTAAGCTGAAATGATGTTCACCAAGAGATACATGTACATTTCACTGCAATCCTAAACAGATGAGTAACTATAAGTCACAAGTTAGAGCCGATGTTTGAGGATGGGTTGAGTCAAATTAAGTCGATATGTTTCAATGTTACAGTGTTTTTAGTGCTCCTTTAGTCCTCCATCACTTCCATTGAAAGCACATTTGAAGGAGATCTTTTAATAGTCAGTAAGAACAGGAGGAAAACCTATTTCTTTGTTCATATGGACATCATGTTCCCGTCTGGTCTAATTGTGTTTTGTGGGTTTTTTGTTGTCTGTTTGCCCTGTTTTCCCTCCTTTGTGTCTGTGCTCCTGGCCAGCCTGACTTTTCCCTGCACACTTGTCCTACATCAGCCTTGTCTGCCCCGAGCCTTTGTCACTGTCTGCTCCGCTCTGATTAGTTTCACCTGTCCCTCATTATCCTTCCCTCGATGGTGTAGTTTATGTGTTCCCTGCTGTCTGGGTCAGTTCATCTAGTACCTCCGTGTTTAAAGGTCCAGCCTTTTCTGGAGTGTTACTCTCCTGGTATATTTCATCCCTGCTTTGCCTTCTACTTGTCAGACTCATTTGCCTTATATCTTGACTATCTGTGTACCGAGCTTTACCAGGAAAGATCAAGATTCCTTTTGCCTGTTACTACATCAGTGGTTACAATGGAGACTTGAAAAATGGTGAACCCATCCTTTAACTCTTTATATTGTTAATCTAATCTATAACAATGCATCTTTTAGAAGCTATTATGCATGAAATATGAGTCTGACAAATAAATAGTAACTAAAGCTGTGAAATAAATGTTGTGGAGTGAAAAGTACAATATTCTTCTCTGAAATGTAGAGCAGTACAAATATAAAGTAGAATAAAATGGAAATAACCTACAAGTACCTCACAATTATTCTTAAGTACCTGACTTGAGTAAATGTATTTCGTTATCCTCCTCTACTGATATTTAGAAAGACTGTTGGTGCTGTATTGATCATGTGATCCTGTGTTGTCCTCCAGGTGGGCAGTTTCTCTGCAGGTAACTGTTCGGTCCACTGGGCTTACATCCTGGCCATCCTGGGCGTGTTGGACGCTGCTATCTTGGCCACGCTGGCCTTCGTCCTCGCCAACAGACAGGACGCTCTGCTGCCACCAGACGCCAAGGATGGTGAGGCATGGGGCGGGGCATCATGAGAGGGGGCGGTAAGGGAAATAGTACTGATAAACAGTTTGATCATGACACTGTTTTTGTTTGTTTGCAGTGACCACAGGTCTGCTGATGTCAGCGTAGAGTCACCAGGTGAGTCTCTTCTCCTTCTCCTTCTTCTGCTTCTTCTTCCTTCTTCCTCCTTCTTTTTTGTCTCTTTTCATTTTCACACAAACATTTGACTCTGTTTTCTGTCTTTTTTCCCCCCTCTTTCTCTGCAGTTCTCCTTCCTCCTGATCTCTTTATTCCTCTTCACCAGAGGAGACAAATGATATGGAAACAAAGAAAGGCTGTAATGATTTAAACAATATATATAAAAAAATGAATACTTAAATATTTCTGCCTGATACCGAGTGTTGTAACTAAAACACCACTGAATGTAGCAGCCAAAAGTTTGGACACACATTCCCTTTCATTCAAATGAGAGTGTGTCCAAACTTTTGTATGATGCTGTGTATTTATTAACATATAAGGTATGTTACTTAAAGAACCATTGGTCTGAATTTTCCAGTAACTTATTTCAAGCTGAGCATCTTCAAAGAAATTTAGACAGAAAATGTAAGTGTCCAACATACAAAGAACTTGATCTGGTCAACTTTAAACTAAATTGGATACGTAAAATCAATCACAACTCTGTCCAATCAGGTTTCTTTCTGTCAGTCACGTGATCCAAGAAAGTTCAGTTGAGTTGACTTTTCTGAGTTTGTGAACTCATTACTGGAACCACATCAATTCAGAATATTTAAATGATATCTGAATTTCAATCTAAAGCAATTAGACATGATTACGTTTCATAATTACATTTTCCTTTGCTCATTATATTCAAATTATTAGAGCCTTTTTTTGCTTTCATAAAATGTCAACATGAAGAAGTTGCATCGTTCGTTCCTCCTCTTCACTGTGTGGGAGGAGGAAGAGGAAAGTGAGAGACAATACAGAAATAAAACCAGATGTAAGGAGAGGACGAAGATGGGGATGGACAGAACTGAAAGGAGAAATAGGGAAAATCTTTGTCAACATGGCTGCTCTGTACAGCAGAGAATGAAGCGTCTGTTTATGGTGGAAAACATGTTGACATGAAATTTGAGTCTAAAAGGGACTATCTGAGATTTTAGTAAACCATCGTGTTCGTCTTCTGATGGCCAGGCAGTGGTGGAAAGTAACCAAGTACATTTACTTGAGTATAATTTTGAGGTACTTGATGCTACTTTATACTTCCACTCCATTTCAGAGCAAAACATTGTACTTTCTACTCCACTGCATTTATTCGACAGCTTTAGTTACTTTTCAGATGAAGATTTGACACAATGGATAATATAACAAGCTTTTGACGTCTTACAAAAAGCAGTGTGTAGTGGGCTCATGCTTCAGATGTCTGAGTTGTTAACAGCTCCACCAAATAGTGATTTGTCCCTCTAAACTTCTCACATGCTTTCAGTTCAATAAATGTTCAAATGATCCAATATTTCAGCAAAAATCAAAGATTAGAGAAAAAGTCCAAAAACTGAAAACACATTTGTGTATCAGAACTTAGTTTTTTTTTCTTTCCTCTCCCATTAATCATCTCAGCAGCCCTCACATTTATCTGCTGACCCTTTGGAGGGGCCCCACCCCTAGGTTGGGAACCACTGGACTAAACTAGTAGGACCAACCGGCTGACAAAAGGATGGATTGGGGATTAATTGAAAACTAACAAGCGTCCCATGTTTATGCTAAGCTAGGCTAACACTGAGATAAAAGTGATATCCATCTGAGACAAAAACAAAGAACAGCATTTACTAAAACATCAGATTGCTCTGTTAGCATGACTTTTGACCTTTTTCTTCAGTCTTCCAGTCTGAACAGATCAGCTGTTTGTTGTGTTTTAAGATGACGTTGCCTTGAACTGATCGTCTCTTCAAGTTCAGTGTTCAGTTTAACTGTTAGAAATATTAAAACTAGACTTTATTTTCATAGAGCATGTATAACTGTACATAACTACATTTTATCAGAGTATTTAGAAATATTTTACAAGTTTTTTAATTTATTTAATACAATTTAATAGTGGGACGTCATATGATGGCATCCATCAAAAACATATATCTCTGTATCTCTAAAGTGTTCCTTCTTTTTATGTGGAGAAAATTCCACTTTTCAAGTAAAACAAGATATTCACTTCTCCGTCGGGATATCTGAGAAATGTAACGTCACAGATCTAAAAATAAGTCTGTTCTTCTCTTTCATGAAAAATGAAAGTGTGTGGAGATATGTGGTTAACACAGGTCAGCAGTGAGGATTTTAATTGGTTACATCAAACTGTCAAAACAACATTAAAACAAGCAAAGAGATTTGTTTTTTGTGTTGAATAAAAACGTTGCTATGGTTACCATCGAGAAGGCTTTACCGTAATGTGTTCATGTGTTTTTCAAGTCTGTAGAAAGACAGAAGCTGAACATGTGTGTAACAATGTTGTCCTTGATATGTCTCCGTACAGTTGAGCCTCAAAAGAAAAAATATTATTTAGAGCAATTTTGTAGAAAATGTTTGTATGCAGATTATATTGTTTGTATTTACAGAATGTATCCTGCATGTCTGACCTGTTAGTGTCTCAGTATATTCAGACCGTACAGTAACGTCTGCCAGAAACAGTATTTATGTATTCTCGTTTTTGATTGTAATGCTTTTTTTAAACGTGAGAATAAATTGAAGACAAGCAGATGTGGGCAGAAACAGCCTGATGCAGAGTTTTGTGTGAATCACTGAAGGATGACGGAGAGACAATGCGTCACGGTGACATCAGGAGTCTGTATGACTCATCATCGACCAGTCAATCCGAGACAGAGAAGTAGCTCCTTTTTGTTCAGATCATCAGTCACAGCTGCATGAAAAGCAGTAATGTGGAGAGGATGCTACCTGACCAGGTGAAATCATGTGACCACATAAAAATACCAGTTTAGCTGATCCACAGATGATACTGATGAAATACTGGTGACTGGTCGGTAGTTATGGTTACACCTGTAGTAATGAGTCATACATTGGGTCAAACCAGGCCTTGAGGTCATTGTAAAGCTGCACCAAATCTTAACCGGTGGATACTGTTTCCCCTTTTGAGGAAAACAGGAGGCACCCTGATAGTGTTGCTATAGCAACCAAGGTCAGAGACGTATTTGTCTGTCTTTCTTTCCTTAAGATGCGAGGATGGTCTGGATCATGTATGCATGGCCTGTCAGGACTCACCATCCTGCATGACTTGTTTTATCCTGCCAGCAAGTGTAAGAGAGGCTTGGTCCTCTGTCTTTTCTACGAAAGTGTTCAGCTGCTCTTATTGGGCAGCCTCAGCAGGATAAGCAGCCAAGGATAGTTGTTTGGAGTGACCAAGTGAGGGTGGGGTCACAATAACTTCACTCTGGCAGAGAAGGGTTGGCAACGTCCTGCATGGCAACAGTCACAGTCCCATCCACTATCCAGCTCCCCAGCCCTAGAAGGAGAGGAGGGGGGATGTGTGTGTCCACTGTGTAATATGAATCTGATGTGGGAGGAAATTAAAGCTCATCACTGGTCAGGTCTGTACAGATGGTTGGCATGTGTGCAGGGTCAGGAGAGGATTCCCTGTAGACAACTTCCTCCTATGGATCAAACCTTGTGAACCTTAGTGTCCTCCTCCATGTCTGTCTTTTGAGAATGAGCTTCCCAAGCAGAAATACAAATATGATCGCCAGAATTTAAGACTCAGTGGCAATTCAGAGACAGTTGGTTAACACAGGGGCTCTTCTAGCGTTGTACGAGCTCCAGCTGGCAAAAAAGTTGGGGTAGAAGGGCTCCGACCTTGCTGCTGAGATGCAGCAAATTTCCCTGTTCCTATCTAAGCTGGTGAGGGAGCAGGCAGTGCCAACCGACAGGGTAATGGCCTCCGTCTGCATGGTGAGGCATCATCTCTGGCAGTCCCAGGCTTGGCTGCTTAAACTGCATGTGGTGCCATCTGCCATGTTTGGGCGAGAAGCAAATAAGACGCTCCAGCTGGCCGAGATGCCCATCAGTGTGCTTGGGAGATGGCAGGGATGCTTCAACAAGGCAGTGAACAGCGATTCTTGACAGCACCACAACCTGGGCCACCCTAGCTGGCTTCAGTGGCTCCAGGTGACCTTAGGGTTTGTTTGGATGCCAACCAAATAGAGTCACACGTCGTTAGCAGAGTGGACAGACTGAGTGATTCCCCTTAGCTATGACAGTTCCAGGAATCCATCTCCCCCACAGTTTCCTCTCAGGACAGCGCCTGTCCTGGGAGACCTTTGGGACTGAACCCTGGGTGGTTTCAGGACTCAGGGTAATTGTTTACATTCTGTGCCCACCTCCCCTGATGAGATGTTCAATAGGCCATCCTTCAAAGTGACTGATTTGCAACGATCGATGGAGAGGATGCATATTTTCAGATCCCAGTATGAGAAGGACACAGGAGTTACCTCACATTCACCTTTGATTTCTGGGTCCTCCCATTTAGCATACCCCCCCTCATGTTCACAAGGTGCATGGTGCCTTTATGACAAGAGGGTCTTTACTTCACATCCTTTACTAGTTAGCCGACTGGCTGGTATGTGCTCGGCAGTGTAGTGCTGCAAGCTGCAGTGCCTTCCCATTCCCTTGAATAGGAAGGTGTGTCGAGGCTTTTGACTGAGCCTGTATGTGACTGGCTGCTGCAGCACTAAGAGCAAGGGCCACTCGTCCCTTGGGCACAAATGCGATGGCACATTAGTGGCCAGAGAGCCTACTGTAAGCCTTCCCTCCCTTTACCCTCCTGTGCCAACTCCTACAGAGAGTCGTGATGAAGGGCACGTGTCCAATGGATGCATGCCATTGGATACATAAATCCGTTGGACACGTGCCCTCAGGGCCACAGACAAGCTGTTTGTGTGTTACAGACTTAACTGCCTCAGACAACCAGCCTCCAAGGCAAGGCTCTCGTCTGCTTTCTTACACAGCCCACGTACATACTGTATGGAATATGAATGTAAGAAAACAAAAGGTTATCTTCTAACTCAGGCTCTTTGACTGCAGAGACTCTCCCTCCAGCTCCAGGCTGCTCTGAAACATGGTCCAATCAGGGTCAGCAGAAGAGGTTGCTCACGTGTGGTCCTTATATAAAACCATGTGTTGCTAATCAGTGTAAGGCCACCACAGGTTACATCTTTAAGAGCATCCACATCAGCTGCCCTATTGGTTATTCTCGGTACATATGGAGTACAGGGACTCTTCTCATATTGAGTTACTTGTGCAGTCGTGTGAAAAAAATGCAGCTCTGAAGCTTTATATTTTTCCAGGGTTAAAGTTCAAGTTGACAAGACAGTCTATCAGACAAGTCCATTTATTAGCTGTTCTGGGGCTTTCAGTCATTCTCTATGTCCAAATTTGCATTTTTTAAAAGCACTTTATGACTTCAACTTTCAAGCCAACATGGACGCAAAGTCGTTCAACTGACTCTGAGGTGAGATTATTTTTTATTTTTTTACATTTTAAAATGTTTTAAACAGTAACATTAATATTAACATTTAATAAACCATCTGACATCAACAGCTGCTATGGAGTAAAATGTTCACCAGGATGTGTCACAGATTAAAACATTGTTGTTTCATATGTGTGTGAAAGCTGTTAATATTTTAATATTTGCTGTAGAGAGAAGGACACAGACAGATGACAGTGTGGTGGATACTGACTTTAATTCAGAGTGGGAGATAAATGAGAGATTTTATTTTGTTTCACCACAGACAGACAGTGATCACACTGACAGAGCTGCTGCACACAAGCTGAAGTACATGAACACAACAGGAACGAGCCAGCCAATCACAGAGCTCATGAGCCGTCGCCATAGTTACCGTCGCTGTCCAACATCTGTCTGACTTTCCCAGAAACAGATACACACTGATGGAGAGAAGCTGGAGTCACTGTGGAGCAGTTTTGTGAGGTAAATCTTTACCAAATTCGGGGAAAGGAAATATAAAGTTTATCAGGAAAGAACGGCTCAATTTAAACCCAAATAAATATTATGTCCTTCATTCTTCATATATTTTAAATTTAATATTTTTGCATGTTCTTGGGTCAGTGTTTTTCCAGCCACATGTTGAAGTGCTGTTTCCTGCAGCACAGTGACTACAGCTGTAAAATCTTCCAAATAAATCCAAAATAAGCCTGAAAGTGTTTCAAATTCTGTTTTTGAGTTTTTAATGTGGTTATTTTTAAAGCCCTAATTTCATGGTCTTTTTTTTCATTGGACTTACACTTGTGATGAGTTTAAATTCACTACTTCTTCTGATCAATAATTTGTACCGAATTATATCGTCCTTTCGAGGAGAAATTTGGTGATTTTATAAGGAAACTATACAGACCAGCAAGGGCGTAGGTTTGGTCTCAACATTGGTAGGGACAATATAACAGCATAACCTGCAAGTACATTTTTTGCTGGGGACGGGACATTAAAAAGACCAAACTGATTGGACGGGGTCGGGGCTCAATGATCAATGCAAAAAAATGTGTACTGACTGTATTAACTTTCACTTACCAGTAATATTACAGTGAAATAGAAAGTGTATTCTCATATTCACCATTATATTACAACACAACATTATAAACAACATTCAGCCTATTACAACTTTCTGTTCTATAGTACTCTTCCTTTTCTGGTTTTCTATATGCATCCAACATCTTCACATTCATCAGTAAGCCCACCAGTCCAAATACAGCTGCATTACTGTTTTCTTTCTGTTCTATAGAATGCCTCATTTTCAGTTTTCTCATTTCTGCATGCATCCTCCAAATTGTTCATATTCATCAGTAAGTCCAGAATGGACAGATATAAAATGCGGCATATATCAGTCAGTAATTGAGAAAAAATAAGTGCATATTACTTTTTAACTTAGTAAATATGGGTTACTATGAGTCTAGTCCACACGCTAGGTAGAGGCCACTGATTGGCTGAGGTTCAACTGGCGTCCTCACCATGGTAACCGTCACTAAGCGTCATTGGTTTGGCTAATCTAGCCACTTCTCGTCCAAAACTGCCCCCCTTATAACAGATTTCTTACAATCGAAAGCGAAATAATTAAAGCCAATGATCATAACGTTTAGCCATGGTTTTGTTGATGTATCAAGGACACTTTCGTATGGTTATGTTGGCAGATGTCGAAGATAGAAATAAAATCGACAGTGAGTAAAATCGCCTACTTCAAGCATGATAGCGGGATAAATGTGAGATAAATACTTAACAAGGATAAATATCACCCTATTAAATATCAAGTAATGTAGCAGCTATATTTTCCAAATGAAAATTAAATGTAGGAATAATAGAAATTTAGAAAAAAATCAATACGGTTTATTGCACAGATGCGCTCCCGGTGTTGACATAGTAAAGACTTTTTATTCATTACCACATTATTATAATTATAATTAGCCTACTACGAAAAAACATATATGTATTTCCACTTGGTCCTAGTGCTTGATGTGTCTCCGTTTAATATAACATAACATTGTTTTTGGACGGTAAAAACTGCAGGGGACCAAAACTGCCTTTAGAAAAAACTGCAGGGGACATATCCCCCCTGTCCAAAAAATTACGTCCTAGTGCTCCACTCTGATGTGCGTCGGACTTTCAGTAGTAAAATTAGTGACACAGTAGTGACGTCTTTTTGCTAATGTGACGTTACGTACAGTTGCTGCTGCAGGGGAAAAGAAACTCTGTATATCCCTCTTCTTCTGTCTGTACAGTGTGTGTCTGCGTGTGGGGGGGTGGGCGGGCGTTTGTTTGGTCATCAGCCAAATGAGCCAATCAAACGTGAGTTTGAAACATAGACTTGAAAAAGAAAATTGGACTGGCACATTCACGCTGGTGAAAAAGGGGTAAATGTGACTCTGAACATAATGCAAATAATTCACTCAATAATGGTTGGGTCAAGTCTATCCTTGAAAAATATGGGAAGACAATCTAAATGACCTACTGTATATAACTGCACTCCAAAGATAATGTAAATAAGGTTGCTTAAAAGTTGGTAGGGACAAATTGGGCCTCCTGAAAAGTTGGTAGGGTCATGTCCCTACCGTCCCTATGCAAACCTACGCCCATGCAGACCAGTAAAATAAACCTACCAGCTCTTCACTTCACTCCTCCATCACTTCATCACTTCATCATATCTCCTCATTTTTTAACAACAAACGACATGATCGGGTACGTTTTCACCAAAAGCAGCAAAAATAAAATAAAATACAGAAACAAAACAATTAAAAACCTGAAAGACAATGACAAAATACACCACCTCCTCATCTCTCCCTCACCTGTTCTCCCTTCATTCCTCTCCTCCTCTTGTCTATTCCCCTCTCCTCCTCCTGTTCTTACTCCCTCATGTACTCTAAAATCTGATCAATCAGTATTTGGGGGTCGTAGTTTTGGGCGGCTCTCCTCCGACGCCTACGACTCCCATGATTCAGTTCTTCCATTGCGGCGGTTGCCATGGTATCGATGCGTTTGATCCTCTGCAGCCCGGCGGCAGGGTGGAGCCTCTCCTCCTCCTCTTCCTGCTCCTCTTCCAACCTCTTCACCCTGAGCAGAGGGGGGTCGTTGCTTGGCGACGGAGGGGCCACGTCGTCAAGGGAACGTCGGGTTCTTCTGTGGGCGGGGCTAGCGGGTTCGACTGGTGTGATTGACAGGTCTCTCTTCATTCTGCGACCGGAGGAGATCACCTGGGCGTTGTCAGGGCCGATGCTGGACATTATCCTAGCAACCATACGTCTGAAATTAAGAAGACACACGTAGATTGCTGTAAGTGGTCCTGTTTCTTTATGTGAAGACTACATTTCCCATCAACCCACTGCCTGAAGAAGTATTAGACTAATTTAATGTCTCCAAACAAATATGCTACTGATTAATTGATGACAAGATTCTTCATACAGCAGATTTTTGAAAATGTAATCATAAAAGCATAATAGATGATTTAGGACACTGCAGGGGGGAAAAAAAGAGTTTTCAAGATATCTATATATATCAAATTTTTAAAAAACAAAGTCCCAAATAATCAAAACATATCCAGAAAAGTTGTGTCCTGTCAATAAAAGTTGTAACATGTCCAGAAAGAAAGTTGTGAGAGGTCTTGAAAGTCATAATATGGTAGGAATAAAAAGTTGTAATATGTAAAAAAAATCACAACACATTGAGAAAAAATGTTTATGTGCCACATAAAAACATAAAAGTCAAAACTAGGTGTTATATGGGGCTAAAAACGCTGCAGAGTTGGTCATAAATCTGAGTTCACCCTCCAGACAGACTTTACCATCACACATTCAATCTGCTGTTATATAAGATAATAACACTGATTAGTTTAACTTCCGTATCGACCTTCTGTGTCTCAGTAAATGATTGATCACCTCAGAGTGTCCTGGTCTCTGTTCAGTCCGGATGAAACTCGCCCCGCCTGCTGAAGTCTCTCCTGTCTCGCTCTCTCCAGCAGAGCCTGAGCCACCTGAGGCTCCATCCTGCCAATCACAGGTCAGAGCTTCAGTTATTTACAACTACTGAAAAACCTCAAGAGATTTACTAAAGGGGATTAAATGGATTCACATTCTATAAAATATTATCAAACCTGAACCTTGACTACCCTGCTCACCTGTCTAGCAGAGCCTGAGCCAGCTGGGGCTCCAGGAGGCCCCACCAGGCCGCCGGGGGTCTCCCCATGCTCATCCCCCGCCCCGTCTCATCGTAGTCTGGGGGAGCCGCGCCCTGGAAGTCCTCTGGTGGTCCCTCGTCGTCCTCCACATCGTCCTCCTCCTCGATCACTTCCACGTCTCCTGGACCGACCAATCCTGCGCTCTCTGCCTCGTTCAGTAGGCGGAGCAGAGAGGCCAGGTAGGCTGTGGAGACATTTGATTGGTTCGTTAGTGGAGTTTAGTCATTAATTGTTTAATATCTTAAAAACAAATGTCAATGTCATCTTTATTTATATAGTACATTTAAAACAGCCAATGTCCTACCAAAGTGCTTTACAGGAAAATAATGTGTTAATACATGGGTTGATTATTTGTGATGTATTCATAATGAAATAATTCACAGAGAAGATTTTAAAGTTCACAAAAACACAACCAAAAAACATTCCCACAAGATTTCACGAATAAAGACAAAAATATTTCAAGGAAAATTTCAGCAAAGTAGTCAGGATACTATGTAAGTAGTTGAAATATATAATATAAAAAGTAATATTTAAAAAAGCCAAATGTTTTAAGTGAAATTTAATAACTTCAGACAAAAAATTATGAAGATTTTCACAATAAAGTTAGAAAAAATAAAAGTTGAAATTTGTCAGAAATTGAACATTTTGTGAAAAAGTAGTGATCTTTTAATTTTAAAAGATGTTAAAAGATGTTATGTTGAGAGACAATATTTAAAATTGAGAAAAAATATCGTAATATGTGAAAAACAATTTACAAAGGCTTTGAAAAACATTCGCCGGAAAAAAAGGTTTTGTAGTAATGTCAAGAAGAAATGTAAGTATTTTTGTTGAGAAAATGCCGGACAGGATTATTTGTGTGTAAACAGATTAAAGTTCTCCAACCTGCTCGCTGCTCCTCTTCCTGCTCCCGCCTCTGGTCTCTCTCCACCAGTCGCTGCAGAGCCTGGTCCAAGCCCCTCCCCCTCCAGTCATCAGTCTGGTAGTACAGGTCGTTGGCTCTGCCTCCTCCCTGTGTGGCAGGATATGACATCATCTGGTCTTCATAGGGCATCAGGTTACGGACGTCCCTGCGCTGACGTCTGGCTTCGCCCACCGAGATATCCAGGCCACGGCCACCACCACGACCTGCAGGGAGAGACTGAGCGATAGAGAGACACGTGTTACCTGACAGGAAGAGGTGTCCAGGTGTATTGAGGTATGTCCGAATTTTTTTAAGGTTTAAGGTAAATGTAAAAACTACAGTCCCCACAGCAAGGCAAAAGTTAAGACATTTAATTTTCCTTCATAGATGTCTGTTCAGAAACATATTTCTCTTGTTTCAGTCCTCAAAAGTGTTAATTTCTGCACAAAAACAGAATCTGTATCTGATGCTATGCAGACGACACAATGCTCTACGTCTCTACTTTATCTGATGATCTGAACTCTCTATTTACTAATGAAGAGACCCTGCAGGCGACACCATTCTCTAACTCCATAGCTTATCTTGAAAGTGCCTTTAAGTTATCTTCTCACCCAATCAGAGAACAGATACTCTGCAGCTTTACACAGCCATATACCCACAATGCATCTGCTCAGGCTAACCTATAGTCACCCAATTGGCTGTCCATATTAACTATTAAAAAGTCTCCTTCAAATGTGCTTTCAATGGAAAGTGATGGAGGACAAAATCCACAGTGTGTCCACCCAGACTGTTAAAAGTCTCTGATCAGCTTCTATTGAGCTTCATCAGTGTGAGTTAGTCATATCAAGTGATATCTGACACATTTACAGTCTTTATAGCATCAAATTCCCTCTTAGTGTTTCCTGTTGAGCTGTGGTGGAAGCATAGTAACAAAAAAAAGGGACTTTGGTACTAAAAAGACTGTAACGTTAAAAGATATCTACTGTGGGGTTAATACCTTCATCCACACATTTATACACATATCTGAACTGCATCACTGCTCCATGTCATAATTATTGCGGCCACCAGATGGCATCTGTCACTCACACATGCCGTTTCTGGGCGACTGACATTACGATTTGTTGTGTAGTCTTCTGTATTGTATTTAATATATAATCCACACATTTCATCCATTTTCTTCTTTAATACTTATTTTATTTGCTCCATAAATCATTTCCCTCCATTTTGAAATTTGCTGTCATATTTTTCAGTGAGCTTTGAATGTTTTGATATTCTTCTTATTGTTGTTCTTCTTCTTATTATTATGACCCAATCATCTATACAGAACTGTACGATGAAGTGCAATATTACTAATAATAATAATTTATTTTTCTGTACAGGTGCAATTAATCTACTTCTACAAAAGTGCAATACAAGCAGCATCTGTCTATGTTTTTGTTGGTACAGAGTACTGTGTATCTATGTTTGAACTTTATAGCTCACTATATAGCTGTATAATGGCAATAAACTATTCTACTAATCTATTCTATTCTGTTATTTCCTGCTGAACACAGACTCTCCCAAAACAGATGGAGCAGACAGAGACAGCAGACGCACAAGTGAGCACCACTCTATTTGAAATAAGATCTGAATGAGGCTTTAAATTCGCAAGATAACAGGCATTAAGAAGCATCATGACGTCATCGCCCTCGGATAAAAGAAAGTCTAAATTTATTTCCGCAGGCGAACGAGGTGAAGAGGAAGAGCAGAGGATTTATTCAGTATCCACTGTCTTCACCTCCCACTCATCATCACTGCACTTCCTGTGAGTCACAGCTGAGTCACACACACACACACACACACACACACACACATACACACATACACACACACTGCAGTCTTCTGTCCTGATATGATGAATAAAGTTTCATCTTGTTGAATGTTGCGGCGAGCGTTTCTCATCCTGGCCACGGATTATTTATTGGGCTAGACGCTCCACTCTGCAGTAAAATCTTAACACAGGTGTCTAACTCCGCTGCATAAGTGGAGAACTGGCTGATGCATATGTGACAGTAACTTAATGTTCAGCTTCCACTCTCCTGCTGTCAGTCTTTCCTCCAAATGATAGAGATTTATATTCAGACAGTAGAACATCGGTGAGGTCTGCCACATACTTCAGGTAGTTATATATATCCTCCCCTCCTCGGGTCGATGAGTCCAGTATTTATAGCGTCTGATATTTGGTGAGTCATGCTTTCTGTTTTCTGGTTCATTAACTTTTCTATGGAGCCAATCGAAAGCATACATCATACTTTACCCTCAGAGGCATCTGAGGGCTGGTGAGATGATTAATGGGAGAGGAAAGATAGATGAAAAAACAAAGTTCGGATACACAAATCTTTTTTCAGTTTCTTTGATTTTTGCTGAAAAATTGGATAATTTGAACATTTATTGAAATGAAAGCATGTGAGAAGTTTAGAGGGAAAAATCACTATTTGGTGGAGCTGTTAACAACTCATAGACATCTGAAATGTGAGCCGACTACACACTGCTTTTTGGTTTCATCTTTAACAATGTGTTGTATTTTAAAAGCTTGTTATATTATCCATTGTGTCAAATCTTCATCTGAAAGGGAACATGAAGCTCTGTGGCTGAACTGAACAAAAAACGCATCAATTTGTTGTGTTAGTAACTACATTTCCCATGAGTCTTAGTTTTGGCTGCAGCTTTCTCACTGTGTGAAATGAATGCAGCTCTCAGCTAAAGAGTTTACACTCCATTAAACTAGTGTGTGTGTGTGTGTGTGTGTGTGTGTGTGTGTGTGTGTGTGTGTGTGTGTGTGTGTGTGTGTGTGTGTGGTGTGTTTTATGAGGCTGCTGTCAGTGTCCAGGGAGATGTGCTGTTGCCATGGTAGCGTATTGAGCTGGTCTGTTCCTGCCTACACTAATTTGATTGGTCGTCTGCGTGTTTGTGTGTGTGCACGTGCGTGTGTGTGTGTGCACGTGTGAGTGAGCGGTGTGTTTGTTCATTTTTGGGAGGACCAATTAGAGTCATAAACCATCACTGTGACATTATGGCCGGTCTTCACTCCTGTTTGAAGGCTCAGACTTGGTTTGGGAGTTAAAGGGAACATTATTATGTTTTTAGTGATTTTCTGATGACCTCAGAAGCAGAAGTGAGTGGGCTCCTCACATGGGGGGTCTTAAAGAGACAGGTGATAACACAGTGAAATGTGATAGTCCAGTCCTGCTAGTCCAGTGATATAGAGTCTCTGTTTTCCTCATAGAGTTCAGACAGTTAGGACAAGGACTATCAGCGGTGACTTTCATTTTTTAACTATTTTTTAACCTTTGCGAACGTTTGAAAAGGATGTTCAGATACTCTAACAGCCATTCAACGTCTCAATGTTTACTGGGGAGGGGCTGCAAACAGGTCCGGTATAACACAGCATCCTGACATACAGCGACGTGAGCGAGAAAACGTGATTAAAATGCATGAGTTTTCAATCAGCCTTTCCTGACATGCCGCGTGCGACATCGCCCTGTCCAGCCATAATGCCAACCCTTCAAAAAATCGCTCACTCTGTCTCTATCTGGACGAAATTTTTGTGGCCGTGTCCCATCCCTAAACACTTATTATTGGTTGACATGTACACGCTGCTTCCTGTTGACAAGCTAGCTAGCAGAGAGAGAACCGAGAGAACCGAGAACAGCAAGCATGAACGATATACTCGCGATAAAATCATCACGCTGCATATCAGGACAGTTTTGCGCGAGATTCCGTCTCCAGTTCGCTCGCTCGCTGTATGTCAGGATGCGGTGTAATATAAATACATTTGTTTCTAATTGTAAATCATGCAAACACGTTCCAGTAGAACCACAGAACATAAATATAGAGCTTGAAATGTGCAGAATATGTCCTCTTTACCGTCATGATAAGGTTTCATTTTAGGGTCCTGGGGGAGTTTTGCATTACGTCAAAGAGGGTCCTCACAAGTATAGAAACATGAATGTGTGTTGAGAAGGCAACAAGGGATTGATGTCAGTGTGAAGGAGAGAAAGAAGGATAAGGAGAGAGATAAAAAGACATTATTGATCGATCACAGTGAATCCTGACTGAAGCTTTAGGCTTTTCAGATTTTTATCAAACACACCTTTGCATGTCTGTACTTTTGAGGACCACCTGGTCAATAAGGTCGACTTCATCTTATAAGAGTATGGCATTTACAGGCAGTCAATAGTAGCCTTGAATGGACGTAGTGAAGCATGACGACACTCATTGATTTGTCTTCCTAATGCTAGCTTCTTGGGAACACTGAGCATTGCACACTTATGCTAATGTTTGCTACTTAAGCTAAATAGAGCTAATAGGGCAAGTATTATAAACAATAAACATTAAACCTAATGAAATATTATCACAATAAGAGTGCTTTTGTTTCTCCATTTCCACTCCCCTACTCTCTCCTCGCAATTCCCATTTGCTGTTATTCAGTTTAGTGTGTTATTTAACCATCTACTGTGACACTAACCTTAAAAATAAATGCAGCTTGGCAGGGGATGGTAGCTGTTGTGGGAGTACGAGGCATGTAATTTACATTTTTAAACACAACATGCAGTCTGAAAAATGGATTAGTAGTCTGAACAGTGAGTCAGTGGTCTGAACCGTGAGTCAGTAGTCTGAACAGTGAGTCAGTGGTTTCAACAGTGAGTCAATAGTCTGAATAGTGAGTCAGTAGTCTGAATAGTGAGTCAGTAGTCTGAATAGTGAGTCAGTAGTCTGAATAGTGAGTCAATATTCTGAACGGTGAGTCAGTAGTCTGAACAGTGAGTCAGTGGTTTCAACAGTGAGTCAGTAGTCTGGACAGTGAGTCAGTAGTCTGGATAGTGAGTCAGTAGTCTGGACAGTGAGTCAGTAGTCTGGACAGTGAGTCAGTGGTCTGAACAGTGAGTCAGTAGTTTGAACAGTGAGTCAGTAGTCTGAACAGTGGATCAGTGGTTTGAACAGTGAGTCAGTAGTCTGAACAGTGAGTCAGTAGTCTGAAAACTGAGTCAGTAGTCTGAACAGTGAGTCAGTAGTCTGAACGGTGAGTCAGTAGTCTGAACAGTGAGTCGGTAGTCTGGACAGTGAGTTGGTAGTCTGAACAGTGAGTCAGTAGTCTGAACAGTGAGTCAGTAGTCTGAACAGTGAGTCAGTAGTCTGAACAGTGAGTCAATAGTCTGGACAGTGAGTCAGTAGTCTGAAAACTGAGTCAATAGTCTGAACAGTGAGTCATTAGTTTGAACAGTGAGTCAATAGTCTGAACAGTGAGTCATTAGTTTGAACAGTGAGTCAGTAGTTTCAAAAGTGAGTCAGTAGTCTGAACAGTGAGTCAGTAGTCTGAAAACTGAGTCAGTAGTCTGAACAGAGAGTCAGTAGTCTGAACAGAGAGTCAGTAGTCTGGACAGTTAGTCAGTAGTCTGAATAGTGAGTCAGTAGTCTGAACGGTGAGTCAGTAGTCCGAACAGTGAGTCAGTAGTCTGAACAGTGAGTCAGTAGTCTGAACAGTGAGTCAATGGTTTCAACAGGGAGTCAGTAGTCTGAAGAGTGAGTCAGTAGTCTGAACAGTAAGTCAGTAGTCTGAACAGTGAGTCAGTAGTCTGAACAGTGAGTCAGTAGTCTGAACAGTGAGTCAGTAGTCTAAACAGTGAGTCAGTAATCTGAACAGTCAGTCAGTAGTCTGAACAGTGAGTCAGTAGTCTGAATAGTCAGTCAGTCGTCTGAATAGTGAGTCAGTAGTCTGGACAGTGAGTCAGTAGTCTGAACAGTGAGTCAGTAGTCTGAACAGTGAGTCAGTAGTCTGAACAGTGAGTCAGTAGTCTAAACAGTGAGTCAGTAGTCTGAACAATGAGTCAGTAGTCTGATCAGTGAGTCAGTAGTCTGAACAATGAGTCAGTAGTCTGAACAATGAGTCAGTAGTCTGATCAGTGAGTCAGTAGTCTGAACAGTGAGTCAGTAGTCTGAACAGTGAGTCAGTAGTCTGAACGGTGAGTCAGTAGTCTGAACGGTGAGTCAGTAGTCTGAACAGTGAGTCAGAAGCCTGAATAGTGGATCAGTAGTCTGAACTGTGAGTCAGTACTCTGAACAGTGAGTCAGTAGTCTGAATAGTGAGTCAATAGTCTGAACGGTGAGTCAATAGTCTGAACAGTGAGTCAATAGTCTGAACAGTGAGTCAGTAGTCTGAACAATGAGTCAATAGTCTGAACAGTGAGTCAATAGTCTGAACAGTGAGTCAATAGTCTGAACAGTGAGTCAGTAGTCTGAACAGTGAGTCAGTAGTCTGGACAGTGAGTCAGTAGTCTGAACGGTGAGTCAGTAGTCTGAACAGTGAGTCAGTAGTCTGGACAGTGAGTCAGTAGTCTGAACGGTGAGTCAGTAGTCTGAACAGTGAGTCAGTAGTCTAAACAGTGAGTCAGTAGTCTGAACAGTGAGTCGGTAGTCTGAACGATGAGTCAGTAGTCTGAACAGTGAGTCAGTAGTCTGGACAGTGAGTCAGTAGTCTGAACAGTGAGTCAGTGGTTTCAACAGTGAGTCAGTAGTCTGAACAGTGAGTCAGTAGTCTGAATAGTGAGTCAGTAGTCTGAACAGTGAGTCAGTAGTCTGAATAGTGAGTCAGTAGTCTGAACAGTGAGTCAGTAGTCTGAACAGTGAGTCAGTAGTCTGAACAGTGAGTCAGTAGTCTGAGCAGTGAGTCAGTAGTTTGAACGGTGATTCAGGAGTTTCAACAGTGAGTCAGTAGTCTGAACGGTGAGTCAGTAGTCTGAACAGTGATTCAGGAGTTTCAATAGTGAGTCAGTAGTCTGAACAGTGAATTAGTAGTCTGAGCAGTGAGTCAGTAGTCTGAACAGTGAGTCAGGAGTCTGAACAGTGAGTCAGTAGTCTGAATTGTCAGTCAGTAGTCTGAACTGTGAGTCAGTAGTCTAAATTGTCAGTCAGTAGTCTGAACTGTGAGTCAGTAGTCTAAAAATTGAGTCCGGAGTCTGAACGGTGAGTCAACAGTCTGAACAGTGAGTCAGGAGTTTCAAAAGTGAGTCAACAGTCTGGACAGCCAATTAGTGGTCTGAAAAGTTAGTCTGGAGTTTCAACAGTGAGTCAGCAGTCTGAAAAGTGAATTAGTGGTCTGAAAAGTGGATTAGTGGCCTGAAAAGTGAGTCTGAACAGCAACAACTATAATATAATAATGATCATATTACTAACAGCGTGACTGTAGAAGAAGAGGACTGTATGATGATGATGATGATGATGATGATGATGATGATGATAGTGGAGGTGGTGATGAGGCAGCTCCATAGAAGTCATTAACCAGCAGGCTGTTTTTTAAATCATTATTATTTCTTCTTCTCCTCGCTGTGAGCTGCCGACTCTTCAACTCAACAGTTATGAGATTCAGTCTTGCGGAAAATGGAAGCAGGTTTAATTTCCTGCTGAAGTGTTTTTTGTGTTTGTCAGAGATAAAGAGAAAAAGTCAACAGCTGCTGCACACACACAGACACACAGACACACAGACACAAACACTGTGATTTATGACACTAATATCGCCTCAAACTGCATCAGTTCAGATTTATGCTGCAGAGCTTTCAGTAGCAGGAGGTTTATACTCAGACATCAGCAGGTCTGAGATGATGGAGAGGAGGAGGAGGAGGAAGGAGCTAATGAGTCCACAGAGGAGCATAACTCTGACTTGCTGCAGACATTAGAGCTCTGCACAGATATATATACCTATCCTGGGGGCTGTATCCGAAATCCGAAATGTCTCACTGTGAGAAATCTTTATCGAGTAAAAGAAGATGAAGCTCTCAAATGTTAAATGTTGTCTAAAAGCAAGCAGCTGTTGTAAGTTTATCTGATTAAAATACAATCTGACAATTATTATTTAAATCATCACATATTAACCCTCCTGTCGTCCTCCCGGGTCAAATTGACCCCGTCTCTTTTGACTGTTCCTTCTTTCCTTCCTTCTTCCCTCTTCCTTTAATTTTTCCTCCCTTCTTCCCTTCCTCCCCTCTTTCTTTGCTCCCTCCTCCTTCCCTCCTTCCTCCTTTCCTTCCTTCCTTTCTCCTCTCCTCCCTCCCTCCCTACTCCTTTCTTTCCTTCCTTCTTTCCTTTCTTCCTTCCTCTTTTTGCCCTTCCTCCCTTCCTTCTCTCCTAAATTCCTTCCTCTTTTCATCCTTACTCCTTTCCCTTCATTCCTTCCATCCTTCCTCCTTTCCTCCCTCCCTCCCTCCATCCTTACCCCTTTCCTTCCTCCCTTCCTTCTCTCCTAAATTCCTTCCTCTTTTCCTCCTTACTCCTTTCCTTCCTTCCTTCCTTCCTTCCTTCCTTCCTTCCTCCTTTCCTCCCTCCCTCCCTCCTTACTCCTTTCCTTCCTTCCTTCTCTCCTTACATCCTTCCTCTTTTCCTTCCTTCCTCCTGTCCTTCCTTCTGTCCTTCCTTAACCTGAGGACAACAGGAGGGTTAACAGAGAGGTAGTTTTTTTTCTTTCACTAAACCTTCTTTATCCTCAACAGACGGCTTCGATGCATATGTTTGAATTTGCACATTAAAAAAAAGGCGTGTTTGCTTGTTGTTGTCTGAGGTCTAACAGCAGCTGTGTGGACAAGACAGCAACTGTAAACACACTGAGTGAATGAACAATGACTTCCATCAATCATTCAACCGTTATGTGACTGAAGAGCTGAAAGCATCAGAGCAGTGTGGAGCGATGAGGAGACTGTATGAAACTAACAGGAATGTCATATTTCATTTGAGCTCTGACTGAAGCTCTTTTTTACTTTCACCATTTGCTGGAAATTTGGTTAACATTTGCTCCTCTATTTGAATGAAACCTGGCATGTAGAGAGTATATTAAAGGATGCATTCACATTTTTTAATGTCAAACACAACAGTCAGCGGCCCGAATGCACATTAGGTCCGTTTTTCTTGCTGTAATCATTCCTCCTGTTCATACTGACTCTTAGATCCCTTCATAATGTCCTTATGATGTAAATGATGGAGGACTAAATCCACAGTCCTCCTTCTGTGTAAAAATGTATTTAAAAGTTGATCTGAAGCTAATATGAAGCTTCAGTGTCCAAATGAGTCAAATCTTCATCTTCTATGATTCATCGTTACAGTGTTTTTAGTACCAAAGTCTCTTTTTGTTACTATACTTCCACCACAGCTCAACAGGAAACACTAAGAGGGAATTTGATGCTAAAAATACTGTAAATGTGTCAGATATCTACTTGATATGATTAACTCAGACTGCTGAAGCTTCACATCTACTTTTAAATGACTGTGTGGACACACTGTGGATTTCACTTAACTCTGAAAGCACTATTATGTAAGTTCTATTTTTTTATAATGAAAACTGCGACTAAGGATGGTGGACGCCCAAAAGATCATTTCAGATTGGTCCTCATAAATATGGAAGAACAGAAACACACACACACACACACACACACACACACACACACACACACACACACACACACACACACACAGCAGCCATCAGGTGTCAGGAGACCTACTCTAACCTGTGTAATATATGGCCCTGTTGCCGTGGGTTACTGTCTCCTGTCGCTATGGTTACCAGGGGCTGAAACGAAATGTTCCTTACACACATACACACACAAGCACACACACACACACACACACACTCTGACTCATGTTTGCCTTTCTATCCCTGTGAGGACCTACAATGACATAATGCTATCTCCAGCACCTCAAAACCAAATCTTAACCTTCAGACTGAAGTAGCAGCTAGTGAGAAGCAGCTAAAAAAAATTAAAAAGTCCTCACAGCAATGTTTAACAACGGAATTAGGTTTGCCCCCCCCCCCCCCCAAAAAAAAATAACAGATGCATAAATAAATAAAAAATGCAAACAGAAGAAAACAGACATGACTGCAGAGTATCAGACACACTGAGAGCAGGCAGGTAGATAAACAGCAACAACATCATCCTGCATCACTCTCAGGTTACCATGACGACATGTGATGATGAAGAGCAAACATGCGACAAACATGTATGTAATCTCTCTTTCTCTTTCTCTCTCTCTCTGCCTCTCTCTCTCTCTCTCTCTGTCTCTCTCTGTCTCTCTCTCTCCTCGTTGCATGTAATCTGCATGTGTGTGTGTGTGTGTGTGTGTGTGTGTTATCGGATGTTATCTTACCTGAGCGGTGTGAATCAGCGCGGTGCTGAGCAGCAGGAGGCCGAGAGACGCCATACTGACTGAACACACACACGGAGACACACTGACTGAATCTACACCCGCTGATCTGATAACACAGGAGGAGGAGGAGGAGGGAGAGGAAGAGGAAGAGGAGGAGAGAGAGGAGGGAGGAGGAGATATTGAGTGGGGAGGAGGAGGAGGAGGAGGAGATGGGAGGCGCTATGAAGTGGATCACATCACTCCAAATTATCATAATAACATTGGCTTCCTGTCTGCCAAGTAATTGATTTGAAAAAGAAAAAAAGAGAAAAATAAATAAATAAATAATCAAAATGATGAGGGAACAAAACTGAGACCAATGCAGATAAGAGAAAATAAGGATAATAAAAATGTTTAGAAAATTCAAATAAATATATAAAAATAAATAATAAATGAATGAATAAATATAAATAATAAATAAGAATAAGAGAAAAACGTTTTATAAAGGTTAGAATAAAAACTATGGGATAAAATAGATTTAAAAAGGCATAAGAAAAGTAAAATTAAAGTAATAAGAGCTAGACTAAAACTAGGTTTAAAAAAAGATTAAAAAGACAAAAGAAACATGAATAAAATTGATAAGAAGATAAAACTTATAGGATAATAACTATAACAACAATAATAATAATGATGATAATAATGAAATGAAGTAGAATTAATTTTTAAAACAAAAAGACTTTAAACAATTTACAGTCTCACCACTAGATGTCGCTAAATCTTACAGACGGGTCCTTTAACCCTGCTGTTGTCCTCAGGTCAAGGAAGGACAGGAGGAAGGAGGAAAAGAGGAAGGAAGTAAGGAGAGAAGGAAGGGAGGAAGGAAGGAGGGAAGGCAAGGAGTAAGGATGAAAAGAGGAAGGAATTTAGGAGAGAAGGAAGGAAGAAAGGTGAGGAGGGAGGACGGAAGGAAGGAAGAAAAGAAGGAAGGAAGGAAGGAAAGAAAGGAGAAAGGAGGGAGGGCAGGAAGGAAGGAAGGAAGGAAGGAAGGAAGGAAGGAAGGAAGGAAAGGAGTAAGGAGGGAGGACGGAAGGAAGGTAGGACAGAATGAAGGAAAGAAGGAAAAGAAAGGAGAAAGGAGGGAGGGCAGGAAGGAAGGAAGGACAGAAGGAAGGAAAGGAGTAAGGAGGGAAGGAAGGAAAGGAGTAAGGACAAAAAGAGGAAGGAATTTAGGAGAGAAGGAAGGAAGGAAGGAAGGAAAGAAAGAAAGAAAGGAGTAAGGAGGGATGTCAGGAAGGAAGGAAGGTAATAAAGGAGTAAGGAGGGAGGGCAGGAAGGAAGGAAGGAAGGAGGAGGGAGCAAAGAAAGAGGGGAGGAGGGGAAGAAGGAAGGAAAAATTAAAGAAAGAGGGAAGAAGGAAAGAAGGAACAGTCAAAAGAGAGATGGGGTCAATTTGACCCGGGAGGACGACAGGAGGGTTAATTATAATGTGTTTTTTGAATCTTATCTTAATCCTTTTTTTATGTAAAGCAGTTTGGATTGCCCTGAATTGAAGCATGCGCTATAAATAGAGTCTGAAATGTAAAGAAGAGAAAGGATGGAGGATGGGGGGAGGAAAAGAGGAAAGGAGGAGAGAGAGGGGGAAGGCGGGAGGAGCTATGAGGCATGAAAAAGAGGGAGGAGAAATAAGAGACAGATGAGAGGAGAGAAGGGAGGAGCTTTTGAGAGAGAGAGAGAGAGAGAGAGAGAGAGAGAGAGAGAGAGAGAGAGAGAGAGAGAGAGAGAGAGAGAAAGTGAGAGTCAGGGGAAAAGATAAAGAAGGGAGGAGGGGAGAAGGGGAGGACAGAGGAAGGTGGCTGTGAGAGCTCAAAACAGACGCAGAGAAGTTGCTCATTCATTCATCACATTGCAATTCACTGATTTCATGTAAGTTACTCTTTCATTCATTCATTCATTTATTGTAATTCTTTTATTTGATATCAGTAACTCCGTCATTAATTAATTCATTTTTTCATTCATTTATTCATTCATTCATTTATTCATTCATTCATTCACTTATTGTAATTCACTAATTTCATGTCGATAACTCTTCATTCATTCACTCATTCATTTTTTTCATTCATTCATTTAGTCATTTATTAATTTTTCATTCATTCATTTAGTCATTCATTTTTTCATTTATTGTAATTTACTAATTTCATATCAGTAACTCCTTCATTCATTCATTCATTCATTCATTCATTCATGTATGTCTGAGAGAAGTGTTTGATTCTTAATTTATTCACTCATTCATTGCCCATTAGTTCATTGGTTTAATCATTAATTAATGTAATTCATTCATCTAGTTCATTTTATTAATTTATTGATTTGTCTATTCATATAGCCATCCATTCAATCAATCATTCATTCATTCTTTCATTCATTCATTTGTCTTTTTTTTGTTTATTCATTCAACTATTTTTCATAATTTTATACATTTGTACTTTTATTCATACGTCCATTTGTAAAGAAGTTTGTTCATGTATTCATTTAGTCACAAAATAGTGATTTAATTATTATTAATATTTACATCCCATAATCATTCATTCATTCATTCTTGGTAATTTACTAATTTCATGTCAGTAACTCCTCATTCATCCTTTCATTCATCCTTTCATTCACTCCTTCACTCGCTCTCTAAACGTCACGAAACGGACACAGAGTCAGACGAGTTTGTTGTTTATTGAAACTTTCCACTGAATTAACACAGCAGGAGGGGGGGGGGGGGGGGGGGTAGAGGGAGGGGGAGGGTGGGGGGGGACGTCTCCATAGCAACAAGTCACACACACACACATACACACACACACACACACACATTATCATCATTATCATCATCACCATCACCACTGTCAACACCGTCGCCATGGTTACTGATGCTGAGTTAGAATACCGTCACACAGGAAGTTACGTCACAGAGAGCCAGAAGGAGAGTCACGAGAAGAACAACAAGAAGAAGAAGATGAACGACAGAGAGAGGAGGAAAAGAGAGGAGGAGGAGGAAGAGAAGAAGAAGTGATGGATGAATAGATAGAAGAGAGATGAAGGAGAAGAAAGAGAAAATTGAAAGAAAAGAAGGATTTTAAAAAATTGAGAGAATTATTGAAGAGAGGTGGACAGATAATGAAAGTGAACACACACACACATTCTTGCACACGCACACACACGCACACACACACACACACACACACACACACACACACACACACACACACACAGGAGAACAGGAAGTAGAGTCACACTGATCATCAGTTTACTGTACAACACGAGCAGAAAACACGTCACCATGCGGAGGAAGATACCAACGCTAAAAACAGCTTTCACTTTCCAAAGAAACAAACAAAGAAACAAAAAAAAAAAAAACAAAAAAACAACCCAAGAAGAAGAAGAAGAAGAAGAAGCATCAAGTTTGTTTTTTTCTTTTGTCCCTTTTTCCCCCTTTTACAAAAGCAGCTCACACCTGCTGCTGATTGGCCGAGAGAGCCGAGGAGAAGACAAATAAAAATAAAAAACAGCAACACTCTTCGGCCGACAGGAAATGTCCGTCTGAAGATTTTATTCATCTGGTTTTAAAGAGGCAGGGAAGGTTAAAATTTAAGGTGGTATGACACATAGGAAGCGTCCCCTTTTTTAAGGTGTCTCTGAATTACTTAGTGTGACGTAATGATGATGATGGTAGCTGGTTTCTGTTTGGTAGCGGGGGTTCAATCAAAAATGAGGTATAGTTTCTTTAAATGAGGCGTATTGACCATAATTTCCAAGTAATATGTGTAAAATCCGCGGTAGTGAGAAGCTGGCTGTTTTTTTTTAAAATGTGCTTTTTCAATTGGTGCATTAAAAAAGTCATAATATTGCAAATTAAAAGCAAAATGTGTGACAGAAACAGATTTTTTTTGCCCCCCACTAGAAACCAAAACCAAAAGACACCAAAGGTAAAACTTCCTCTGCCTCTCTCTACTACAGTTTCCTGTAATGGGGTACCAACTGGTTAAACTGGTTTGAAATACACTCAGTGACCTCTTTTATTAAGAACACCTGTGCAATCTAATTCAATCCAATTCAACAGCTCTGCTATAAAAATCTATATTTATCTAGTTTATTTATTTCTAGTTTTTGCTGACGTCGTCAAAGAGGTGATAATTCTGCTTTATGTTAATTATTGGGGTGGTAGTGGGGGGTGGTAGTGGGTTAGGGTGCATTATATTTAATGGTGTTCCTAATATTTTGCCCCCCTCATGTCTGTAAATGCCCGAGCATCTCTGCGTCAAGAGGAGCCAGATGAGGAGGCTCGGGCATCTAATCAGGATGCTTCCCGGACGCCTCCCTGGTGAGGTGTTCAGGGCACGTCCCACCGGTAGGAGACCCCGAGGAAGACCCAGGACACACTGGAGAGACTATGTCTGTCGGCTGGCCTGGGAACGCCTCGGGATCCCCCGGGAAGAGCTGGACGAAGTGGCTGGGGGGAGGGAAGTCTGGACTTCCCTGCTTAGGCTGCTGCCCCCGCGACCTGACCCCGGATAAGCGGAAGAGGATGGTACGGTACGGTATGTATGTAAATGGAGTGAGCAAAACATTAGGAACACTATTCAATATAACGCGCCACCGCCAACACGCACTATGACCTCAATAATTAACATAAAGTAAAATGAATCACCTCATATTGCAGTTTAGGAAACCTCAGATTCAGATGCACTAATCATTCAGACGGACATTTGTGCGTCATCGTCTCCTCGCCGTCACCGAGAGGAGCGACAGGAATGTAACAGACAGCAGAAGAAGAAGAAGAAGAAGAAGCTCCAGCTGAGCCCGTTTATAATCAAACACACACACACAAACAGTGCAAAAACCGAAAAAACGACGAGGGGAGCCATTTCCGGTTCCAGTTTCCAGCCGGCGTCACCATGAAGCGAAGGGGAATCCACACTGGGGTTTTTGTTTTTTTTTAACTATTACGTCACGTCTCCAGAATGACATCACTTCCTGCGTTGATATTTACATGCAGCAAGACAAATAGCAAACAGCCTGGGAAGGTGACGCTGGGTGTGGTGGACGCACGTTTGTCAAGTTTCAATTCAAAGTTTGAGTTTGGATCTGATTTGTCTTGAACCCAGTCTGAACGGCTTCATGGTGGTGGGCCGATGGGAATCTGGTCTGCTAATTGGTGGGGGGTGGGGGGGGCAAGGGGGCATATCAAGGTGGGCAGGGGGCAGATCATTAGGTTCAATAGGAAACATGAAGAAACAGTTCAGTCTATATTATATATATCTGTTCAAAGTGATATCTATACAACACAAACATACATTCTCTCCACATATTATATATTTTAATATGAATAACTCTTATCGCCACTTGATTCAGAAGTTTTTCTTGTTCGTCAGCATTGTTTAATTGTTCTTTGATCTTTTGGTGCTTTGTTCAAGTTGTGGATTTATTATTTATAACTCTTTTTTTTAAAATCATTTACACATCAATTCATTATAGTCAACATCTAAACTTTTCACCCCCTCCCTCCCTCCCTCCCTCCCTCTTACAACTTTCTTTCCCCTCTTCCCAAAAAACCTCCCACCCCACCCCCACCCCGCCCCGTTAACTTCGGTTAACTTTGCAGACAGACAGGAGTGTTGCATTGTGGGTAGGTTGCAGGCGACCCACTGTTGATTCACTCCGACGTTTTCTGTGAAAGAAAAATGACAGAAAAGTGATGAAAAATTAATCCTGAAATTATGTTTTTCAGACCTTCCTTCTTCCTTCCCTTCCTTCTTCCTCCCTCCCTCACTCCTTTCCTCCCTTCCTCTCTCCTTTCCTTCCTTCTTCCTCCCTTTCTCACTCCTTTCCTTCCTTCTTCCTCCCTCCCTCACTCCTTTCCTCCCTTCTTCCTCCCTCCCTCACTCCTTTCCTCCCTCCCTCACTCATTTCCTTCCTTCTTCCTCCCTCTCTCACTCCTTTCCTTCCTTCTTCCTCCCTCCCTCACTCCTTTCCTTCCTTCTTCCTCCCTCCCTCACTCCTTTCCTCCCTTCTTCCTCCCTCCCTCACTCCTTTCCTCCCTCCCTCACTCATTTCCTTCCTTCTTCCTCCCTCCCTCACTCCTTTCCTTCCTTCTTCCTCCCTCCCTCACTCATTTCCTTCCTTCTTCCTCCCCATTTCTTCCTTCCTTCCTTCTGTCCTTCCTTTTCCTTCCTTCTTTTTCAGACATTTTCTCAAAGAAGGAAAATTTCAGTTACTTCTATTTTGCTATTTTTTTGGGGTTGTTGTCAGTGAATCCCAACACTTCCTACAGAAGACCTACCTCTAAAAAGGAGAAGAAAGTCCGCACACTGTAGCTACCAATGCAGGTATAGTTTAATGGGTTATCAAGAGTGACGTTTCGAGCCTGTCTGAAGAAGAGCAAGACGCTCTTCTAAGACAACGTTATTCTAAGTTTATTGGCACCACAGGATCAAGTTATTGGTTAAATTTGTCCTGATGGTGACACTAGAGCACGGGTGTTAAACATGCGGCCCGTGGGCCAGAACTGGCCCGCCAAGGGGTCCAATCCGGCCCCCTTTTCTTCCTGTCTTCCTGTGTTTTTTCCTTTTTTCCTGTCTTTTTTATTCCTTCCTTCCTTCCTTACATTTTTCTGTCCTGTCTTCTTTTCTTCTTTTTTCAATCCACCTGTCTTTCTTCCCTTTCTTCCATCTTTCCATCTTTCCTTCCTTCCGTCCTTCCTTCCATCTTGTTAATAATCCGGCCCACATCAGATCAAATTGGGCTGTATGTGGCCCTTGAATGAAAACGAGTTTGACACTGCTGCACTAGAGGAATATCGGGCTTGACAAATTTATGAAGATTTATCCTATGGGGCTTTTTAGAAGTCCTGCACCAGTTAAACACTTATAGGCTGTTGTTAGCTTATATATTTGTGTTAGTCAATAATTCTCAGGTACAGCATGAGACTCAACCTCCTCCTCCTCAGTCCTCCTTTCCTACACTGTCTATGTCTCTCAGCTCCAAGCTCATCTTTCCAATTGAAGATCTTTAAAAAGGCCTCACAAATATAGTTTCATGGTAAATAAAGGCTCAGTCATTTCCTGGTGGTCACTGTAGTGTTTAACAAACAAACACGAGGAAAGAGTGTGTATTTGTTTGAGAGTAATTTCAGCGATGGATGAATCCACATTTGGTACTCCACTGAGTATTTCTGGCACCAGATCGGTGTGTGTGGGATTGAGTCAAAATAAACTACAGTGTGTTTGTTCATGGTGATGAAGCAACATTTCCCAGTGCAGCAGTGTGGCTCATTCAGAGGTCTACACACCACAGAAGAAGAAGATATATCACAATACTGGTTAGCAGATAAATTAATTGTTGGTTTATCTCTTTGAAAGTGTTTAATTATTTACTTCATTTTCATCAAATGTAATAGACCAATCAGGCAGTGACCCTGACTTCACTTCCTGTGTGACTCACCAGCTTTCTGTCAGTTCACATCTGATTGGAGAAGGAGGTAGGCGCCCCCTGCTGGCCGTAGCCCTGACCATACTCTGCATCCTGGAGGAAACACAACGGCAAACAACATGGCATGATGACTACCGTATGTAACTATCTGTGTGGTGTGTTATTCCAGCAGTCAGTATACAGGAAGTTATTATCTGACCTTTTTTTTTACAGGAATAGAAAATGATATAAACCAAATGTCAGCAACAAATGTCAAAAGTCAAACTGTGACTCCCACTATTTTTACACAATTGTTTCAAGGTTTATTTTTCAACAAGTTCACTTGACTGCACCTTTCCCTGCTGTCACATGGTCGATAGCTCAGCTAGCATTAGAGCTAACAAGCCTCTCCACTGGCTCTTTTTACCATCTTACAGGATAAGTAATGTTAGTGTAGTTAGCATAGCTAGCCAAGGAAGCATTTGGTTGTCTTCTTCTGTCACATTACCCTCACTTGGCATGTCTTAATAGAGTGCCTCATGTGAGTTTATTGCATGTAACATTGTGCCTAAGATTGTGAACAAGAGGCCTAAGATGCCTGTGCAGTGAGCTTTGGTAGTTTGGTTTGGAAACTCAACAAGAACCCTGTAAAGAAGAGGTAGGCCTTTTCTAGTTGACCCCCTTAAGAAAGACTGGATCCTCAAGAAAACAAGAAAACACACTCTTTCAATGTCTTTGAAGACCTTTGAAACATTTAGTTCCTCCTTGAGAATCCCTGGAACTGCATAAGAAACCTCAAGAACCCATTGAACCAAGATAACAGTAACAATACATTTAATTTGTACCTCACTTTGCATTCATGGTGAAACCTGAAGTGCAGGTATTAATAATATAGAACCAACAACATAAAGAAAAGGGTAATAAGAGTTAAGATGGAAAAGCCTTCCTGAATAGAAAAGGTTTTAGGCCCTTTCTAAAAGAGACTAGAGTTGGTGCTGCTCTCAGATGGTTCAGGAAAGGCTGGTGAGGCAGAGCATAAGAAAAATGCCTATTAATACTAGGTGTAAATGTAAAGGCCTGTGATTGGATAACACGTCAGATACAGATCATAGGTTAATACCAGGTGTGGATGAAGCCTCTGTAGAGCTACAGTAGCAGCTAGCAGGGTCCCTGTGCTTCCAGTTTTGTGCTAGAATAGGCTAAACATGTATCCAAACCAATATCTGTACTGGACTCTGATATTCTGTAAGATGGCCAACGAGAGCCTTTCCCAAAAGCTTGGACTGTTGTTAACTACTGCAAAGCCACACCACAGTCAATCACATAGGCTGATCACCTGGTTGTATCCTTGCTGGTTGTAGTCGGGTTGGTAGCCTCCCTGGTTGCTGGCGTACGGGTCTTGTTCATAAGCCCCCTGCTGGCCGTAAGCTTCTGGTGCAGCAGGCTTATCCTGAGGAGGTGGAGCTCGCATGAAGGGGGCAATGATTCCTGTCTCCTTAAAGACGAACCAGAGGTTTCCCGCCCACAGAACCAGGTTAATGAAACCAAATGCCTGGAAGAGGATGAAGGAAAGTCTTATATAGTATTATATTTTCTGTTTGGATAGACACAGATACCAATACAGGACATTAACCCTCCTGCTGTCCTCAGGTCAAGGAAGGGAGGAAAGAAGGAAGGAAGGAAGGAAGGCAGAATAAGAGTAAGGAGGGAGGGACGAAGGAAGTAAAGAGAGAAGGAAGGGAGGAATGAAGGAAGGGAAGGAGTAAAGAGGGAGGGAGGGAGGAAGGAAGGAAGTAAGGAGTGAAGGAAGGAAGGAAAGGAGTAAGGAGGGAAGGAAGGAAGGAAGGAAGGAAAGCAGGGAGGGAGGAAGGAAGGAAAGGCGTCAGGAGGAAGGAAAGCAGGGAGGGAGGAAGGGAGTAGGGAGGAAAGGAGGAAGGAAGGAAGCAAAGAAGGAAGGAAGGTATGAAGGAAGGAAAGGAGTAAGGGGGGAGGGAGGAAAGGAAGGACGGAAGGAAGGACGGAAGGAAGGAAAGAAGGAACAGTCAAAAGAGATGGGGTCAATTTGACCCGGGAGGACGACAGGAGGGTTAAAAAAAAAAAAAAAACTTTACTTTGAAAAATAATACAAAATTGTGCAAAATGTGATCTCCTCTAACAAAAGGAGCCATAGTTGTCAAGTATTAGTTGCTCCTAATCACAAGCAGCCTTAGAAGAGCCAGAAAATGACTTTAAAAACCAGCAACAACATCTGAACACAGATAAGATTGAATCTGACCAGAAACCTTCAATTAACCTTCAATTATTGTTACTGTTACAGTTTATGGCTAGTACCAAAACCCTACCACTCAAACATCACAAGGACCTGACCCAAGGCAATGGAGCGATCATTTATCTCATCTACTTTGGGACCACTTCAGGATCCTTGAGGAGAAGCTGTAAGACCAGAAGACAGATGTTGCTGACTTTGCTGAACCTGCTGCTACCATCATCTGGACCTGGACTAAGCAATGGAAAATAAATGTATGATGCTATGGACACATTTCAGTTGATTTCTGTGCATGTATTGATTCATTTTCCATCCTCTTCTATTGGCCTTACCAACTGACCTTCGGACTTACACAGAGCTGAGGTGGATTAGAAAATGTGCACCTCAGATATGATACAGATCAACATCCATGTGTTACTTTCCAGTTCCTGTTGGTGGACGGACGGTGGCCCACTGTTCTTCTCTCCATCCTCAGTTTATAGCACAGAGTATCAAAAATCTAAAGTCCAGCTGCTGTTGACTAAGTCCTTCTGGATAAACCACGACATGGATGACGAGGAATCTTAACATACAGATTAATGCTGCTGTTCTTCTACAGCTGTTTGTGTTTAGTCATTGTTTTATATTTAAGAAGTGTTTTGCATTTAAGTATCACTAATAACTTGTTTTTTAACATCTATACCGAAATGTAGATATGTGTACTAGTTGTACCAAAACTTTGAATGACATCCAGACTACTGCAAGGTCTTGTCCACCTGATGACCTCTTCACATGTCCGAAATGTCGTCCTGAGCTACAGAGGTGTGAGGCCCAGTGTGGAGGTCTTACCACAGAGGTGTTGAGTCCAGACATGACTGGGTCGTGGACTTCACGGCAGCGGTTCCCCTCATTGGCGCAAGCAGCGATCAGAGTGATCACTCTGTCGGGGTCGGTCGCCGTCTTCACATCGGACAATCCTTTAGCCCAGGCCGCCGAACTCACAAGCCACATGAAGGCGAACACTCCAGTCACCCCCAGGTCCTAAATACACACGAACACACACACACACACACACACACGTATAAACACAAAGTATTTGACCAGTGGTAACCTGTCAGCAGCTTTGTTAGTTTGTCAAATAACTTACAATCAGTGGGCCTTTGTTGTTCTCCTTGTACTTTTCATAGAAGAAGAGGTAGATGCTGAGAGTCGCTGTGGAGTAGAGGAAGGCAAAGACTCCGATGGTGACAAAGAACTCGGCCGAAGAAGAGTAGTCGCCGACAAGGAAGATACGCTCCGTATTTCCATTCATGCAGGTCGGGGCATCAAAATACTCCTGATGGAGTCTGAGAGAGAGAGAAGAAGAAGAAGAAGAAGAAGAAGAAGAAGGCAAGTGAAGTATTTTTTAGCCACATTAGCAGCTCGACACTATAATTATTGAATTCTGTCAGTGTGTTGGTTCAACTCAGAAATATGTCAACCACTGTAGGATGGATAAATAGAAATTCCTGTTCTCCTTAGGATGAATTCTAATGACATCTGAAATGCCTCTCAATCTTAGGTAGTGTGAGATAGTATGTTAACAAGCATGGATGTACAAGTCCGAGTCAGTATCAGGAAAGATGTTTTTGTCGTACTGACCTGAATGGATACTCAAACTCCACCTCAATACTCAGGTCGCTGTCCGTCTTGTTCTGGCAGTCTACCGCCACCCGAAACATCCCAGAATAACTGCCGCAGGTGGAGAAGGCAAAGATGGCGAAGAACTTGAAGAGAAGGAAGAAGAAAATGATGTAAGTAATACTCTTAAAAACATCTCTATTATAGTATAGTATGTGTAATGAGTCACAGCAGTGTTGTAAAAGAAAACCAAAGAAAGTATATTAACAAAAAGAGTAGCTTTGGCACTAAAAAGACTGTAGCGTTGAAAGATTGGATCGTGTCCACCGTCACTTACATAATGAGTTCATTATTAATGATTACAGAAAGAAAAACGGGTTTCAATGTTCATTTGGGCTTCTTCTGTTTTAACGCTCCTGTTGTCCTCGAGTCAAGGAAGTAAGGAAGGAAGGATGGAAGGGAGGGAGGAAGAAGGAAGGAAGGAAGGATGGAAGGAAGGAAGGGAGGAAGGAAGGAAAGATGGAGGGAAGGAATGATGGAAGGGAGGAAGAAAGACGGAAGGAAGGAAAGAAGGAAGGAAGGAATGAATGATGGAAGGGAAGAAGAAAAGGAAAAGAGGGAGGAAGAAAGGAAGGGAAGGAAAGAAGGAAGGCAGGAAGGGAGGAAGGGAGGAAGGGAGGAAAGGAAGGAACAGTCAAAACAGACGTGGTCAATTTGACCCGGGAGGTAGGGAGGGATTCTGTCGTGTGTTGCTAACGGTTACAGATGCTAAATATTACAGTGTTGAGAATACAGATTTTACAGTCTGCAGTGTGAATCAGTACTATTTCAATGCCTGGGTCACTTTTTGAATGAATTCAGTAACTATGGCACTGTGAGTTCAAAAAATTTTGAATTCATTACGCTGTGATTCACACCTCTGATTTATTTCTTCTCCATAGCAATGGAGGCCGAGGCTCATGGGTATTGTAGTATTCTTAGCCGTTCGCCAAAACCAAGGATAAAAGGTTATTTCTAGGCAACGTTGAACGGTTGAAAAAGACTTCAATCGGTAACAGAGGAGTCAAACCCACAACTCTGACAGTGTCAGTGCCTCGCCCAGCAGCTCTGTTTGCTTTAATATCATCATCACCACCACCATCATTATTATTGCTGCAACCAGCTTACATATAAACACACACACACACACACACACACACACACACACGCACACACGCAGCAGGGGTCGAACAGAGAGTCTGACTGTGACCATCTGCTCACTGTGTCTTTTATAGAGCTTCTACAGTGAATCATAGTCTTTTTCAGATCAGCATGCCTTGCTCATGGGCGAGGTTGTCTGTGTGTGTGTGTGTATGTGTGTGTGTGTGTGTGTGTGTGTGTGTGTGTGTGTGTGTGTGTGTGCGTGCGTGTGTGTGTGTGGCTCCATCTGTGGAGGTCTAAAGGTACTTTAGCAGTTTTTTGTGGAGAGGTTTCAACCGGCATTTCTGATTTCTTTTGGGACATTATGAAAATTCCCTGAAGATTTACAGAAACATTTGATTTTTTTAATTTCCCTGTCAACAATAAGATGTTGTTTGGGAACGTCTCCAGAATGTTCTCAGCTAGTTTTGTAAGACCATCTGTAAGATTACCTACAGAACATTTTTCAGGACATCTGAATAACATTTTAAGAACAACCTTGGAAATCATTTTAGAAACGTTGTCATCAGGAGAATCACCATAGAGTCCCAGATAGCAAAGAGTCATTGAAACAACGTTGAACTCTGACGTTGATTCAACATCATTTTGCACCCTCAATTAACCCTCGTATCGTCCTCCCCGGGTCAAATTGACCCTTTCTTCCTTCCTTCTGTCCTTCCTTCCCACTCACTCCTTCTTTCCTTCCCTCCCTCTTCCCTTCCTTCCTTCCCTCCCTCCTTCCTTCTTTCCTTCCTTCTTCCTCCTTTCCTTCCTTCTTCCTTCCTTCCTTCCTTCCTTCCTTCCTTCATTCCTTCCTCCTTTCCTTCCTTCTTCCTTCCTTCCTTCTATCCTTCCTTCCTTCATTCCTTCCTTCCTTCCTTCCCTCCTCCTTTCCTTGCTTCTTTCTTCCTTCCTTTCTTCCTTCCTTCCTTCTTCCTTCCTCCCTCCCCACCTTTCCTTCCTTCTTCCTGCCTTCCTTCCTTGACTCTAGGACAACACAAGGGTTAATATTGAAACAACGTTGATTTTCTAACTGAGGATCAACGTGCTTTCAATGGTATTTCAATATTAAATATAATAATATTAAACCACAAATTGACCCTTTCTTCCTTCCTTCTGTCCTTCCTTCCCACTCACTCCTTCTTTCCTTCCCTTCCTCTTCCCTTCCTTCCTTCCCTCCCTCCCTCCTTCCTTCTTCCTCCTTTCCTTCCTTCTTCCTTCCTTCCTTCCTTCTTTCCTTCCTTTCCTTCCTTCATTCCTTCCTTCCTTCCTTCCCTCCTCCTTTCCTTACTTCTTCCTCCCTTCCCCCTTTCCCTCCTTCCTTTCTCCCTTCTTTCCTTCCTTCCTCCCTCCTTTCCTTCCTTCTTTCTTCCTTCCTTTCTTCCTTCCTTCCTTCTTCCTTCCTCCCTCCCCACCTTTCCTTCCTTCTTCCTCCCTTCCTTCCTTGACTCTAGGACAACACAAGGGTTAATATTGAAACAACGTTGATTTTCTAACTGAGGATCAACGTGCTTTCAATGATATTTCAATATTAAATATAATAATATTAAACCACAAATTGACCCTTTCTTCCTTCCTTCTGTCCTTCCTTCCCACTCACTCCTTCTTTCCTTCCCTCCCTCTTCCCTTCCTTCCTTCCTTCCCTCCCTCCTTCCTTCTTCCTTCCTTCTTCCTCCTTTCCTTCCTTCTTCCTTCCTTCCTTCCTTCATTCCTTCCTTCCTTCCTTTCTCCCTTCTTTCCTTCCTTCCTCCCTCCTTTCCTTCCTTCTTTCTTCCTTCCTTTCTTCCTTCCTTCCTTCTGTCCTTCCTTCCCACTCACTCCTTCTTTCCTTCCCTTCCTCTTCCCTTCCTTCCTTCCCTCCCTCCCTCCTTCCTTTCTTCCTCCTTTCCTTCCTTCTTCCTTCCTTCTTTCCTTCCTTCCTTCCTTCATTCCTTCCTTCCTTCCTTCCCTCCTCCTTTCCTTACTTCTTCCTCCCTTCCCCCTTTCCCTCCTTCCTTTCTCCCTTCTTTCCTTCCTTCCTCCCTCCTTTCCTTCCTTCTTTCTTCCTTCCTTCCTTTCTTCCTTCCTTCCTTCCTTCTTCCTTCCTCCCCTCCCCACCTTTCCTTCCTTCTTCCTCCCTTCCTTCCTTGACTATAGGACAACACAAGGGTTAATATTGAAACAACGTTGATTTTCTAACTGAGGATCAACGGTGCTTTCAATGATCAATATTAAATATAATAATATTAAACCACAATAATTACTACATTAGTAGGGGAACAAACCCTCAGAGCATTTTAAGGCTAAAATAAACCCAAAGTTCAAGGTGGAAAACTCCAAAAGTCAAGCTGACAGAAAAATCACATTTGTGTTCCAACAGTGAATCTGATACAATAAAACAAACATAAAAAAACAGATTAACCCCTCCTGTCGTCCCTGTCGTCCTCCCGGGGTCAAATTGACCCCGTCTGTTTTGACTGTTCCTTCCTTCCTTCCTTCCTTCATTCATTCCTTCCTTCCTCCTTTGCTTCCTTACCTCCTTCTTTCTTTCTTTCTTTTCCTACCTCCTCCCTCCCTCCCCCCTTTCCTTCCTTCTTCCTTCCTCCCTCCCTCCTTTCCTTCTTTCGATCCTTCCTTCTTCCTTCATCCCTCCATCCTTTCCTTCCTCCCTCCCTCCCTCCCTTCCTCCCTCCCTCCTTTCCTTCCTTCCTTCCTTCCTTCCTTCCTCCCTCCCTCCCTCCCTCCTTTCCTTCCTTCTTCCTTCCTCCCTCCCTCCTTCCTCCCTCCTTTCCTTCTTTCCCTCCTTCTCGCTTTCTTTCCTCCCTCCTTCCTTCTTCCCTCCCTCCTTTCTTTCCTTCTTCCCTCCTTCCTCCCTCCTTCCTTCTTCCCTCCTTCCTCCCTCCTTTGCTTCCTTACCTCCTTCTTTCTTTCTATCCTACCTCCTCCCTCCCTCCCTCCTTTCCTTCCTTCCTTGCTCCCCTCCCTCCTTTCCTTCTTTCGATCCTTCCTTCTTCCTTCCTCCCTCCCTCCTTTTCTTCCTTCCTCCCCTCCCTCCTTTCCCTTCCTTCTTCCTTCCCTCCTTCCTCCCTCCCTCCCTCCCTCCTTCCTCCCTCCCTCCTTTCCTTCCCTCCTCCCTCCCTCCCTTTCCTTCCTTCTTCCTTCCCTCCTTCCTCCCCTCCTTTCCTTCCTTCCTTCCTCCCTCCCTCCTTCCTTTCCTTCCTTCTTCCTTCCTCCCTTCCTTCCTTGACTCGAGGACAACAGGAGGGTTAAAAACCTTTTAAAGACATTTTATTGTGTGTTTCTCTGACGGACTCACCCATTCTAAGACCTTAATGAAGCCCAGAGGAAGCTTCAGCAGCCTGAACTGACCCTGGGCCACCAACTGTAGAGAGACAGAGAGCACAGGTTAGTTATTTATAGACACACTGACATCTCCTGTCTTCCGTTACCTGTGTTCACACTGAAGGTGAATATTAGAGTCATTGGAGAGACGAGTGCACACAAACAGATGAACAGCAGCGTTAGAGCATGAACACGGTAAAAGCAGCCTCATTACGTCACAGTAACACACGAACACATCAAACAACATGTCCTTTGTTCTCAGGGTGTTTTACAGATGTTGGCTTCTAGAGTTAAAATGGAAATGGCAAAAAAAAAAAAAGCTTTTAAATTATCCTGGAACAAAAGGTGAATTTATATTATGTGTTTGGTGAGTTTTTATATTTTTCTTATTGTCAACTATTAAAAAAATAAGAGAAGAAGAATTTTAAGAAGATAGGAAGGAAGGAAGGAAAAGAAGACGGAGGAAGAAAGGTAGGAAGGACAGATGGAAGGAAGGAAGGAAAAGAAGACGAAGGAAGGAAGGAAGGAAGGAATGAAGGAAGAAGAAGACAGGAAGACAGGTAGGAAGGACAGATGGAAGGAAGGAAGGAGAAAAGAAGACAGGAAGAAAGGTAGGAAAAAGAAGATGGAGGAAGAAAGGAACGAAGGAAGGAAGGAAGGAAAGAAGACGGAGGAAGGAAGGAAGGAAAAGAAGACGGAGGGAGGAAGGAAGGAAGGAAGGAAGGAAGGAAGGAAAATAAGACGGAGGAAGAAAGGAAGGAAGGAAGGAAGGTAGGAAGGAAAAGAAGACGGAGGAAGGAAGGAAGGAAAAGAAGACGGAGGAAGAAAGGTAGGAAGGACAGATGGAAGGAAGGAAGGAAAAGAAGATGGAGGAAGAAAGGTAGGAAGGACAGATGGAAGGAAGGAAGGAAAAGAAGACGGAGGAAGAAAGGTAGGAAGGACAGATGGAAGGAAGGAAGGAAGGAAAAGAAGACGAAGGAAGAAAGGTAGGAAGGAAGGAAGGAAAGAAGACGGAGGAAGGAAGGAAGGAAGGAAGGAAAAGAAGACGGAGGAAGAAAAGTAGGAAGGACAGATGGAAGGAAGGAAGGAAGGAATAAAGGAGGAGAAGAAAGAATACAGGAAGGAAAGATGGAAGGAAGGAAGGAAGGAAAAGAAGACGGAGGAAGAAAGGTAGGAAGGACAGATGGAAGGAATAAAGGATGAAAAGAAAGAATACAGGAAGTAAAGATAGAAGGAAAGAAGGAAGGAAGGAAGGAAGAAAAGATGGAAGGAAGAAAGGGGAACAAGGACAGATGGAAGGAAGGAAGGAAGGAATGAGGAAAGGGAACATCTATCCACTCTAAAATCAGTCAAAATCAATGTTATGAGCAGCTTTATTAATCAAAAATGACAGATGGAAGGAAGGAAGGAAAGAAGACGGAGAAAGAAAGGTAGGGAGGAAGGAAAGAAGGAAGGAAGGAAGGAAAAGAAGACGGAGGAAGAAAGGTAGGAAGGACAGATGGAAGGAAGGAAGGAAAAGAAGACAAAATCAATGTTATGAGCAGCTTTATTAATCAAAAATGACATTACATACTAAAATATTTAACTTAATGTCAAGTAACAGTAACAGGAAGTATATTACAACAATTAATTAAAGTTGTCGTATTGTCTTTATTCATATTGTGTTGTTATATGACTTCTATAATGATTTATAATATGTGTATATAATAGAGACTAAAGCTGCAATGATTCATCAATTTGAATTTAAGTTTTTATTAAAGTCAGAAATAAAATAGTTTAGTTTAACCCTTAAACAGACAACGTGCACCAGGAGATACAGACTCTTATAACCTTTGTGTTGTCCTCCCCGGGTCCTTCCTCTGTCCTTCCTTCCTTCCTTCCTTCCTTCCTTCCTCAGATCTAAGTTCAGCTGTTAGGGTAAATGTTCCCCTCCTTCTGTCCTTTCTTCCTTCCTTCATCTGTCCTTCCTTTCTTTCTTCCTTCCTCCTCCCTCCCCTCCCTCCCTCCTCTCCTTCCTTCTACCTTCCTCCCTCCTTTCCTTCCTTCTTCCTCCCTCCCCTCCTTTCCTTCCTTCTTCCTCCCCTCCTTTCTCCCTCCTTTCCTTCCTTCTTCCCTCCTTTCCTTCCTACCTTCCTTCCTTCCTCCCTCCTTCTTTTCCTTCTTTCTTCCTCCCTTGCTTCCCTTCCTTCCTCCTTTCCTTCCTTCTTCCCTCCTTTCCTTCCTTCCTTCCTTCTTCCCTCCTTTCCCTTCCTTCCTTCCTTCTTTCCTTCCTTCCTTCCTTCCTTCCTTCCTTCCTTCCTTCCTTCCTCAGATCTAAGTTCAGCTGTTAGGGTAAATGTTCCCATCCTTCTGTCCTTTCTTCCTTCCTTCATCTGTCCTTCCTTTCTTTCTTCCTTCCTCCTCCTCCCTCCCTCCTTTCCTTCCTTCTACCTTCCTCCCTCCTTTCCTTCCTTCTTCCTCCCTCCCTCCTTTCCTTCCTTCTTCCTCCCTCCTTTCCTTCCTTCTTCCCTCCTTTCCTTCCTTCTTCCCTCCTTTCCTTCCTACCTTCCTTCCTTCCTCCCTCCTTCTTTTCCTTCTTTCTTCCTCCCTTGCTTCCCTTCCTTCCTCCTTTCCTTCCTTCTTCCCTCCTTTCCTTCCCTTCCTTCCTTCTTCCTTCCTTCCTTCCTTCCTTCCTTCCTTCCTCAGATCTAAGTTCAGCTGTTAGGGTAAATGTTCCCTCCTTCTGTCCTTTCTTCCTTCCTTCATCTGTCCCTTCCTTTCTTTCTTCCTTCCTCCTCCCTCCCTCCCTCCTTTCCTTCCTTCTACCTTCCTCCCTCCTTTCCTTCCTTCTTCCTCCCCTCCCTCCTTTCCTTCCTTCTTCCTTCTTCCTCCCTCCTTTCCTTCCTTCTTCCCTCCTTTCCTTCCTACCTTCCTTCCTTCCTCCCTCCTTCTTTTCCTTCTTTCTTTCCTCCCTTGCCTTCCCTTCCTTCCTCCTTTCCTTCCTTCTTCCCTCCTTTCCTTCCTTCCTTCCTTCTTCCTTCCTTCCTTCCTTCTTTCCTTCCTTCCATCCTTCCTGCCTTCCTTCCTTCCTTCCTCAGATCTAAGTTCAGCTGTTAGGGTAAATGTTCCCTCCTTCTGTCCTTTCTTCCTTCCTTCATCTGTCCTTCCTTTCTTTCTTCCTTCCTCCTCCCTCCCTCCCTCCTTTCCTTCCTTCTACCTTCCTCCCTCCTTTCCTTCCTTCTTCCTCCCTCCCTCCTTTCCTTCCTTCTTCCTCCCCTCCTTTCCTTCCTTCTTCCCTCCTTTCCTTCCTTCCTTCTACCTTCCTCCCTCCTTTCCTTCCTTCTTCCTCCCTCACCTCCTTTCCTTCCTTCTTCCCTCCTTTTCCTTCCTACCTTCCTTCCTTCCTTCCTCCTTCTTTTCCTTCTTTCTTCCTCCTTTCCTTCCTTCCTTCCTTCCTTCCTTCCTTTAGGTGCAAAATGACATAACTAGTAAGGATTTTTTACATCTAATTTTCCACTCCTGCCTGTTTAAGGGTTAATAAGCGGTAGATAGTGTAAATATATAGACGGATGGCCTTTCCTGTGTTCAAATAAACAGATCAATACTTCCTCTCAGGTTTCAGTCTGCTGTCTCCAGAGCCGGCACGACTGATGTGATATTTAATATTTAGATTTCAGGTCATTCATAACAGAGATTCTGTGTCTGTAAATCAAACCAGAGTCCATTAAAACAAACTCAGTTAAGCCAATAAAACCAATCAATGACCTCCCGCCGATCGTAGCTCTGACAGCACAGAGATATAAATGTCAAAACAGAAATCACAAACAACCAAATGTGCAAAATTAAAAATGAGGGATTGATTCTTTTTTTTTTTTTTTACAAACATTTCACTTCTTTTTTTCTCAGCAGTTGCTATGTGTGTCTCTTAATGTAATGCAGCTGCAGGCTAAAAGTAAGCTACACTACGTCGTCTTTATAGTGCAGTTTTTCTTCCTTTAATGGAAAAGTGGTCTTAAACTTTGAGACGTTTCTGAATGTTCAGCTCAACTCTGAATGGAAATGGGTCATATCTTGTCTTCTCTGCTAACTTGTTAAAAGGCTTTTTTTTGTGAAATGTATGACCTCTGTCCTTCCCCCCTTTCTTCCTTCTGTACTTCCTTTCTTCTGTCCTTCCTCCCTTTCTTCCTTCTGTCCTTCCTCCCTTCTTTCCTTCCATCTGTACTTCCTCCCTTTCTTCCTTCTGTCCTTCCTCCCTTTCTTCCTTCTGTCCTTCCATCTATCTATCCTTCCTCCCTTTATTCCTTCTTCCCTTCGTCCCTTCCTCCCTTCCATCCATCTGTCCTTCTCCCTTTCTTCCTTCTGTCCTTCCATCCTTCTGTCCTTCCTCCCTTTCTTCCTCCCTTCCTTCCTCCCTTCCTTCCTTCTGTCCTTCCTCCCCTTTCTTCCTTCTGTCCTTCCTCCCTTCTTTCCTTCCATCTGTCCTTCCTACCTTTCTTCCTTCTGTCCTTCCTTCCTTTCTTCATTCCTTCCTTCCTTCTATCT
>JAJDFG010000743.1:0-85274 GCA_021039105.1 Scomber colias | reverse complement strand
CCCATTTTATACCAAAAGACTGAATGCTCCTGAACATGTCAAATGGTGTAACCACAGAAGAATGATAGATATTAAAGCTCTTAAAACACGCTGTTCCGCCTCCGGGACGGGTCGGAGGTTGGGAGGTTTTAAACAGCAACCCTTAAACATATATATTCATGCCGTACATCGTTGGAAAGCTTAGATTCTCCTGATTCATTCAAGACCACTCACGAATCATATGGTTGCTCACAGCCGTAATTAGTGGTTATTCTCCTTCCTCCCTCCCTTCCAAAGTTTTTATGGTTACACCACTTAGACATTTTTACCATAATCCTCTAATATATTCTCTCTAAATGGATTAAAAGCAGAAATTTGATGCTGGGTCCACAAAAAAAGAATGTGTGAAGTTATTCATACGTTTATTTTCATATTTTAACCCTTTAAATTTAAACTACACCTCACTGACCCTTTTATGGAGCACTTTTCCAAATCCAACTCAGTCGTGATCGTTGCTGAAACACTCAAAGAAAACTTTCTGAACTTTCCAAACAACTTTCAGGAAAACCAGATTGATAATTAATGCAGAATATATCCTGTTTTATTTTAATATATATTAATTAGGGCTGTCAGCGTTAACGCGTTAATCACAATTAGATTAATGCAATCTATAACGTGTTAATTTTTTTAAAATCTCATTTTAATGTTGCAAGCCTTTTTGTCCCTTCTCCTCCCCCGTAGACGGCTCCTCTAGCTGTAGCGCTATGCTTTGAAGTGGCCTCCTGCAGTAAACCTACCGCGCTGATGGAAAGTAAGAGAGCTACTGGACTTTTGAACGGCTTGTTTAACTTTAAAACACTTCCAGACGCTTCAGTTGACAAGTCAAAAGTAAAATGCAACCTGTGTCAAACGGAGTTTAACTACCACCGGAGTACGTGGAGTTTGAGTTAGCACCTCCACGCTAAACACCCAGGTGCAGCCAAGCCAGCCTCAGCTCCACCAAAGGACCATTTTGGAGTGTGGGAGTCGCAGCAGAGCCGTGATTGATTCCCAGTTAAGACACTCTGGTAAGAAATGCTTTACATTATGGGCTTAAAACTGCCTTCAAATGTCAAATAACAGGATTTTAAACATGCAATTCAAAACGCCATTAATCGTGATTAACTATGGAAACTGCGATTAATCTCGATTTAAAAAATTAATCGTTTGACAGCCCTAATTTTAATATATAAAAGCACTTCAGTTTTAAGAAGAGTATCATCTGCAAACGTGATGATAAATAAATCTGACCGAGCTGAGAGACGTCAGGACAGGAAGTGAACCCTGAACCGTCCAGACAGGAAGTGAACCCTGAACCGTCTGGACAGGAAGTGAAACCTGAACCGTCTGACTGAAGACTTGTTTGTTTGTCTTGACTTTAGTGTCTCGTGTTTCCCGTGTAGGTGTGATTATAATAACCGTCATAATATGCAATTATTGCCATGTATGCTGTTTCCTGTCGAGCGGCCGGCTGTCTGTGGTGCGTCGTGCGTCTCACGCTGTCCCACGAGCTCCGCCGGCGTCGACACCGATGCACTTTGGTTCATCTGTCGTCCTGCATGACGCTCGGGTCGGAAACTTCCCCTGAAAAAAGGAAAAACTGAAACCGAGCTGACTTTGCCTTGCTACTCTAATAACCCTCCTGTTGTCCTCGAGTCAAGGAAGGGAGGGAGGGAGGGAGGGAGGAAGGAAAGGAGGGAGAAAGAAGGGAGGGAGGGAGGGAGGAAAGGAGGGAGGGAGGAAGGAAGGACGGGAGGAAGAAGGAAGGAAGGAAAGGATTCTTTCTCTCTCTTAACCCTCCTGTTGTCCTCGAGTCAAGGAAGGGAGGAAAGGAGGGAGAGAGAGAGGGAGGAAGGATGAAGGAAGGAAAGGAGGGAGGAAGAAGGAAGGAGAGGAAGGGAGGGAGGGAAGGGAGGAAGGAAGGAAGAAGGAAGGAAAGGAAGGAGGGAGGGAGAGAGGGAGGAAGTTTGAAGGATGAAGGAAGGAAAGGAGGGAGGGAGGAAGTAGAAGGAAGGAAGGAAGAGAGGAAAGGAAAGAAGGAAGGAAGGAAGGGAGGGAGAGAAGGAAGGAAAGGAGGGAAGGAAAGAACGAAGGGAAGGAAGGAAAGGAAGGAAGGAGAGGACGACAGGAGGGTTATAAACTTTACTACCTTGCTGTCGGCCTGGTGTATGTTATTGGCCGCCTGTCTGTGCATGAAGAGCACCTCCATGTTCACTCTGACTATTAATATCACGTATGCACTGTCTGTCTCTGGGGGGGGGGGGCATGGGAGGGGGAGGTTCGGGGGGGGGGGGGGGGGGGTTAGGGTTGGGGCTGGGGGGGTTAGAGGAAAGTTAACCACAGATATATATTCTTATTTCTGTTCTCTTATCGTCAGGAATGAAAAACTGTATCAGCACAAAAAGTATTTATAAAAAACTAAAAATCGATCACATCAAATGTCAATAAATGATTTTTTTACTTTGTACTTTTTTGACTCTTCATTTATCTTCATTTCACTGGAGCTGAAGTCTTTGATGGAAGGAAGGAGGGAGGGAAGAAGGAAGGGAGGAAAGGAAAGAAGGGAGGGAGGAAGGAAGGAAAGCGGGGAGGAAGGAAGGGAGGAAGAAGGAAGGAAAGAAAGGAGGAGAAGAAGAAGTCTTTGTTTCATCCAGGAAATCAAATGTTTTAGTGCAGGCGGGTCATGTGGGCCGGATCATTAAAAAGATGGAAGGAAGGGAGGAAAGGAAAGAAGGAAGATGGGAGGAAAGGAAAGAAAGGAGGAGAAGAAGAAGTCTTTGTTTCATCCAGCAGAACCGACGCAGGTCACACTGAGCCTGACCGCATCCTGATACACTGACTGACTAAAAACACTGAACCAGCTTCTTCATCAAACATTTAAACATAATCAGACCTGTTAGACACTTCCCTCCTTCCTCCCTCCCTCCTTTCCTTCTTTCCTTCTTCCTCCCTCCCTCCTTTCCTTCCTTCTTTCCTTCTCTCTTTCCTCCCTCCCTCCTTTCCTTCCTTCTTTCCTTCTCTCTTTCCTTCCTCCGGCCTTCTTTCCTTCTTTCCTTCTCTCTTTCCTTCCTCCCTCCTTCTTTCCTTCTTTCCTTCTCTCTTTCCTTCCTCCCTCCTTTCTTTCCCTCCTTCTCTCTTTCCTTCCTCCCTCCCTCCCTCCTTTCCTTCCTCCCTCCTTTACTTCCCTCCTTCCCTTCCTTCCTTCTTCCTTCCCTCCTTCTCTCTTTCCTTCCTCCCTCCTTTCCTTCCTTCCTTCTTCCTCCCTCCCTTCTTCCTCCCTCCTTTCCTTCCTTCCTTCTTCCTCCCTCCCTTCTTCCTCCCTTCTTTCCTTCCTTCCTTCTTCCTCCCTCCCAACAGGAAGGTTAATAAAACAAACATATTAAAAACAGGAAGTGAGACTTTAAACTTTTCTGTTTCTGACCGGTCGACATTTTAACGGCTGAGTTTCGTTCACGAGGACACGAAGAAGAAGAAGAAGAAGAGGAAGAAGATGAAGAAGAAGAAGGAGAAGGAGGAGGAGGACACGAAGAAGAAGACGACGGCTGCTCGTAAGTAAACCTTAACGTTAAAAACATCCGATTTAACGTCTTTAATCCCGTTTAGTGTCACCAGTCCGGTTGCCGTGGTTACCTCCAGTTTAACGATCCCTGAGCTGCGATTTGGTGAATTTATCTTTTGATTTCTTTCGGCTGCAGATCGAATATTAAAGCTCCAACAGGAACATTTAGATTGAGCTTTATTTTGAAAAACCATTTGTCTCTTTTATTAAAGTTGAAATATGTGAGTTCAGTTTCATCCTCCATCTTTTCTACTTCCTGTTTCTCTTTCCTCTGACTCTCGTCTCCTCTGCTGCTGTTTTCTCTTCTGGATCGTTTCCAAGTCAACAGGGAATCCCAGCTCAGCTTTCTGCAGCGCTGGCAGCTCGCTCCTCCTCTTCCTCCTCCTCCTCCTCCTCTCCCTCCTTCCTCTCACTCGTCTGATGATCTGCATTGCAGTGCCAGCCCCCCCCCCCCTCTCATCCCCCCCTCCCCCCTCCCCCCCCTCCTCCTCCAGGTTGATCTCTGCAGCAGCCAACAAACAGCGGGGCGATCCTCTCTGAGTCTGACACTAAACACGCTGCTACTGCTCCCCTCCTCCCCTCCTCTTCCTCCTCCTCCTCCTCTTCCTCCTCCTCCTCTTCTTCCTCTTCCTCTGCAGCTCTCTGCTATCCTGAGGCCACAGCGCCCTCTACAGGCCTCTACAGACTGCTGCAGGTTTCATGCTGATGAGCTGAAAGGTAAGAACAGTTTCATCTCATCAGAAAGTCAAAGCAGTAACTCTTAACCCTTTACATCCTGTTCATATTCTGACTCATAATTATCTCTGTACCAAATTCACATTCATAAATTCTCCATCAGTCATTAATAAATGTGTCATTCATCCTTAATGAAGCTCTCAGAGTGTTTATCTGGCATTTACAATCATTATTTCATAGTCCAGGAGAACATTTGATAGAATATGAAGAATATAAAAATGTTTGAATGCTGATTTTGTAAATATATAAATGTTTATCAGCTGCACAAAAATGTTGAAATATTTCCATTTTTGTGTATTCTGGTCATATAAAAGACAAAAATCGTCCAATTTGTGTCTGAAAGTAAAGTTTTTAGGTTTTCTAGCCTCAAATATAAATATAAAGACTCTTTACACACAGAGAAGGTTCAGACTGAACTCTTTAATTTGTTAATAAACGGTAATAAACACTTTAAAAATGTTTTTTTAGTTTCATAGCTTTGTCCTGATGAATAACAGACATTCAGACAATCAGGCAGCAGCTTTAGTTTCTGGATCGTTGTTCATGTTTTTATTATAAATGATTATAAATTACATCTGTTTGAAGAGTCACATGTTGAAAATGTCATGAAACAGAATTTAAAAACTTTAAATTAACTTAAAAACTGAGACGTTCGTTCAGCCAAAACTCTCATTGGACTAAATATCTAAAAATAAGACTCAGGAAGAAGGGAGGAAAGGAAAGAAATAAAGAAGGGAGGAAGAAGGAAGGAAAGGAGGAAGGAAGGGAAGGAATAAAGGGAGGAAGAAGGGAGGAAGAAGGAAGGAAAGGAGGGAGGGAGGAAGGAAAGGACGGAGGGAGGAAGGAAAGGAGGGAGCAAGGAAGGGAGGAAAGGAAAGAAATAAGGAAGGGAGGAAGGAAGGAAAGGAGGGAGGAAGAAGGAAGGAATAAAGGGAGGGTGGAAGAAGGAAGGAAAGGAGGGAGGAAGAAGGAAGGAAAGGAGGGAGGAAGAAGGGAGGAAGAAGGAAGGAAAGGAGGGAGGGAGGAAAGAAAGGAGGGAGGGAGGGAGGGAGGGAGGGAGGGAGGGAGGGAGGGAGGAAGGAAAGGAGGGAGCAAGAAGGAAGGAAAGGAGGGAGGAAGAAGGAAGGAATAAAGGGAGGGAGGAAGAAGGAAGGAATGGAGGGAGGAAGAAGGGAGGAAGAAGGAAGGAAAGGAGGGAGCAAGGAAGGGAGGAAAGGAAAGTTGGAATAAACTAGAATGAATCTTTGATGTCATGTTGAGTTTCTGCCTTTTAAACTTTAAAACTTTAAGACTTTAAAACCTCCCCCCAATAAAACCGTCATTCCTCCAAAATAAAAGCAGAATAACAATAACAGTGAAAGACAAAGTAGAGGCTCACAAAGAGACTTAATGTTAAAATGCTGCTGATCTAAAAACACCAAACTGCTGCTTCACTCTGAAGGTTTTTGGGTTTTTTGTTCTTATTGTTTGTGAAAATGGAGCCGAGTACGTTCAGAGCTCAGAAACTAGTCGGCACAGGTGGAATATAAATATATAAATGATGTAATATAATACAGGTTTGACTTAATGAGCCTCCTTCTCTTCTTCATTCCCACTCTATATTTACAGTACAGGTGTAAAAGGTGATTTTCAGAATAAAAGACTTCCCTTTAAACTTGTAATATTTCTGTTATGTTTATTTAACTTATAAATATCGAAATATCTAAAAATAAAACCAAAGTTGGAATAAACTAGAATGAGTCTTTGTTATCATGTTAAGTTTCTACCTTTAAAACTTAAAAAAAAACCGTCATTCCTCCAAAATAAAAGCAGAATAACAATAACACAGTGAAAGACAATAAAAGTAGAGACTCACAAAGAGACTTAATGTGAGTTAAAAAACTGCTTCAAACTGATGCTTCACTCTGAAGGTTTTTGGGTATTTAATGACTTCTTCACATGATGTCATTCCCACTCTATGCTTACAGGTGTAAAAAGTGATTTTCAGAATAAAAGTCTTCCCTTTAAACTTTCTAATATTTCTGTTATTTTTCTAACTTATAAATATCTAAATATCTAAAAATAAAACCAAAGTTAGAATAAACTAGAATGAGTCTTTGTTGTCATGTTGAGTTTTAACTTTAAAACTTAAAAAAAAAACTCATTCCTCCAAAATAAAAGCAGAATAACAATAACAGTGAAAGACAATAAAAGACTCACAAAGAGACTTAATGTTAAAATGCTGCTGATCTAAAGTCACAAACACTCTTTTTTTTATGACTTCTTCACATGATGTCATTCCCACTCTATATTTACAGGTGTAAAAGGTGATTTTCAAAATAAAAGTCTTCCCTTTAAACTTGTAATATTTCTGTTATGTTTCTAACTTGTTCCTGTTGTGTGTTTAACATGACGTTAGCGTGTTAAAAACATGTCTATTAACCTCCTTCTCTCTTTAACACCCCCCCTCCAACCCCTCCCACCCCTCCCGTCCCCAAACTTATTATACAGGTAGGTGCTGGCTGCCATGGCAACAGGTGAAGAAAGCCCCCTGATTGGCTGGGATCACACATTGCCATTTGCAGTCAGAAGTGCTGAGTGGACCCTCCTTTTTAAATGTCCCAGCCCCGCCTACCCCCCCCCACCTCTCTCTCTCCCTCTCTCTCTCCCTCTCTCTCCTCCGCTCTCCCACCCCTCCCGCTCTGACTCCCGCCCCTCCCGTTCCCCTCTGCTCGGGGCCAGTTCATGGCCTCCTATTATTTAGCAGATTTTGTTTTTGCATCCTGGCTGAACCTTCTAGTGTGAGAGGAAAAAAGTGCCGCGGGGATCATATATGTGCCTCAGCAGGGACGCCGGGGGCATAACCTAACAAATGTGTGGGGTCAATTGGTAAGGACTGCTTTCTGTTGTGTTCCTTGTGCCGAGGTAGGAGAGGAGGTAGAGTTACTGCTAAGTTGTGTTGCTGAGGTGACGGGTGGAGGTGATGGGAGAGCTCGGATGTGGATAAACACCGCCGGGACTCCACGTTCAAAAAAAAAAAAAAAACGTTTTAAACTCGATATATATCAGAACTTTTTCTTTTGGACTCCTGATGAACTTAAGGCAAGTGTCTCGGGGGTGGGGGAGGGGGGGGAGGTGTTTCTGTTGGTGTCGAAGGCGTTTTAAAAGCTTTTATAAAAGCTCTGCTCTTGCTCCGCTGCACCGAAAGGCAACTTAGTGGTACCTCTATTCTCCGATTATTACTCATGTGAGCGTTTGTGAAAATAAACTTCTCACTTGGATTAATACGTTTTGGGATGAATGGTTCTTTTCATGCTGAAACCGACAGAACGGAGCGTTTGTGACGTCGCCGGTTGATTGATCTGCCAGCTTGTTTGTTAGGGTGACTCAGATATTAAGGGTGAGCTCCTCTTGCTAGCTGCTACAGGCCGGACAGGACGTGGGGACAATGTCTAAGTTACCTGGTTCTTCTGACTCTAAGGACGTTGGCGACCGGTCAGTAACTGGTGGTGGTGGGGGGTGGGGGGGGCGGCAGGAGGTGGTTGAGGTTAGAGAAGCTGACAGGACAAAGAAACAACTGATTGGTGTGTTTGACCCCCAAAAAAAAAGGATTTTCTGTGTTGGACTGCGAAAGGTAAGGCACCGAAACTACAAACTGTGAAAGACTGAAAACACAAAAGGAGACAAAAAGCGTGAAATAGACGACATCAGCCAGAGAGACCAAAAGGAAAGATCTTGGACCTTGAACTTCAATTGAACTCAAAAGAGGATTTTAAAGATGGAAGCCGGTCCTCTCAAATATAGAACAGAAACAACCGGCAGCTTCCATCGGGCCTCCGAAAAAACACAGGAAACCACGGAGAGGACCGAAGACTGAGGACGATTAAATGAGAAGAAGATCGAGGACAAAAGAAGACAAATGAGACAAAAGAGGAACAAGAGGAGAAACAAAAGCATGAAAAGACAACATCAGCAAGAGAATGAAAGAAAGATGTTGGACTTTGAACTTCAACTGAACCTGAAGGCGGAAGCTGATCCTCAAATGAACCGGCATCGCCCACCTGCTTCCGAAACCTCCACCGACTCCTCCTCAAGAAGAAGAAGAAGAAGAAGAGGCTAAACTGGAGATATGAGAACATGAGAATAATGAAGAGGATGAGGGGGTAAAAGGGAAGGGGGGGGGTGGTGGAAAGAGGGGGGGAGGAGGGGGTGGAAAGGGGGGGGCAGGGGTCAGCTACACAAACAATGTTACCCTCGGTACATTTAACATCAAGCCCCGCAGGCGACAACAATGGCGTCAGCAAGGCCCTTCCACGTCTGAACGTTGCTAGATTTCTCTCTGGCTGGTTTCAGTGTGCTCGAACAGCACAAACTCCCAAAACAATTGACGACAGGTTTTTTTTTCTTTTTTTCTTTTTTTCTTTTTTTTTTTTTTTTTTTTTTTTTTTTTCCCCCCCACACTGTTTTCCATCGCGCTCAGCAGGTCGCAACTCGTATATAAAGACACAAAGGTCGCAGCTGCTGCCGGTCAAAAAAAAAAAAAAAGCCAGCGGTGTAGGGGAGCGTTTGTTGAGAATGTGAAGCACGGGAGGGGTTGATCGGAAAAAGGCTTAAAAAAAAAAAGAAAGAAAGAGAAAGAGAGAGAAAGACCTTTGCTTGCTATGGTGCTTCGGTGAGGAGTGTTACTGGTTGAGGTACTGTGCTGCTTTCTAATCCCGGCTTTCATATCCAGGGAGGGGGAAATTGGTTGTCGGTGCAGCAGCAGACGTTGAGTGGCAGCAGCGGTGGCGGTGGCGGCGGTGGTGGCGGCGATGCGGGCGTGCACGGAGGGAAAGAGCGCGAGGCGACGATGTCATTGGTCCGTTTAGTCGTTTGAGTCTCAGATTAAAAGTTTATGAGGCCGAGATGTGTTTGACACAAGGGTCACAAACACGGCTTTTCATCTGTCGCTCTGATTACCTGTGATTATATTTATAGATCTGATCATTGATGAAACACAGCTGATGTGTTGGTGTTTCTATACTTGTGAGGTCCGTCTTTATTACAGTTTAGCTTCTTAGCTTCTTCTTCTCACCTTTGATGTCATTTCCTTTGGTTGATATAACACTGATGAGTTCACTTCAGCAGCATTTAAACAAACAGCTTACTAATAATGAGGGTTAGGTACTGAAATCAATCGATACCAAGTACTATTGATTTATTTGGGTTGATCAATCTCAGCTGATGTGTTGGTGTTTCTATACTTGTGAGGTCCGTCTTTATTACAGCTTCTTCTTTGAACCTTTGATGTCATTTCCTTTGGTTGATGAGTGATGATGAGTTTCTTCTCTTTTATCAGCATTAAAAGAAACAACTTACTAATAATTAGGGTATCAGTATTGATCGACTGAAATCAATCGATACCAAGTAGTATTGATTTATTTCGGTTGATGTCTTTAAGGTTGATACCAGTCGTTATCAACCTTTTTTTTATATAGATTAAACACAACTGATCTGTTGGTGTTTCTATACTTCTTCTAACCTTTGATGTCATTTCCTTTGGTTAATATAACACTGATGAGTTAAACAAACAGCTTACTAATAATTAGGATAATCAGTACTTGATCGACTGAAATCAATTGATACCAAGTACTATTGATTTATTTCGGTTGATGTCTTTAAGGTTGAGGAGTTATTACCGATATTTTTTAGCTCGATCGATACCAGGTGAAGTTTGACGGAGACGTTTCGGCACTACTTGGTATGGATTTATCTATATAATCTGAAATAAATCGAGACCAAGTAGTATTGATTGATTTATTTCGGTTGATGTCTTTAAGGTCGATTGATATCAGGTGGAGTTTGACGGGAGACGTTTCCATGGATACCAAGAAGTACGGAAACGTCTCCCGTCAAACTCCAACCTGATATCAATCGACCTTAAAGACATCAACCGAAATAAATCGATACTGCTTGGTATCGATTTATTTCAGACGATATAATCTGACCAAGCAGTCGTTTGACGGGAGACGTTTCCGTGGATACCAAGCAGTACAGAAACGTCTCTCGTCAAACTCCAACCTGATATCGATCGAGCTAAAAAATATCGTTAATACTTTGAAGACTTTTTATGTGATGATTGATTGAATGATTACCTGATTACTTATTTATAGATCTGATTATAGATTATAGATGAAACTCAGCTGATCTGTTTGTGTTTCTATACTTGTGAGGTCCGTCTTTATTACAGCTTAGCTTCTTAGCTTCCTCTTCTAACCTTTGATGTCATTTCCTTTGGTTAATATAACACTGATGAGTTCCACAAACAGCTTACTAATAATTAGGGTTAGGTACTGAAATCAATCGATACCAAGCAGTATTGATTTATTTCGGTTGATGTCTTTAAGGTCGATTGATATCAGGAGGAGTTTAATGGGAGACGTTTCCGTACTGCTTGGTATCCACGGAAACGCCTCCATCGAATGACTGCTTGGTATCGATATAATCTGAAATAAATCCATACCAAGCAGTCGTTTGATAGAGGCGTTTCCATGGATACCAAGTTGTATTGATTTATTTGGGTTGATGTCTTTAAGGTTGATTGATATCAGGTTGGAGTTTGACAGGAGACGTTTCCATGGATACCAAGCAGTACGGAAACGTCTCCATCAAACTCCAACCTGATATCAATCAACCTTAAAGACATCAACCCAAATAAATCAATACTGCTTGGTATCCATGGAAACGTCTCCATCAAACGACTGCTTGGTATGGATTTACTTCAGACGATATAATCTGACCAAGCTGTCGTTTGATGGGAGGCGTTTCCACGGATACCAAGCAGTCATTTGATGGAGGCGTTTCCATGGATACCAAGCAGTCGTTTGATGGAGGCGTTTCCGTGGATACCAAGCAGTTGTTTGATGGAGACGTTTCCCTGGATACCAAGCAGTCGTTTGATGGAGACGTTTCCATGGATACCAAGCAGTCGTTTGATGGAGGCGTTTCCGTACTGCTTGGTATCCATGGAAACGTCTCCCGTCAAACTCCAACCTGATATCGATCGAGCTAAAAAATATCGTTAATACTTAAAAAGACTTTTTATGTGATTTAAAGCTTCTGGTTACCTGATGGGTGTAGAGTGAAGCACTCAGTTGGTATCAGTGTCACTTTATCGCACGTTTACCGAACGTCACGTGACTTCTCAGGTTTACCGAACGTCATGTGACTTCTCAGGTTTACCGAACGTCATGTGACTTCTCAGGTTTAACGAACGTCATGTGACTTCTCAGGTTTAACGAACGTCATGTGACTTCTCAGGTTTGAAACAGTCAGAAAAACACGACGTCGTCACTGAAAAGACGTTAAAGTCGAAGTTTAAGCAGAAATCTTTAAACTGTGACGGGTGTTTGTAGTTTACAGTTTGTTGAGTCTGTTTTCTAATCTGAAGCTTTGTTTCTGACGTTTCTTCATCCATCAGTAGAAAAACTGAGTTACACTTCAGCTAGCTAGCAGCAGCCGTCATAGTGAACGTAGCTTTAATCTGACACTATTACAACCTTTCTGTTACCATGACAACAGGACGTTTCTAACCAGAAGATTTGAGCAGTTTCTGTTTATTACGACGTCAAAGGATCGACTGTTTAACCCTTTAGTTCAGATGTTTCCTTTCCTTCCTTCCTCCTTCCTTCCTTCCTTCCTTCCTTCCTTCCTCCCTCCTTTCCTTCCTCCCTCCTTTCCTCCCTTCCTTCTTTCCTCCCTCCTTTCCTTCCTCCTTCCTTTACTTCCCTCCTTCCCTTCTTCCTCCCTCCTTTCCTTCCTTCCTTCTTTCCTCCCGCCTTCCCTTCCTTCTTCATTCCCTCGTTCCTCCCTCCTTTCCTTCCTTCCTTTCTCCCTCCCTCCTTTCCTTCCTTTGTCCTCCCTCCTTTCCATCCTTTGTCCCCCCTCCTTTCCTTCCTTCCTTCCTCCCTCATTTCCATCCTTTGTCCCCCCTCCTTTCCTTCCTTCCTTCCTCCCTCCTTTCCATCCTTTGTCCTCCCTCCTTTCCTTCCTTCTTCCTTCCTTCCTCCCTCCTTTGTCCTCCCTCCTTTCCTTCCTTCTTCCTTCCTTCCTCCCTCCTTTCCTTCCTTCCAATTTATTTCCAGTGTAGCTCAGTAAAGCTGTCAGAAAGTCTTTTTATTTGAGTATTAAAATCTTTTTTTTTCTTTCCTTCCTTCCTCCCTCCTTCCCTTCCTTCCTTCCTCCCTCCTTTCCTTCCTTCCTCCCTCCTTTCCTCCCTCCTTTCCTTACCGCAGGTTTCCCAAGGGGACGCTACTGAGAAGCTGGCTCACCAAGTCGCGGCCCAGGTTGCTGCTGCTGATCGCGGGGTTGAAGAGGCCTCAGGTGACCCTCATGAGGAGGAAAAGGATGAAGCGCACTAAAGTAGCAAAGGCCACGTAAGCGGTAAATATGGCTTATGTAGCATGGGATGAATGCTGAGTCACTTCCTTCCTTCCTACCTTCCTCATTTCCTCATTTCCTTCCTTATCTCCTTCCTACCTTCCTTCCTTATCTCCTTCCTTCCTTATCTCCTTCCTACCTTCCCACGTAAGCGGTAAATATGGCTTATGTTGCATGGGATGAATGCTGAGTCACTTCCTTCCTTATCTCCTTCCTACCTTCCTCACTTCCTTCCTTATCTCCTTCCTACCTTCCTTCCTTCCCTCCTTCCTACCTTCCTTCCTTATCTCCTTCCTTCCTACCTTCCTTCCTTCTCTCCTTCCTACCTTCCTTCCTTATCTCCTTCCTACCTTCCCACGTAAGCGGTAAATATGGCTTATGTTGCATGGGATGAATGCTGAGTCACTTCCTTCCTTATCTCCTTCCTTCCTTCCTTCCTTATCTCCTTCCTACCTTCCTACCTTATCTCCTTCCTTCCTCACTTCCTTGTCTCCTTCCTACCTTCCCACGTAAGCGGTAAATATGGCTTATGTTGCATGGGATGAATGCTGAGTCACTTCCTTCCTTCCTCACTTCCTTCCTTATCTCCTTCCTACCTTCCTCACTTCCTACCTTATCTCCTTCCTTCCTTCCTTCCTTATCTCCTTCCTACCTTCCTTCCTTATCTCCTTCCTACCTTCCCACGTAGGCGGTAAATATGGCTTATGTTGCATGGGATGAATGCTGAGTCCCTTCCTTCCTACCTTATCTCCTTCCTTCCTTACTTCCTTATCTCCTTCCTACCTTCCTTCCTTATCTCCTTCCTACCTTCCCACGTAAGCGGTAAATATGGCTTATGGTGCATGGGATGAATGCTGAGTCACTTCCTTCCCTTCCTTCCTTCCTTCCTTCCTTCCTTCCTTCCTTATCTCCTTCCTTCCTTCCTTCCTTATCTCCTTCCTACCTTCCTTCCTTATCTCCTTCCTACCTTCCAACGTAAGCGGTAAATATGGCTTATGTTGCATGGGATGAATGCTGAGTCACTTCCTTCCTTATCTCCTTCCTTCCTTATCTCCTTCCTACCTTCCTCACTTCCTCATTTCCTTCCTTATCTCCTTCCTACCTTCCTTCCTTATCTCCTTCCTTCCTTATCTCCTTCCTACCTTCCCACGTAAGCGGTAAATATGGCTTATGTTGCATGGGATGAATGCTGAGTCACTTCCTTCCTTATCTCCTTCCTACCTTCCTTCCTTATCTCCTTCCTTCCTTATCTCCTTCCTACCTTCCTCACTTCCTTCCTTATCTCCTTCCTCCCTTCCTTCTGTCCTTCCTTCTGTCCTGCCTTCCTACCTTCCTTCCTTATCTCCTTCCTACCTTCCCACGTAAGCGGTAAATATGGCTTATGTAGCATGGGATGAATGCCGAGTCACTTCCTTCCTTCCTACCTTCCTTCCTTCCTTCCTTATCTCCTTCCTACCTTCCTTCCTTCCTTCCTTCCTTCCTTCCTTATCTCCTTCCTACCTTCCTTCCTTCTGTCCTTCCTACCTTCCCACGTAAGCGGTAAATATGGCTTATGTAGCATGGGATGAATGCCGAGTCACTTCCTTCCTTCCTACCTTCCTTCCTTCCTTCCTTATCTCCTTCCTACCTTCCTTCCTTCCTTCCTTCCTTCCTTCCTTATCTCCTTCCTACCTTCCTTCCTTCTGTCCTTCCTACCTTCCCACGTAAGCGGTAAATATGGCTTATGTTGCATGGGATGAATGCTGAGTCACTTCCTTATCTCCTTCCTTCCTTCCTTCCTTCCTTATCTCCTTCCTACCTTCCTTCCTTATCTCCTTCCTACCTTCCTTCCGTCCTTCCTTATCTCCTTCCTACCTTCCCACGTAAGCGGTAAATATGGCTTATGTTGCATGGGATGAATGCTGAGTCACTTCCTTCCTTCCTTATCTCCTTCCTCCCTTCCTTCCTTATCTCCTTCCTACCTTCCTTCCTTATCTCCTTCCTACCTTCCCACGTAAGCGGTAAATATGGCTTATGTTGCATGGGACGAATGCTGAGAGTCACTTCCTTCCCTTCCTTCCTTCCTTCCTTATCTCCTTCCTTCCTTCCTTCTGTCCTTCCTTCTGTCCTGCCTTCCTCACTTCCTTCCTTATCTCCTTCCTACCTTCTAACTGAGGTTAGAGAGTCACTTCCTACCTTCCTTCCTTCCTTCCTTCCATGGGATGAATGCTGAACCCCGAAACTGAGGTTAGAACCTTTTATAACAGGGGTGTCAAACATGAGGCCACGTTCCTTCCTGTCTTTCTTCCTTCCTTCCTTCCTTCCTGTCTTTCTTCCTTCCTTCCTTCCCTCTCTTTTCTTTCTTCCCTTTCTTCCATCTTTTCTTCCTGTCTTCTTTTCCTTCCTTCCTTACTTACTTACTTCCTGTCTTTTTTCCTTTCTTCCTTCCTTCCTTCTTTTCTTCTCTTTTCTTTCTTCCATCTTTCCTTCCTGTCTTTTTTCCTTATTTCCTGTCATTGTTTCTTTCCTTCCTTCCTTCCTTCCATTTTTTCTTCCTTCCTTCCATCTGTCCTTCTTCCCTTCCTTCCATCTGTCCTTCCTCCCTTTCTTCCTTCCTTTCTTCCTTCCATCTGTCCTTCTTCCCTTTCTTCCTTCTGTCCTTCCTCCCTTTTTTCCTTCCATCTCTCCTTCTTCCCTTTCTTCCTTCTGTCCTTCCTTCCATCTGTCCTTCCTCCCTTTCTTCCTTCTGTCCTTCCTTCCATCTGTCCTTCTTCCCTTTCTTCCTTCTGTCCTTCCTTCCATCTGTCCTTCCTCCCTTTCTTCCTTCTGTCCTTCCTTCCATATGTCCTTCCTCCCTTTCTTCCTTCTGTCCTTCCTTCCATCTGTCCTTCTTCCCTTTCTTCCTTCTGTCCTTCCTTCCATCTGTCCTTCTTCCCTTTCTTCCATCTGTCCTTCCTCCCTTTTTTCCTTCCATCTGTCCTTCCTCCCCTTCTTCCTTCTGTCCTTCCTTCCACCTGTCCTTCCTCCCTTCCTTCCATCTGTCCTTCTTCCCTTTCTTCCTTCTGTTCTTCCTTCCATCTGTCCTTCCTACTTCCTTTTATCCTTTCTTTCTTCGTTCTTTCCTTTCTTCCTTCCATCTGTCCTTCCTCCCTTTCTTCCTTCCATCTGTCCTTCCTCCCTTTCTTCCTTCTGTCCTTCCTTCCATCTGTCCTTCCTTCTGTCCTTCCTTCCATCTGTCCTTTCCTCCTTTTCTTCCTTCTGTCCTTCCTTCCATCTGTCCTTCCTACCTTTCTTCCCTCCTTCCTTTTGCCTCTCTTTCCTTCCTTCCCTTCTTATTTCCTTCCTTGCATCCTTTCCTTCCTTCCATTCTTCCTTCTTCCTCCCTTGCATCCTTCCTTCATCCTTTCCTTCTTTCTTCCTCCCTTCCATTCTTCCTTCCACCTTTCCTTCCTTCTTCCTCCCTTACTTCCTTCTTTCCATTCTTCCTTGCTCCTTTCCTTCTTTCTTCCTCTCCCTTCCATTCTTTCTTCCTCCTTTCCTTCCTTCTTCCTCCCTTCCTTCCTTCTTTCCATTCTTCCTTGCTCCTTCCCTTCCATTCTTCCTTCTTCCTCCCTTCCATCCTTCCTTCTTCCTCCCTTCCATCCTTCCTTCCTCCTTTCCTTCTTTCTTTCTCTCCCTTCCATTCTTTCTTCCTCCTTTCCTTCCTTCTTCCTCCCTTCCTTCCTTCCTTCCTTCTTTCCTTCCTTCCTTCTTTCCATTCTTCCTTGCTCCTTCCCTTCCATTCTTCCTTCTTCCTCCCTTCCATCCTTCCTTCTTCCTCCCTTCCATCCTTCCTTCCTCCTTTCCTTCTTTCTTCCTCTCCCTTCCATTCTTTCTTCCTCCTTTCCTTCCTTCTTCCTCCCTTCCTTCCTTCCTTCCTTCTTTCCTTCCTTCCTTCTTTCCATTCTTCCTTGCTCCTTCCCTTCCATTCTTTCTTCTTCCTCCCTTCCACCCTTTCTTCCTCCTTTCCTTCTTTCTTCCTCCCTTCCATTCTTCCTTCCACCTTTCCTTCCTTCTTCCTCCCTTACTTCCTTCTTTCCATTCTTCCTTGCTCCTTTCCTTCTTTCTTCCTCTCCCTTCCATTCTTTCTTCCTCCTTTCCTTCCTTCTTCCTCCCTTCCTTCCTTCTTTCCATTCTTCCTTGCTCCTTCCCTTCCATTCTTCCTTCTTCCTCCCTTCCATCCTTCCTTCTTCCTCCCTTCCATCCTTCCTTCCTCCTTTCCTTCTTTCTTTCTCTCCCTTCCATTCTTTCTTCCTCCTTTCCTTCCTTCTTCCTCCCTTCCTTCCTTCCTTCCTTCTTTCCTTCCTTCCTTCTTTCCATTCTTCCTTGCTCCTTCCCTTCCATTCTTCCTTCTTCCTCCCTTCCATCCTTCCTTCTTCCTCCCTTCCATCCTTCCTTCCTCCTTTCCTTCTTTCTTCCTCTCCCTTCCATTCTTTCTTCCTCCTTTCCTTCCTTCTTCCTCCCTTCCTTCCTTCCTTCCTTCTTTCCTTCCTTCCTTCTTTCCATTCTTCCTTGCTCCTTCCCTTCCATTCTTCCTTCTTCCTCCCTTCCACCCTTCCTTCCTCCTTTCCTTCTTTCTTCCTTCTTTCCATTCTTCCTTCCTCCTTCTTCCTCCCTTCCTTCCTTCCTTCCTTCTTTCCATTCTTCCTTGCTCCTTTCCTTCCATTCTTCCTTCTTCCTCCCTTCCATCCTTCCTTCCTCCTTTCCTTCTTTCTTCCTCCCTTCCATTCTTCCTTCCTCCTTTCCTCCCTTCTTCCTCCCTTCCTTCCTTCCTTCCTTCCTTCCTTCCTTCCTTCCTTCCTTCCTTCCTTCCTTCTTTCCATTCTTCCTTGCTCCATTCCTTCCTTCTCCCTCCCTTCCTCCCTTCCTTCTTCCTTTCCTTCCTCCATTTCTTCCTTCTGTCCTTCCTTCCATCTGTCCTTCTTCCCTTTCTTCCTTCTGTCCTTCCTTCCATCTGTCCTTCCTCCCTTTCTTCCTTCCATCTGTCCTTTCTCCCTTTCTCTCTCTGTCCTTCCTTCCATTCTTCCTTGCTCCTTTGCTTCCATTCTTCCTTCTTCCTCCCTTCCTTCCTTCTTTCCATTCTTCCTTGCTCCTTTCCTTCCATTCTTCCTTCTTCCTCCCTTCCATCCTTCCTTCCTCCTTTCCTTCCTTCTTTCCATTCTTCCTTGCTCCTTTCCTTCCATTCTTCCTTCTTCCTCCCTTCCATCCTTTCTTCCTTCCTTCTTCCTCCCTTCCTTCCTTCCTTCCTCCTTTCCTTCCTTCCATCCTTCCTTCCATCCTTCTTTCCATTCTTCCTTGCTCCCTTCCTTCCATTCTTCCTTGCTCCCTTCCTTCCATTCTTCCTTCTTCCTCCCTTCCATCCTTCCTTCCTTCCGTCCATCTTTCTTTCTTTCCTTCCTTCCTTCTATCTGTCCTTCCTCCCTTCCTTCCTTTCATCTGTCTTTCCTTCCTTCCTTCCATCTTTCTTTCCTTCCTTCCTTCCTTCCATCTTTCTTTCCTTCCTTCCTTCCTTCTATCTGTCCTTCCTCCCTTCCTTCCTTTCATTTTTCTTTCTTCCTTCCTTCCTTTCATCTTTCTTTCCTTCCTTCCTTCCTTCCTTCCTTCCATCTTTCTTTCCTTCCTTCTTTACTTCCTTCCTTCCATCTTGCTTTCCTTCCTTCCTTCTTTCCATCTTTATTTCCTTCCTTCCTTCTATCTGTCCTTCCTTCTTTCATTCATGTCTTCTCTTCCTTCTTTCTTCCTTCCATCTTTCTTTCCTTCCTTCCTTCCTTCCTTCCATCTTTCTTTCTTTCCTTCCTTCCTTTCATCTTTCTTTCCTTCCTTCCTTCTTTCATTCATGTCTTCTCTTCCTTCTCCTCTTTCCTTCCTTCCATCTTTCTTTCCTTCCTTTCTTTCTTTCTTTCTTTCTTTCTTTCTTTCTTTCTTTCTTTCTTTCTTTCTTTCTTTCTTTCTTTCTTTCTTTCTTCCTTCCTTCCTTCCTTCCTCCCTCCCTCCTTTCCTTCTTCCTCCCAGCTTTGATGAGACGAGGTTGTCTTCTTTTCCTTCCTTCCTTCCTTCCTTCCTCCCTCCTTTCCTTCTTCCTCCCAGCTTTGATGAGACGAGGTTGTCTTCTTTTCCTTCCTTCCCTCCCTCCTTTCCTTCTTCCTCCCAGCTTTGATGAGACGAGGTTGTCTTCTTTTCCTTCCTTCCTTCCCTCCTTCCTTCCTCCCTCCTTTCCTTCTTCCTCCCAGCTTTGATGAGACGAGGTTGTCTTCTTTTCCTTCCTTCCTTCCTTCCTCCCTCCCTTTCCTTCTTCCTCTCAGCTTTGATGAGACGAGGTTGTCTTCTTTTCCTTCCTTCCTTCCTTCCTCCCTCCTTTCCTTCTTCCTCTCAGCTTTGATGAGACGATGGTCTAAACGGGGTTTTGTGTTCAGTTTGTGGTTGTTTTTCGGACAAAGGTCAGCTTCCTGTAACATTCCTCTCTGAAGTGACTTCCTGTCTGTGTTCAGGGGTGGGCGATATGGCAAATATACCTTATCACTATCTATTCAGGCCATTTTTTCAAGATTTAAAAAACTTTATTGTCTATCACATCATGACAGAAATATGTTTTAGGGTAAGAGCTCACTAACAGCTGTTGTGCTCCCGGGTCCCTTTTTCCTCCCTTCCTTCGTTTCCTTCCTCATTTTGTTCTTTCCTTCCTTCCTTCCTCATTCCTTCTTTCCTCTCCTTACTTCCTTCCTTCTTTCCTCCTTTTCCTCCCTTCCTTCCTTCCTTCCTTCCTCATTTCCTTCTTTCCCAACTGTTGTGCTCCCGGGTCAAATTGACTCTATCTCTTTTGACTGTTCCTTCCTTCTTTCTCTCCTTCCTTCCTTCCTTCCTTCCTCATTCCTTCCTTCCTCATTCCTTCTTCCTTCCTCCCACCCTTCCTTTCCTTCCTTCCTTCCTCCCTCCTTTCCTTCCTTGACTCGAGGACAACAGGAGGGTTAAAGCTACTCACCACCAAACTGGACTAACGATGCTAACGATGCTAATGACGCTAACGATGCTAACGACGCTAACGATGCTAATGACGCTAATGACGCTAACGATGCTAACGATGCTAACGATCTCAGTCTATCGTCGTCATATCGCTCACCTCTACCTGTGTGCTTGTTTTTCTCTTAACAAAGTGAAACCTGAGAAGATCTTTGACCCGACGTTCCTCCTGTTCGTTGCAGAACCTGCAGCCGGATGCCCCACTTCACCTGAGTCCTTATCGGAGAGGATCTGCTCGTTAGAAATGGAAGCCGGAGCGAAGGGAGACCAGCGTGTCGGATCTTCTCCCCAGAGACGAACTCAAACCCAACAACCACAAAACCCAGAGGAGCCAGAGGACGAACCACAGAGATCGAGACCTCCAGATTAATCTAGATTACACCCAGACCTGGACTACCAGCTTCACCCCACACCTCCCTCCCCCTTCCTCCCTTCTTCTTCTTCTTCTTCTTTAAATACACATTAGACGTGTAATGACTGTGGCTTGTACATCATTGCTATCCAATCAAACCCAGCTGTGCTCTTAGTTTGGACTCTTCCAGGTTTCCAGGTCGATGTATTTTGAGTCTCTCAGAACCCGAAATCCAAAAACCAGCCGCTGATTTACGATCGAGTCCGACGGGACGCCGACTTCTCCTGACTCACCTCCTTCTTCTTCTTCTTCTGTTAGCGCTAAACTCAAAGTTCATTAACTCACCGCCACACAGCACAAAGCTTTTAAACGAGTCTTAAACACTCAATGAGATTGAAATGCTAGCATTAAAGCTAAGCTAAGCTAAGCTAAGCTAAGCTAAGCTAAGAAACGACGAAGCGTTGTTAGCGATAGAAAGTAAAAACCCAACAACCACAAAACCCAGAGAAGCCAGAGGACGAACCACAGAGATCGAGACCTCCAGATTAATCTAGATTACACCCAGACCTGGACTACCAGCTTCACCCCCCCCCCTCCCCCCACCCCCACTCCCTCCTTCTTCTTCTTCTTCTTCTTCTGTTAGAGCTAAACTCAAAGTCCATTAACTCAACGCCACACAGCACAAAGCTTTTACACGAGTCTAAAACACTCAATGAGATGGAAATTCATGGTGCTAGCATTAAAGCTAAGCTAAGCTAAGCTAAGAAACGACGATTGTTAGTTGTTGTTAGCGATAGAAAGTAAAAAAAAAAAAAACTGAGCCCAGGTCCACAGAGATCCGATCTCTTCAGGAACTCAAGTCCTCCATGAGAAACATTAGCAGACTGGATCTTTTCTTTCTAGGTTTTAGTCAAATTTCATGTTTTCATTTTTCATAAAGTGGGTAGAAATAAGTTTTGCTTCATTTTTCGTCCATGTTTGTCTGTTCGTACTCGTAGCCTCGTAGCCTCGTAGCCACGCCACCGACTCAAACTGACGGAGTGATGATGATGATGATGATGATGATGGTGATGATGATGAGGAGATTTGCTTCATGTTGGAAGATTGGACCCTCGCCGAGCCAAACGCAGCGTCGACTGCCGGCAAAAAATTCTTTCCCCGAGCCGGAGAAAATGAGGGATTGTTGGTTCCTCTGGCCGGGGGAACAGGAAGTCCACCGGGTGAACAGGAAGTCCACCGGGTGAACAGGAAGTCCACCGTTACAGCAGCAGACGTGGCGTTCAAGCACTTCAGATTATTTAAATGGCATCTAGTCAAACTCGGCCAACTGAGAGTTTTTTATTATTTTTGGTCAGCAGATCAGAGACTGGGAAGTCAGAGGTCACTGTAAAGATTTAAACTAAACTGGGATGTAATGGTGTGATTTAAAAAGTAGTTTGATTTATTTGAAGCATTATATGGAGGAAAGAAATCATTATTGAATAAAATGGAAACAATTCTTTCCTTTAAGTGAAGTCTGTGAGTCTCATTTTGTGTTTGATTCATTCTGCTGAACTTTGACCTCATGGAAACCTTACTCTGCCCCCTAGTGGTAGAAAAAGCACATTACATCAAATCTTATGGTTTAAGCTTCCTTCTTTCCTCCCTTCCTTCCTTCCCTTCTTTCCTTCCTCTTCCTCCTCTCCTTCCTCTTCTTCTCCCTCCTCTCCTTCCTCTCTCTCCTCTCCTTCCTCTCTCTCCTCTCCTCCTCTTCTTTTCTCCTCTCCTTCCTCTCTCTCCTCTCCTCCTCTTCCTCTCTCTCCTCTCCTTCCTCTCTCTCTCTCCTCTCCTTCCTCTCTCTCCTCTCCTCCTCTTCCTCTCTCTCCTCTCCTTCCTCTCTCTCTCTCCTCTCCTTCCTCTCTCTCCTCTCCTTCCTCTTCCTCTCTCTCCTCTCCTTCCTCTTCCTCTCTCTCCTCTCCTTCCTCTTCCTCTCTCTCCTCTCCTTCCTCTTCCTCTCTCTCCTCTCCTTCCTCTTCCTCTCTCCTCCCTCTTCCCCCTCTTCCTCTCTCTCCTCCTCTTTTAAGCTCATTAATATAAAACCTTCCTGATACATCACAGTAACATTGAACCTCGTTAAGACAGAACAGACTCTCCTGATTGGCTGATCTGAGCTCGTTAGCAGATGATGTCACAGCGCCTCCATCAGGACAAAAAGAGAAACTGCATATCATCAATCGGCATAAATTAATTTATTAATTATATACATTACATTTACATTTGATTTAAGACACTGAGAGTTTCATATTGATCAGTTTGAGCTTCATATTGATCAGTTTGAGCTTCATATTGATCAGTTTGAGCTTCATATTGATCAGTTAGAGCTCATATTGATCAGTTAGAGCTCATATTGATCAGTTAGAGCTCATATTGATCAGTTAGAGCTCATATTGATCAGTTAGAGCTTCATATTGATCAGTTAGAGCTTCATATTGATCAGTTTGAGCTTCATATTGATCAGTTAGAGCTTCATATTGACCAGTTAGAGCTTCATATTGATCAGTTAGAGCTTCATATTGACCAGTTAGAGCTTCATATTGATCAGTTAGAGCTTCATATTGATCAGTTAGAGCTTCATATTGATCAGTTAGAGCTCATATTGATCAGTTTGAGCTTCATATTGATCAGTTAGAGCTCATATTGATCAGTTAGAGCTCATATTGATCAGTTAGAGCTCATATTGATCAGTTAGAGCTCATATTGATCAGTTAGAGCTTCATATTGATCAGTTAGAGCTTCATATTGATCAGTTTGAGCTTCATATTGATCAGTTAGAGCTTCATATTGACCAGTTAGAGCTTCATATTGATCAGTTAGAGCTTCATATTGACCAGTTAGAGCTTCATATTGATCAGTTAGAGCTTCATATTGATCAGTTAGAGCTTCATATTGATCAGTTAGAGCTCATATTGATCAGTTAGAGCTTCATATTGATCAGTTAGAGCTCATATTGATCAGTTAGAGCTCATATTGATCTGATCCTGAAGCAGCGTGAAGGTTTTAAGCAGCTGTGAGTTTCTGTTGGATGTTGGAGTATCTCAGAAGCTCGTCGGATGAAACTGAAGGTTTGAAGTTTAATAACGCTGACGAGAAATCTTCATCAGAGAGACGAACGGGAGAGTCTTCAGAGTCCAAACCTGAAATACACACACACACACACACACACAGAGACACACACACAGAGACACACACACACACACAGAGAGACACACACACACACACAGAGACACACACACAGAGACACACACACAGAGACACACACACAGAGACACACACACAGAGACACACACACAGAGACACACACACACACACACACACAGAGACACACACGCACACACACACAGAGACACACACACAGAGACACACACACACACAGAGAGACACACACACACACACAGAGACACACACACAGAGAGAGAGACACACACACACACACACACACACACAGAGACACACACACAGAGAGAGACACAGAGACACACGCACAGAGACACACACAGACATAGACACAAAGGTTAGAGTTCACTTCCTGCAATCTGAGCTCACTTCCTGCAGTTTGACCTCACTTCCTGCAATCTAAGCTCACTTCCTGCAATCTAACCTCACTTCCTGTAGTCTCAGCTCACTTCCTGCGATCTAACCTCACTTCCTGCTGTCTGAGCTCACTTCCTGCGGTCTGAGCTTACTTCCTGCGATTAAAGCTCACTTCCTGCGGTCTGAGCTCACTTCCTTCCTCTCACCTTGGTCGATGAGGCAGATCTTCCTCTTGACGGCGGTTGCCATGGCGTCGGAGCAGAGCGCGTACAGGTCGGCGCCGGTCATGTGACTCGGACATCGCTGAACTAGATCCTGAAGCTTCACCGTCGAGTCCAACTGGAACCTGCAACAGAGACCGCTGTGATTGGTTAACGAGCTCGTTAAGGTAGACATCGTTAAAGGTAATGATTAAATGATTGGTGTTATAATTAACCCTGAAGGAAGGAAGGAAAGGAGGGAGGGAGGAAGAAGGAAGGAAGGAAGGAAAGGAGGGAGGGAGGAAGGAAGAAAGGGAGGAAGAAGGAAGGAAAGGAGTAAGGAGGGAGGGAGGAAGGAAGGAAGGAAAGGAGGGGAGGGAGGAAGGAAGAAAGGGAGGAATAAGGAAGGAAAGGAGTAAGGAGGGAGGGAGGGAGGAAAAGAGGAAGGAAGGAAGGACAGGAGGGAGGAAGGAAAGGAGGAAGAAGGAAGGAAAGGAGGAAGGAAGGAAGAAGGAAGGAAAGGAGAGAGGGAGGAAGGAAAGGAGGGATGAAGGAAGGAAGGACAGTAGGAAGGAAGGGAGGAAGAAGGAAGGAAAGGAGGGATGAAGGAAGGAAGGAAGGAAGGACGGAAAGGAGGAGGAAGGACAGAAAGGAGGAGGAAGGACAGAAAGGAGGGAGGAAGAAGGAAAGGAGGGAGGGAGGAAGGAAAGGAGGGAGGAAGGAAGGAAGGAAGGACAGAAAGGAGGAAGAAGGAAGGAAAGGAGGGAGGGAGGAAGGAAATGAGGGAGGAAGGAAGGAAGGAAGGAGGAAGGAAAGGAGTAAGGAGGGAGGGAGGAAGGAAGGAAGGATGGAAGGAAGGAAGGGAAGAAGAAGGAAGGAAAGGAGGGAGGGAGGAAGGAAAGGAGGGAGGAAGGAAGGAAGGAAGGACGGAAGGTTAAAGGTAATTAAAGGAAATGATGATGTCATTACTTCCTGAGGACGGCCTGAAGGGTTAAAGGTAATTAAAGGAAATGATGATGTCATTACTTCCTGAGGACGGCCTGAAGGGTTAAAGGTAATTAAAGGAAATGATGATGTCATTACTTCCTGAGGACGGCCTGAAGAACCTGCAGCTGAGACGCTCGGTCCTCGTTAACGCCGACGTAGACGAGTTTATCAAACCTGAAGAAGAAACACATCGACAGCTGATCGGTTAAAACTTTAAACGTTAATTACAGTTTAAACATATTGTTATTAATTGTGTGTGTGTGTGTGTGTGTGTTTGTGTTTGTGTTTGTGTGTTTGTGTGTGTGTGTGTGTGTGTGTGTGTGTTACAGGTGTGTATATATGTGTGTGTGTGTTACAGGTGTGTATATATGTGTGTGTGTATGTGTGTGTGTTACAGGTGTGTATATATGTGTGTGTGTGTGTGTGTGTATATATATATGTGTGTGTGTGTATGTGTGTGTATATGTGTGTGTGTGTTACGGGTGTGTATATATATGTGTGTGTATGTGTGTGTGTATATATATATATATGTGTGTGTGTGTATGTGTGTGTGTATATATATATATATGTGTGTGTGTGTATGTGTGTGTATATGTGTGTGTGTGTTACAGGTGTGTATATATATGTTTGTGTGTGTGTGTGTGTGTGTGTGTGTGTGTGTGACCCCTGACCTCCCGGGCCTCAGCAGTGATTGGTCGAGCAGGTCCGGCCGGTTCGTGGCTCCGATCACGAACACGCTGACGGACGAGTGAAGCGCGTCGAGCTCCGCCAGCAGCTGAGACACCACTCTGTCACACAACCAATCACAGCCTCACTCATCCTGACAGGAAGTGACATCACAGACCGTGCAGGTAAACACTCACCTGTCCATCACGCCTCCAGAGTCTCCGCTGCGCCCCCTGCTGGGCGCCAGCGAGTCCAGCTCATCGAAGAACACCACGCACGGAGCCGCCGAGCGAGCTCTGCTGAACACTAAGACAGGAAGTACATCATCAGAGCTTTTATTTTGAAGGAAGTACATCATCAGAGCTTTTATTTTGAAGGAAGTACATCATCAGAGCCTGAACACTAACCACAGGAAGTACATCATCAGAGCTTTTATTTTGAAGGAAGTACATCATCAGAGCCTGAACACTAACCACGGGAAGTACATCATCAGGGCTTTTACTTTGAAGGAAGTACATTATCTGAACTTTTACTTTGAAGGGAGGACATCAGAGCTTTTACTTTGAAGGGAGTACACATCAGGAGCTTTTACTTTGAAGGGAGTACATCATCAGAGCTTTTATTTTAAAGGAAGGAAATACATCATCAGAGCTTTTACTTTGAAGGAAGTACATCATCAGAGCTTTTACTTTGAAGGAAGTACATTATCTGAACTTTTACTTTGAAGGAAGGACATTATCAGAGCTTTTATTTTGAAGGAAGAACATCAGAGCTTTTACTTTAAAGGAAGTACATCATCAGAGCTTTTACTTTGAAGGACATACATCATCAGAGCTTTTACTTTGAAGGACATACATCATCAGAGCTTTTACTTTGAAGGACATACATCATCAGAGCTTTTACTTTAAAGGAAGGAAATCATCAGCAGCTTTTACTTTGAAATAAAGAATGTCGTCATTTCTGTCAGTAATTATATTATAATTACGAGTTAATTTCTGATATCTGACTTTCATTCCTTCCTTCCTTGCCTCCTTCCTCTCTCTCTCCTTCCTTCCTTCCTTCCTTGCATCCTTTCTCTCTCCTTCCTTCCTTCCTTCTCACTCCTTGCTTCCTTCCTTCTTCCCTTCTCCTTCCTTCCTCCCTCCCTTCTCTCTCCCTCCTTCCATCCTTCCTTCCTTCTCTGTAACTGATAAACTCTAAATAAACCTTCTTGATAAAGAATCAGAAACGTTGAACGAACCTTCTCTGATGTTTTCTTCACTCTGACCGACGTACATGTTGATGAGCTCCGGACCTTTAACGCTGAAACACAAGAGAAGAAGAAGAGAAGCTGATGAGAGTGTCTCAGTGCTCTGAAGGTGTCTCTGAAAGGGTCTCAGTGCCTAACCCTCTAACCCCCTGCTGGAGACAAACATGCTCACAGGAACAAACTTTCAGCTGCTTCTGTCTTTCTATCACTGCATTCTTTCTTTCTTTTTTAATATAATTTACTTTATTGACATTCAGCAACACCTGTAACATGCACATCCATCTCAATGCACTTTGTAGTCACATTCATATTTATTCTTTATCTCTGCACTAAATGTCTGATTTATATTGTTTGATGTACTGTTGTTGTGTTATATGTGCCTTGTAAGGTGACCTTGAGTGCTTTGAAAGGCGCCTTTAAATAAAATGCATTATTATTATTATTATTATTATTATTAATCATTCCATTATAAAGATGAAACATTACTAAACTAGTGTGAGCGACTTTAAAAATATCATCAGGCGTCAGGACGCCTCCGTGGTGAGGTGTTCAGGGCCCGTCCCACCGGTAGGAGACCCCGAGGAAGACCCGGGACACGCTGGAGAGACTATGTCTCTCGGCTGGCCTGGGAACGCCTCGGGGTCCCCCGGGAAGAGCTGGATGAAGTGGCTGGGGAGAGGGAAGTCTGGGCTTCCTGTTTAGGCTGCTGCCCCCCCCGAGACCCGACCAGGATAAGAGGAAGAGGACGCACACACTCCTAGATTTTATATGTCCTAGCTGATCTGTTTCACTGTGGGAAACGTCCGTTGTATATCTGATAGATGTGAAGAAACTGACTTTGACTTTGAGGAAGATAACGAAGATGAAGGTGAGGAAGGTGTGGCTACCTGAGGAAGAGGAAGAGGAAGAGGAAGGTGAGGAAGAGGAAGAGGAAGGTGTGGCTACCTGAGGAAGGTCATGGAGCACTCGGTGGCGACGGCCTTGGCCAGCAGGGTCTTCCCGGTGCCCGGCGGTCCGTAGAGCAGAACTCCGGTCCGGGTCAGACCCAGACTCAGGAGCTCCGGACGCTGCAGAGGAAGCTGGATCGTATCCAAGATCTCCTTCTTTACCTGCTGGAGACCCCCGACGTCCTCCCACCGCACCGCAGGGATCTGAGACACACACAGAGACACACACATATATACACATATACACATATACACACACACACAGAGACACACACAGAGACACACACACACATATATATACACACACAGAGAGAGACACACACAGAGAGACACACACACAGAGAGAGACACACACAGAGAGACACACACACACACACACACACACACACACACACACACACACACACACACATATACACACACAGAGAGAGACACACACACATATACACACACAGAGAGAGACACACACACACATATACACACACACACACACACACACACAGAGAGACACACACAGAGACACACACACACACACACACATATATACACACACACACACACACACACACACAGACACACACACACACACACATATACACACAGAGACACACACAGAGACACACACACACACACACACAGAGACACACACACACATATACACACAGAGACACACACACAGAGACACACACACACACACACAGACACACACACACACACAGAGACACACACACACACAGCAGGTTAGGGTTAGGAGTAGTTCCTCCTTCCAGCCAGCAGGGGGCAGCAGAGGAGCTCTCTCATATTATCACATTAAACAGGAAGGAGGGAAAATCATGTTTCCTGTTACTAGTTTCATCATTTGATCCTAAAGTTAAACATTTCTACTGATGATTTTAATATATTTAGTATTTTATGGCTTTTATCTCCACCAGGACACGTTTCCTCTATTAATGTATAAAAATGATCATAATAGTGTTTTATTTATGCAAATAAGAAGAGACCGTTATCACTCATGATGGATACTGCTGGTGGCAGAAGTGGGGAAAGGAAACACCTCCAACCAAAGATCAATGGATTACAACTGTGGAAGGTCCCTTCCCTCCCTCCTTTCCTTCCTTCTTCCTTCCTTCCTTCCTTCCTCCTTCCTCCCTTCTTCCTTCCTTCCTTCCTCCTTCCCTCCTTTCTTCCTTTCCTTCCTTCTTCTCCTTTCCTTCCTTCTTTCCTTCCCTCTCTCCCTCCCTCCTTCCTTCCTCCCTCCCTGCTTTCCTTCCTTCTTCCCTGCTTTCCTTCCTTCTTCCCTCCTTTCCTTCCTTCTTTCCTCCTTCCCTCCCTCCCTTCCTTCCTCCTTTCCTTCCTTCTTCCTCCCTCCCTCCTTTCCTTCCTTCTTCCCTCCTTTCCTTCCTTCCTTCCTTCTTCCTTCCTTCCTTCTTCCTTCCTTCTTCCTTCCTCCCTCCTTCCTTCCTTCCTTCCCTCCTTCCTTTCTTCCTTCCTTCCTTCCTTCCCCTCCCTCCTTTCCTTCCTTCTTCCCTCCTCCCTCCCTCCGTCCTTCCTTCCCTTCCTTTCCTCCTTCCTCCTTTCCTTCCTTCCTTCCTTCCTTCCCTCCTTTCCTTCCTTCCTTCCTTCCTTCTTTCTTTCTTCCTTCCTACCTCCCTCCTTTCCTTCCTTCCTTCCCTCCCTCCTTTCCTCATATATTCAGATATTATCTCTGTTCTCACCTTCGGCGCTCCGATGGATTTGGACTGAGCGTCCTGCAGAGTCTCCAGAGCTGAGATGAAGTCCTGGTTCAGGACCGAGACTCCGCTGGAACACAGATCCTCCTCCAGGGATCCAGAACTGCAACACAACAGGACTCAGTTAGAAACCAGAACCAGGACCAGGACCAGGACCAGAACCAGACTCAGGGTTCCCTTCTCTTAAAATCAGTCCAGGACTTTACCAGCTGATCACGACGTTCACCACTAACACGGATTCCCACAGAATTCAGAGACTGTTGGAGCTTTTCCTCTGTACAGTTCTAGCTCTACTCGGCTCGGTTTGGTACCAGGAACCTTTTCCATTACTATAGTTCCTCCTCAACGTGAGAGGGGTCGTCATAGCAACGCTGCGTTAAACAATGGAGGACATGGAGGCGATGGTGTACTTGCTGCTGTATGTGTCTTTCTGTCACACTTCCTTTCCTTCCTTCCTTCCTTCCTTCCTACCATCTTTCCTGAACCTTCCTTGAACTGGTTTCACTCTGTGGACTCTCACCAGGTCTGGATCAGCCTCCTGCAGGCGGCTCGGCCTGCCTGAACCAGCAGAGCCCTCAGATCCCCCAGAACCAGACCCTGAGGAGGAGACCAGAGGAGACGGGGTCAGAGGTCACGTGATTTAACTTACAGACAAACAGAAGGAAGGAAGGAAGGAAAGATGAAAGGAAGGAAAGAAGGACAGACGAACAGAAGGAAGGAAAGAAGGAAAGATGAAAGGAAGGAAAGAAGGACAGACAAACAAAAGGAAGGAAAGAAGGAAGAAAGGAAGAGAAGACAGGAAGGAGAGATGTAAGAAAGGGAGGGAGGAAGAAAGAGAAAGGAAACAAGACAAGAAGGAAAAAGGGAAGGAAGGAAGGAAAGAAGACAAGAAGGAAAAAGGGAAGGAAGGAAGGAAAGAAGACAAGAAGGAAAAAGGGAAGGAAGGAAGGAAGGAAGGAAAGAAGGAAGGAAGGAACAGAAGACTGGAAAGAGAGATGGAAGAAAGGGAGGGAGGAAGAAAGAGAAAGGAAACAAGACAAGAAGGAAAAAGGGAAAGATGGAAGGAAAGAAGGAAGGAAAGAAGGAAAGAAGGACAGACAAACAGAAGGAAGGAAGGAAGGAAAGAAGGATAAGAAGACAGGAAAGAGAGCTGGAAGAAAGGGAGGAAGGAAGGAAAGAAGGAAGGAAGGAAGGAAGAAAGGAAGAGGAGACATTGAACGCACCGCGGTGAGCTTGGAGAGCCGCTCCAGGTTGACGTCTCTGCCGAGCTGAACCTCTCGGCTCAGACTGAGCAGCATGGCGTGACGCTGCTCCTCGTTCGGACTCTCTAGCGCCACCTGGTGGACGAACGCCGCCATGACGCCTCCGGACAGCTCCCGAGGCCGGCAGACGGTCGCCACGACGACCACGCTGCAGCAAACAAACAAACATCATCAACACGCTGCTGATACACAGAGACAATTTCCTTCCTTCCTTCCTTCCTCCTTCCCTCCTTTCCTTCCTTTCTTTCTTTCCTGCTCCTTAGCTTACTCCCCTCCTTCCTTCTTTCCTCCCTTCCTTCCTCCCTCCCTCCCTCCTTTCCTTCCTTCTTTTCCTTCCTCCCTTACTTCTTTCCTTTCCTCCCTCCCTTCCTTCCTTCCTTTCCTTCCTCCCTCCCTTCTTTCCTTTCCTCCCTTACTTCCTCCCTCACTCCTTTCCTTTCCTCCTTTCTTTCCTTCCTTCCTCCCTCCTTTCCTTCCTTCCTCCCTCCTTTCCTTCCTTCCTTCTCTTCCTCCTTTCCTTCCTTCCCTTCCTCCCTTCCTTCCTTCTTTCCTTTCCTTTCCTCCTTTACTTCCTTCTTTCCTTTCCTTTCCTCCTTTACTTCCTCCCTCCTTTCCTTCCATCCTTCCTCCCTTCCGTCCTTGACCAGAGGTGTTACAGTGTGAGATCAGAGGTCAGAGGTCACCTGCTGGCGGCGCCGCTGAGCAGCCTGCAGAGCACCGCCTGGACGCGGCCGTCCTCGTCGGCGCCCCCCCGAGGCCGGAGCAGCAGCTGCAGGTTCCTGAGCAGCAGGACGCAGGGCTGCAGCGCGTCTGCTCGCTGGAACACCGAAGTCAGCTTCACCTCCACGGCGGCGGGGGTGTCGGCACAAACCGTCACACAGTCCACCTGCAACAGGAAGTAAAGAGCGGGTAAACAGGAAGCAGCTGGAAGTTATATTTATACATATTTAAAAGGCTCATATTCAGCTTGCTGTGATTATTTACATCCTGTTCTGATGTTAAACTCAAAGTTTAAAACTTGAAGTGAACGTTAGAAATACTGACAGCAAATCAAAACTGGTTGCTAAGGTGGTTGCTAGGGTGAATGAGTTTCAAGACCGTATCATGAAACTCATTCATGTAGTAACAGAGTTCTTCCTGCAGGTGTTCCTTAGAGAACCTTTAAACCTCGGCGTACCTTCAGCAGGTGCAGGTGGAGTCTGCGGCTCGCTGCGCTGACCGACGTCACTTTGCCGCTTCCTGCCGGACCGTGAAGGAGGACGGTGCAACCGGACAGAGAGCTGCTGCAACACACATCACAGGACTACATGTCCCATCAGGCCTTTCTGTCTGCAGGTCAGTTACCTGTGCTGTAGGTTAGTTACCTGCAGGTTAGTTACCTGTGCTGTAGGTTAGTTACCTGTGCTGCAGGTTAGTTACCTGTGCTGTAGGTTAGTTACCTGTGCTGTAGGTTAGTTACCTGCAGGTTAGTTACCTGTGCTGTAGGTTAGTTACCTGTGCTGTAGGTTAGTTACCTGTAGGTTAGTTACCTGTGCTGTAGGTTAGTTACCTGTGCTGTAGGTTAGTTACCTGTGCTGTAGGTCAGTTACCTGTAGGTTAGTTACCTGGGCTGTAGGTTAGTTACCTGTAGGTTAGTTACCTGTGCTGTAGGTTAGTTACCTGTGCTGTAGGTTAGTTACCTGTGCTGTAGGTTAGTTACCTGTGCTGTAGGTCAGTTACCTGTAGGTTAGTTACCTGGGCTGTAGGTTAGTTACCTGTGCTGTAGGTTAGTTACCTGTGCTGTAGGTTAGTTACCTGTAGGTTAGTTACCTGGGCTGTAGGTCAGTTACCTGTGCTGTAGGTTAGTTACCTGTGCTGTAGGTTAGTTACCTGTAGGTTAGTGACCTGTGCTGTAGGTTAGTTACCTGTGCTGTAGGTTAGTGACCTGTGCTGTAGGTTAGTTACCTGTGCTGTAGGTTAGTTACCTGTGCTGTAGGTTAGTTACCTGTAGGTCAGTTACCTGTGCTGTAGGTTAGTTACCTGTGCTGTAGGTCAGTTACCTGTGCTGTAGGTTAGTTACCTGTAGGTTAGTTACCTGGGCTGTAGGTTAGTTACCTGTAGGTTAGTTACCTGTGCTGTAGGTTAGTTACCTGTAGGTTAGTTACCTGGGCTGTAGGTTAGTTACCTGTGCTGTAGGTTAGTTACCTGTAGGTTAGTTACCTGGGCTGTAGGTTAGTTACCTGTGCTGTAGGTTAGTTACCTGTGCTGTAGGTTAGTTACCTGTAGGTTAGTTACCTGTGCTGTAGGTTAGTTACCTGTGCTGTAGGTTAGTTACCTGTGCTGTAGGTTAGTTACCTGTAGGTTAGTTACCTGTGCTGTAGGTTAGTTACCTGTGCTGTAGGTTAGTTACCTGTGCTGTAGGTCAGTTACCTGTAGGTTAGTTACCTGGGCTGTAGGTTAGTTACCTGTAGGTTAGTTACCTGTGCTGTAGGTTAGTTACCTGTGCTGTAGGTTAGTTACCTGTGCTGTAGGTTAGTTACCTGTGCTGTAGGTCAGTTACCTGTAGGTTAGTTACCTGGGCTGTAGGTTAGTTACCTGTGCTGTAGGTTAGTTACCTGTGCTGTAGGTTAGTTACCTGTAGGTTAGTTACCTGGGCTGTAGGTCAGTTACCTGTGCTGTAGGTTAGTTACCTGTGCTGTAGGTTAGTTACCTGTAGGTTAGTGACCTGTGCTGTAGGTTAGTTACCTGTGCTGTAGGTTAGTGACCTGTGCTGTAGGTTAGTTACCTGTGCTGTAGGTTAGTTACCTGTGCTGTAGGTTAGTTACCTGTAGGTCAGTTACCTGTGCTGTAGGTTAGTTACCTGTGCTGTAGGTTAGTTACCTGTAGGTCAGTTACCTGTGCTGTAGGTTAGTTACCTGTGCTGTAGGTTAGTTACCTGTAGGTCAGTTACCTGTGCTGTAGGTTAGTTACCTGTGCTGTAGGTTAGTTACCTGTGCTGTAGGTTAGTGACCTGTGCTGTAGGTTAGTTACCTGTGCTGTAGGTTAGTTACCTGTAGGTTAGTTACCTGTGCTGCAGGTGAGGCCGGATGATGCTGCTGAGCAGGTCGACCGTCCCGTTGAGTCCTGGAGGAGACAAACTGTCCCACAGAGACGTTCCCTCCACGGAGCAGCAGGGAACCCGACTGCTGGTAGAACCTCCCTGAACAGAGAACACAGTCAGAGACCTGAGGCCAGAACACACACACACACACACACACACACACACACACACACACACACACACACACAGACAGAGACACACAGAGACACACACAGACACACACACACACACACACACACACACACAGAGACACATACACACACACATACACACAGAGAGAGACACACACACACACACACACACACACACACACACACACACACACACACACACACACAGAGAGCAGAGACACACACACATACACACACACACACACACACAGAGAGACACACACACACACACACACACACACACACACACACACACACAGAGAGCAGAGACACACACACACACACAGAGAGAGACACACACACACACACACACACACACACACACACACACACACACACACACACACACCAGGTACAGTGAGGTGTGCTGTCTGTCGGCCAGCAGCGCTCCTCTCTCTTCTTCTTCTTCTGTCTCTGCAGACGGTCGAACCTGCTGCACCCTGAAGAACAGCACCGGACACCTGGCAGGGGTCAAAGGTCACCACAGAGTTCATCATCTGACGCCTACATTACCCACAATGCACCTGAGCCACTAACAGAGTGTATTATGATGATGACCTGTTTATTCCCTCTGAGCTCTGCAGCAGGTCTGGATGGTTTCCAGCTGGGACTGTCAGGACGTCTCCCACGGCAACCAGTCTGAGGAGAGAGAGAGACAGCCAATTAATCACCATGGCAACCACCACCACGCAGCAGACTGTCACAAGATCATAATGAGGTTAAACAGTTTGGTTGCTGTATTTAAGTCTCAGTGTGTCTCCCTCCCTCCTTCTCTCCTCTCTTCCTTCTTTCCTTCCTCCGTCCTTCCTTCCATCTGTTCTTCCTCCCTCCCTCCTTCTCTCCTCCCTTCCTTCTTTCCTCCGTCCTTCCTTCCTTCCTTTCCTTCCTTCCATCTGTTCTTCCTCCCTCCCTCCTTCTCTCCTCCCTTCCTTCTTTCCTTCCTCCGTCCTTCCTTCCATCTGTTCTACCTCCCTCCCTCCTTCTCTCCTCCCTTCCTCTGTCCTTCCTTCCTTCCTTCCTTTCCTTCCTTCCATCTGTTCTTCCTCCCTCCCTCCTTCTCTCCTCCCTTCCTTCTTTCCTTCCTCCGTCCTTCCTTCCTTCCTTTCCTTCCTTCCATCTGTTCTTCCTCCCTCCCTCCTTCTCTCCTCCCTTCCTTCTTTCCTTCCTCCGTCCTTCCTTCCTTCCATCTGTTCTTCCTCCCTCCCTCCCTCCTTCTGTCCTCCCTTCCTTCTTTCCTTCTTCCGTCCTTCCTTCCTTCCTTTCCTTCCTTCCATCTGTCCTTCCTCCCTCCCTCCTTCTCTCCTCCCTTCCTTCTTTCCTTCCTCCATCCCCCTTTCTTCTTCCTTCCTTCCTTCCTTCCTTCTTTCTTCCCTTCCTCCCTCCCTTCTTCTTTCCTCCCCCCTACCTTCCTTCCTTCCTTTCCTTCCTCCGTCCTTCCTTCCCTCCCTCCCTTTCTTCCTTCCTTCCTTCCTTCCTCCCTGCCTTCTTTTTTCCCTTCCTCTTTTCCTTTCTCCCTCCCTCGTTCCTTATTTCCTCTGTCCTTCCTTCCTTTCCTTCCTTCCATCTGTTCTTCCTCCCTCCCTCCTTCTCTCCTCCCTTCCTTCTTTCCTTCCTCCGTCCTTCCTTCCTTCCATCTGTTCTTCCTCCCTCCCTCCCTCCTTCTGTCCTCCCTTCCTTCTTTCCTTCTTCCGTCCTTCCTTCCTTCCTTTCCTTCCTTCCATCTGTCCTTCCTCCCTCCCTCCTTCTCTCCTCCCTTCCTTCTTTCCTTCCTCCATCCCCCTTTCTTCTTCCTTCCTTCCTTCCTTCCTTCTTTCTTCCCTTCCTCCCTCCCTTCTTCTTTCCTCCCCCCTACCTTCCTTCCTTCCTTTCCTTCCTCCGTCCTTCCTTCCCTCCCTCCCTTTCTTCCTTCCTTCCTTCCTTCCTCCCTGCCTTCTTTTTTCCCTTCCTCTTTTCCTTTCTCCCTCCCTCGTTCCTTATTTCCTCTGTCCTTCCTTCCTTTCCTTCCTTCCATCTGTTCTTCCTCCCTCCCTCCCTCCTTCTCTCCTCCCTTCCTTCTTTCCTTCCTCCGTCCTTCCTTCCTTCCATCTGTCCCTTCTCCCTCCCTCCTTCTCTCCTCCCTCCCTTCTTTCCTTCCTCCATCCCCCTTTCTTCTTCCCTTCCTCCCTCCCTCCTTCTCTCTTTCTTTCCTCCCCCCTACCTTCCTTCCTTCCTTCCCTCCCTGCCTTCCTTCCTCCCTTCCTCCCTTCCTTTCAACGAGTGTCCTATAAAGGGTTAACATCAGTATGAATTGAGCCGACGACTCGCGTGATCAGCTGACCTCGGCGTGTCGAAGTGATCGGCCAGCAGGTTGTCATAGCAACCGAGGCTGCTGTACAGCGGCGACATCACCGGCTGGATGTGAAGCTCCATGGCAACGGGCGGAGACGCCGAGCGGCAGAAACTGTCGGAGCGACGAGCCGAGAGCTGCTGAGTCTGCTGCCAACGCTGAGAGGAAACACACGAGGGTTATAAAGTGTGTGTGTGTGTGTGTGTGTGTGTGTCTGTGTGTGTGTGTGTGTGTGTGTGTGTGTGTGTGTACCTTGACTCTAACACTGCAGGCTCCAGTGTGTGTGTGTGTGTATGTGTGTGTGTGTACCTTGACCCTCAGGCTGCAGCAGTGTGTGTGTGTGTGTGTGTGTGTGTGTGTGTGTGTGTGTGTGTGTGTGTGTGTGTGTGTGTGTGTGTGTGTGTACCTTGACTCTAACACTACAGGCTCCAGTACTCGTCTCCTCTCCGTCCGTCAGGTTGAACCAAAGAGTCTTAGATATGAAACCGGCCTCGTCGTGAACCTGCAGATCTGGACTCTCGCTCAAATCCACCGTCACCACGGAGACGAGCCTCTCTCTGCTGCCCCCGCCCCCCCCCTCTGACATCACAGTGACCCGGCTGGGGCGGTCTGCAGGCCCCCCCCACCCCCGGCCGGGACAGCTTCACCCACTCCTGGTTAAACAGGCCGAGTCTGAGCAGCAGCTGTTTACTCACAAACACGCAGTTATCCACATCCACCCCCCCGCCCCCACCCCCACCCCCACCTTGCTGACCTCTGACCCCCACCCCCCCACCCTGCTGACCTCTGACCCCCCCCCACCGCCGGGCGTCCACCACCCGGACGTCCACCCGGCACTCCAGCGCCTGCAGGAAGCCCGAGAAGCCCGAGCCCAGCAGCTTCCTGTTGTCCAGCAGGGAGCGGCCCCCCCCCCGCCCCCCCGAGGCCGTCGGCGTAGTGAGCGAAGTCCGACACGCAGAGTCTGAGCGGCCTGCAGGGGGCGGCGGCGCTCGACGGCTCCGGCCAATCACAGCAGTCCGTCACGACCAGAGAAGTGTCGGGGGTGATCCGACCCTGAAGGACCGGACTGCAGGACAGAACCAGCAGGTCTGAGTGCTGCAGCTGAGACAGGAAGTGATGTCATATACTGAGTTTATACACAGAGAGGTTATTATACAGTGTTTTATTACATGTTTTATTCTTACTTATTTTATTTTATTTAACTTTATTTATACTTATTTTAATTTTATTTATTTATTTAAATTTTTTAAATTAACTTATTTATTTTAATTTTATTTTTTATTCTTATTTTATTTATTTTAACTTTATTTATACTTATTTTATTTATCTATTTATTTTAATTTTATTTTTTATTCTTACTTATTTTATTTTATTTATTTTAACTTTATTTACTTATTTTATTTATTTTAATTTTATTTACTTATTTATTTTAATTTTATTTTGTATTCTTATTTATTTTATTTAACTTTATTTATACTTATTTTATTTATTTATTTTAATTTTATTTACTTATTTATTTTAATTTTTATTCTTACTTATTTTATTTATTTTAACTTTATTTATATAGATTTCATTTATTTATTTTATTATTTATTCATTGTATTGTATTTTTAGTTATTATATTATATTTATTTAATTTAAATTTAATTTTAATTTTTTTATTTTATTCGTACTTATTTTATTTATTCTAACTTTATTTATACTTATTGTATTTATTTATTTTGTTTTGTATTCATTGTATTGTATTTTTAGTTATTATATTTATTTAATTTGAGTTTTATTTATTTATTTAACTTTATTTTATTTATTTATATATTGATCTTTTTTATTGCATTTATGTCTTCTATTAGATTATATTAAAGCTAATTAATATGATATATAATAAAGAGACATGTTCATTTGGAGTATAATATCTTAAAACTGTCTTCTGGTTTAATAAGGAAACATCTCAGAGCTTTATAATGATATTAAGTTTATAATGTTTATGACTCATATTTAAATAAAGTAAAGAAGTCAGAAGTGTCCCACATGATCTACTCTATATAATCTATATATGTCTACTATTATTATTATTACTACTTATTTATTCTTCTTTATTCTTATTGATGCTCTTTTATTATACTGTCCACTCTGCTGCTGTAATAATTCATATTTCCTTCACTGTGGGATTAATAAAGGAAAATATGATCTTAACCCCGTAAAACCTGAACCGTCAAATAATCCTAATTCTTTGAAACTGGAGTTTATACTTTTTAATGTTTTATTAAAACACATAAAAACATATTGAATACAAACAAAATGTTAAGGTCCTGCATAAAACTCATATCACCATTCAAACGTTATTATGCATAATAATAATGAGATGAGCTTCTATACCTGCTGGGTCTACTTTGATAGACACATTTTCAACATTTAGTCATTTAACACTGCATTAGTGTATCTGTGTATTACATGTATGTGATTATATACTGCAGGTTATTAACACTCTTTAAGGAGCATGATTGGTTAAGGTGGTTGTTTAAATGTATATGTGTCTTATATTGGTAGAATTGAAGCTTGTGGTAGTTATAAAATGATAAAAATCAGTTTAGAAACTAGTATGTGTGATATTAATGAGCAGAATGTTTCACTTTACTATGTTAAATAACACATTTAAGTGTTTTTACCATTATGACCATTGTATGCCTTAATAAGGGCAAAGCATCCTGATGGAGATACAACTCATAAAATCCAAAATATATTAAAAATATGAAGGAAATGTTTTACTTTAGGTGTAAATGACATAACTAGTGACATCACATTAGGATTTTTACATCTCATTTTCCATCCTGCCTGTTTAAGGGTTAAGGGAAATAAATATAATCACACTGATGATTTAAAGGTTTCTATAACTCATGTATAAATATGATTGACCAGATATTAAAGAGTTAAACTAAAACTACTTCATCACTTGTTAAACTCACTAAAACTCAACTGAAATAAAACCTAATGAACATTAATAAACTATAATAACTCTGCAGTGGACCTTTAATTATTATATGAGCCAGGTGAAGCTCCGGGTCTCACCTGTCCGGGCAGCAGCAGCGGGTCTCCCTGCCGGGCCAGGAGCCACTGTCCCGGGCTGCAGAGCTCCAGCAGCCCGCCGGTGAACCGCTCAGCTGCGGCCCAGCGGAGGCTCTGCCGGCTGCGGGCTCCGAGCACCACCCGGTGCAGGCTGACCGGCTTCAGGGCCCGGACCGTCCCGGTGCTGCCCACCCGCTGCAGGCCGTGCAGCCGCAGGAACAGCCGGCTGGTGAGCAGCCGGAGGCGGCCGCCGGGCTCCGGGTCGGCCGGGGTATCGTGCTCGCTGGCCGGGTGCACACGCAGCAGGATGCCCGGTGTCCCGCTGCTGGGAGGCCGCTGCGGGGTGAAGAGGACGGTCGGTGGGTCCGAGTCATCCTGGAGCAGCGAGGCCAGGTGAGACGGAGCCAGCAGGCCGTCCAGAGGGCTCAGGTGAGGGGGGAAAGTATCCAAACAGCACAGCTCTACCTGCGCCGCCATCTTGGCCCTGCGTCATCACCCAGGCTGCTCTGTACCAGGAACGACTGCGCCCCCAGCGGCAGAGAGAGGCAACTGCACCCCCAGCGGCCGAGAGAGGCAACTGCACCCCCAGCGGCCGAGAGACGCAACTGCGCCCCCAGCGGCAGAGAGACGCAACTGCACCCCCAGCGGCCGAGAGAGGCAACTGCACCCCCAGCGGCCGAGAGAGGCAACTGCACCCCCAGCGGCAGAGAGACGCAACTGCACCCCCAGCGGCCGAGAGACGCAACTGCACCCCCAGCGACCGAGTAGAGCAACTGCAGCTCACTACATGATATGATATAGTGTATTTATTAGCCCAAATGGGTTTATAAGACACCACAAAAAGAAAAATAAAGATACAGGTGATGCTAAACTAATAAACCATCCTGACACGTTTTCCAAGCTTTAGAGACAAAAGTATCCAACTTAAAATTAAACAACTATTATGTGTTCATAAACCAGAGATGTTTGGTGCTCTGATGATGACATTTAATTAATAGTGTTCTTAACTCATCATAAAAAAGGACAATATACAGAAGTAGATGTGACTCATTTCTGCCTCTGCACATTAGACACAAACACATTTCTCTTCTTTTTCTTCTAACTCAGTATGAAAGTTGTCATTTCTGTCTGTTTCCACCAGTTTGTTTCTTGCTGCGTTGCTTTTATGTTGATGATTGTTCAGCACTTTGGTCAACGGCTGTAGTTTTAAATGTGCTTTATAAATAAATCTGATTTGATACTAAAATAAACTAAAAATAAATCTATTCACAAAGCAGATGAACAGGCTGAGGTGTCTGAGGATCAATACGTGGAGGTTCAACTATATTACGTCTCAGTGTTGGAATTATTGTATATAAGTTATCTCATATTTACCCCTTTCTATAATCATTGATCTTTATAGTCTACAAGCATGCTGTTTTAAAGTTGTTTTTCAGGACCTGTGACCCTGCTCAGGACGTCTTTGAAGTGTGTGTCCACCTGAGACCATGTGACCGATTTGTGACCCCCACCCTTTAGAGCAGAAATGACTATGTAAATTAGGGAAATCCTGAAACCAATAAAAAGAAAGGGTTCGGCAAGGTTTGCTCAGAGCGGGTTGGAGATTGTAACTGAGCAGATCTCTGTCCGTTCTCCTTGCAAGTAGAAACTCTAATCCTGTTGTCTTGTCTTCCTTTGTCTGATATGTTTTAAGTGTTTTAGGTTGCTTGAACCTGACACTCAGTCTGGAGCACAGTTTTGTTTTATTGATGCTCGTCACAGAAAAAGCTTCACAATAGATAATTCATCTCAAACACCCACAAACCTGCTGATAAAATGTGTCCTTCAAATCTGAATCATGTTGGATGTCAGGTTTATCACGTTGGACATCCACGTGCAGATCAGAAGCACCGACTGTGACTGGCGAGTGGAAATAAGCTAAACTGGATTTACTTTTCTGCAGTTTTCATACTTTGTACAGTTATCCCCTTGCCCCTGATTTACCTGTGCTACAGGTTAGTTAGAAACATCAAATAATTGCCAGAAAATTCTAATTATTTGAAACTGGAACTGGAGTTTATGCTTTTTCATGCTTTTTTAAACACAAAAAACATATTGAATAAGGTTCTGCATAAAGCTCATATCACCATTCAAACTTTTTATGCATGATAATAATGAAATGAGCTTCTATACCTGCCGGGTCTACTTTGATAGACACATTTTCAACATTTAGTCATTTAACATTGCATTAGTTTATCTGTGTATTACATGTATGTGATTATATACTGCAGGTTTTTAAAGGGGATAAATATGATCACACTGATGATTTAGAGGTTCCTTTTTCCTTTTTTTTCCCTTTTTTTTAGACTATTCTTGATCTTGACTGTAATTGTTTTGAGTGTAGATTAAAAATGCAGCATAAGCAATCCTGTGCTATCCTAACCCAAAACCTGAACCTACCCCAGACTAAAGACCTGTGGCCAGTAAGGATTGATCCGATCTGGAACTGAGGCATTCTGGAAAGTCTGTTTTAGGCATGGGCCTGTATGAGATTCTGGCGGTATGATAACCATTAGAAAAAATATCAGGGTTTCATGGTATGGTGGTATTGTGATTCCAGCTCTAAAATGTTCCTAAAAGGCTTCAGCTGCACCACCTAAGGGATTTCTGACCTTTCCACTTCCTGTCTTTGACCAGACAAAAAACAGCTCATACCTCAGGAACGGTATGGTTTTGGTTATCATGGTTTTTTCAAATCGTGGTATACCTTGAACACGGTTATCATCCCATGCCTAGTCTGGAGCCACATCAGTTCGGGTCTTTCTGTTAACTGGAGAGCTTTGAGAAAGAATGACAAGATGCTGTTTCACATGACCAAGACTTTACTTCACAACTCAGTGCCCATCGACCCCTAACAAACACAACATGGGCTCCAACAACCAGCAGACCCTTTTTGCACCGTCAGCAGATTCCAAGCAGATAAAACTTCCTCTCATGGTTAACCCTGTTTTTCTCATGCGTAAAAAACAGGCATAGTGCCAACACATTGGAACAGAAGGTTTAAGACTTGAAATTTACACATTTTGCTTGGCAAGATAAAAAATAAAGATGTCTTTATGGGAAATGATTCTATTATATACAATTCAGAGCATAAACAAAATAAAAACACCCAGAAAATAGAATGATTAAAGCATGCCCATTGTCACACCATGAGGAGGAGGCGAGCAATTAATTTTGTGTTCACATCGAACTCTTCTCTTCATCCAAGACCATAAGTACAGGATATAGTTAGGAATCTCTTATATTATTATAGTCGGGCATTCAAGTAAGTCCAATTTGATCTTTTTTTTTTGTTGGCCTGTGTATCCCAATAGCAAGGGGAGAACCATATCAAATCATTTAAAGGTACAGATTTTCTTACATTTCGTTTTCCCTCTATCAAGTATTTGTGATATACTTTACCATGCAATGTGAACCAAGCAGGGTACTATCAATGAAATAGTAGTATAGCTGTGGACAAGCTGGGAGTATTGTGTTGGGGTGAGCTTCTCCAGACCTGGTCTTGTTGGAGACCATGATTCTCAGCTCCAGAAACCAGTTAAATCAGGGATTGACCAGGGAGCAGCAGACGCATCCATAGCACCATGGCAGCAATGCGCCTGTACGATAGTCAATTCAGATTACTGGAAGCCCATGAAGATAGTTCTGTAAGCTGTCCTTGGAAAAAATAAGAGGTCCGTATACATTAAATGAATTGAAGGAGGTCATTGTAACATCACAGTCTAACATGGAATCAGGTGAGAACCTTTGAGGCGTAGCTTGTCCGAAGACTGATTATACACAAATATGTCTCAATGATGAGTCTCTTTGTATTATCTAGCGGGCACCGACTTCTCCCTGGCATTCGGTTTCCCCTTAGCTGCAGCAGCTGGTTTTGGCCTGGTCCGAGTGGGCGTGGTGCCAGAGGATGATTGAGCGGTGGCTTCCTGCGAGGCGCTGCGCCGCATGGTTGTTGTAGTCCTGGGTGGTAGCACAGGGACGGTTGGGGCTCGAACGGAGAGGGGCTGCCTGGACGGACATACTCTCTGAGGAGAGGGGCTGTCTGTCCTGCAGTGGTTGGAGCTAAGGCTGCGGCGGGTTCCAAATAGGACTCGGAGGGGCATTCGAGGGCTCCCGGACTGGGCGGGGACAGCAGAGGGACGGGGACATGACGAGGAGGATCTGGATGGGACTGGCTTTGATTTTCGTTGGGTGCTGAGAGTGCTTAGTCCAATTTTCTGATGCCTGTGGACAGAATAGTAAATTGAAGATGTTTTTCTTTCAATTTTATTAAAATATTTATGCTTTAAAACTGAAACTTATATATGTCAGAAGAAAAAAGCAAAAACATACCCGTTGCTGAAGGATGATGCTCCTTCGATAGTGCTGGGCTCTGGCAAGGAGAGAGGAGAAGGAACAGCAAGCTTCCCTGAAGGCCTCTTTATAGGGGTAACAGGCCTGGGGATCCTGCTCCTGCACTCCTTGGAGCCCTGCTCTTCTGTCGGCTTGAGACGGGCACTCCTCCTGGACTCATCCGAGGTATGTGTGTCCTCTTCTGAGCCGGTGGTGGACAGAGTTTCCGATGCCCTCCGATGCTCATCTTCTCCAGAGGACAACGATGACGATGTCCCAGACAACATCCTCCTCCTCATCCAGCGACCCTGCTGCTTCTGGACCAGCATGCGGGCCAAGTCCAGCTGCCTGGCTCGCTGCTGAAGCCGAGCTCGTGCCGAGAGGGAGGAGGACTTCTCGGAGCCTGAGTCTTCTTCAGAGATGAGCACTGGGATTCGGCTGCGAATCTTGGGCTTTATGATCACTGGTAGCTCGGATGCAGTTGCCTGAACCTTGGCAGCTTCTTCACTGGACGATGGCTGTTTTTGTTCATGAACTGGTGACATGGCTTCTGGGACAGGCTCCAAAGACTGAGCCAGGACAGGTGATGGACCATTCTCAGTTTTAGGGTGTTTGTCAACTGATGGCGGTTGGTCTGGCACGGATGCCTCTGGAGGCTCTTCCGTCACCACCTGCTCATGGCTGTCATCCTCAATTAAATCCTTCATGATGGCCGAGACTTCCCGGTCACTGTCCTTGGCAGAGTGACCGTTGGAAGACATGACATTGAGGTGTGATGTCTCTGCAATATGTATGAAAGTGCGCTCAACTTTGGTGAAGGGTGGTGAAGCAGGAGCAATGGGAGTGGAAGGCCTCAGGTCTGACCTGAGAGCAGGGGATAAACGGCCAGTCTCAGAAGGCTCTTGCTGGATCCCTTCCCCAACCAGGAGGCGGTCGATACGGGGAGTCAGGGCAAACGGTGTGGCCAACTCACCCTCTAGAACATGATCTCCACCAGAAGGGGACTTGCGAGTGTCTCCGGGGGAGAAGAGGACGAGGGTCTTGGAAGCATCCTCCAGATCAGGGTCTGCATCAGCAGCTGAGGCATGCTCCCTTTGGCCCCTCTGGTCCTCAGCCATGAGTGTGGAGGGTGCCGCATCCTGGCTGCGCTCAGTGCTCTTCTGACTGGCCTCGCTGTTGGATTCACTCTTTGTGACATCATCATCTCTCGGCCCTGGGGGTTCGGGGATGTCTTCGTCTGGTGTGGCGAAGCTCCGGCGTTGAGGCAAGGTACCAGTCAGCACAACAGTGAGGAAGTCGGCCCTCTTGGCCTGAAGCTGAGGAAGGATGTGGAAATGCTCCTTCTCGTCATCCTGGCCTTTTGTCCGATAATCCGGGGAGGGCGGTGATGGGGCGCTCTGCTCCGTGGGCGACAACACCTGGAAACAAACGCAACAACACTTTATTATTGTTGTATCAACTCAGAACAAGACAGAAAGGAACTCTCAACAAAAACACTGTGGAAGGAGTTTATCACAATGCATTCACACACAGGCAGCATGCATTAGTAGCTCATAGACTTATCAACACATATTAATGAAACCAGGTGAGGGATGGGAGTCAGAAACTGTTATTCAGGGCACACTACAACACACACAATGTCTTACTACATATTTAAAAGAGAATATGTAAAGGAAAGACCGAGAAACAAGACATTTGACTTGATTCAAAATGTTTTATAACCCATATTAATTTCAATCATGCCCATTTATCCTGTTTAATCTTGCCTCCAAATTTTTGTAGTGCATATATAACCAAAAAAAATGTCATTATGTTGGTTAAAGATACAATTCCTGCTGGTACTTCAAATTTTAATACCTTGGTGGTTAGCTTGCTGACCAACAGCCTTACACATTACCTGGACTGTGTCATGGGCACCCAAATAAAATGACAGACAGAGCACTGTATGGTACATAGAAGATCACTTCAGACACAGCCCTTGGTCAATAATGAGCCAATAGCGGATAAGTTGTGTCATTATGTTCGAGGAAGCAAATGAATGGTTCCACAGTCTCCCAATAACAACCACAGGGAGTGATTTATTTCCCCCAAAACCATTTTAATGTTATTTTGGTTGTACACAAGCTCTTCAAGATTGTCTAGATTACATACATTGATATAAAAGGCACAAAAAAATGCATTGCAGAGTTTATCCTTAGACAGCACGCAGTCTGATATCAGGTGATTTTCAAGTGTTTCCCTTCATAAAGATTTAACATACAGCCTGTACATACATACTAAACCCCACTAAGTATCATGCTATTAGAGATTAACTGCAAACCTAATTACTTTCTACATTTCTGTATATATGTACACAGTTATCATTGGATTTACAAAAAGTTTAAAATACATGCTTTACCTGTAAATTATACAAGCAGTACTGTACAATCATATAGTGATAGAAAAAAAAACAAAAAAACGCTTACATGTATAATACACGTGAAAGACACTCACGGATCATCACACTAAATAAACACTGTGAGCTCCTTCACTGTGATTCCTAACCCTCTCTCTTCACCTCCACTACAGAAACTCTGCTTTTATTGCAAAAACTTTGAAGGAACATTCAGATATTTTAGCCTAGCTTAGCAAAGAAAAACTAGAGGCAAGGGGGGGGACTGCTAGCCTAGCCCCCGTTATGAGAACTCTGTCTAATTTTCATTTTGTGTCTCTTTTACTAAACAAGAGCCAAATTGATTAATATAATTTTCATCTGTGCCTGGTGCAGAGACACATTTAGCCAAACTTAGCAGCGAGAGGAAGCAGTTTAAAATACTTGCCTAGCTAAATCAATGCTAACATTATGAGAACAGTCCACCTTCTAACATATGCAAGTCTGTTTGAGTTACATGTTGTATCATGTTTATTGGACAAAAGCTGTAAAAGCTGAAGAGTAAAAAGGAGATATTATGGTTTTAGCAACAGTTAGCATCAGAGCTACTGACTACATGCAGCATCTCTAAAGTCCTGAACTCAAAGTAGCTCATCAGAACTTTACTGTAAACCATTTCTGCTTAAACGTCTATTTGTTTTAGCTTTGTCATTAAAGAATCTCTACAGACTGCTTACAATCTGTGAGGTGAAGGTCTCATAACCAACATGGGTAACTTAACTAGCGCTACTACTAGTGAGCTAAGCCCAGTCTTAACAGTCCAATGACCTGCTGAAAGTCTTGAGCTCGGTGATAAACTCAATCATTTTTAGGGATAATTCAGTGATACCAGAACTGTAAGACACACTGAAAACATTTGAAGGAATCCTTAAATGTTCGTGGTGGATATAATATATATTTTGGAGGAAGGTTTGGTGGCTACAAAATTTTAAAAGGTGAAAGAATAAAGAAACAAAACATGAATAATAATGTTAATAGATAAGAAAACGCAGGAACTACAAACACATGAAGGAAAAGTCCATATATTTGGCAAAACTAGAAGATCAGTCACACCCAGCTGACTACAGGATGAACTTTTTACTAAAGTGTAAATAAGCTAGAAGCTAGGCTAGCAGTTCCTCTCTGCTTCCAGTCTTTGCGCTAAGCTAGGCTAAACACATCCCGAACCTATCTCTTATTTTGAAGGATTTCCTAATAATCTGAATGTCCCATTAACAATCAACTACTAGTGACACAAGCAGTGAATTTATGTGACAGTTTTGAGAGATGAGGTCTAAACTGATCTGATTAACATACAGGTGAATGTAGCGTAGAGTCTAAACGAAGCTAACATGGAGACGTTAAGTGCGTTAAGTGTTCGCCTTTGCAAACACGCTGCACGTTAGTTCAGTCTGCAGACGTTTGTACAGCATCACCCTGTTATTCCATAAAGATCAGCACTATCAAACATGGGTAATGAAATGTATGTTTGGGAGAAGCGTAATATAACTTTATACAATTATAGAGTTCGAGTGCGTGACTTATGAGGTATAAATGTTCTGTGACGGACGGAAACACACACACACAGTTCGTGGAGCTAAAGGTGCACGTGAAAACATCATGCTAACAGATTCCAGCTAATTCCTCACTCACTTGGTTTTGAGGTAAGTTTAAGGAAATAAAGGCTTCAAATTCAAATTCACAGTATTGCTGATGTGATGGAAACATTTATTCGTAACATTACGGTTGACAAAGACCTTCAAATGTCAACTTTTTTTTTTTTTTTTAAAGGCTAAAAAAAGAAAAGAGCTGCTTCACTTTTTCGTCTGAGCTGTTTGGATGTTTTGTGGTTTGAAAGGTTGTACAGGCCCAGAGAAAGCAGGCGTTCGGACGTTTGTAAGTGACCATCACATCTGAATACCGTAGAAGCTTCATCACTTCTACACAGTTTCTCAACAACAACAACAACTGGAACATATATTTGGTTTTTTCCAGAAATCACTTTACAAGTTACAATTGCAGGTTTTTCTTTTTAATGCTTTCTTTGCTTTTAAAATCAACTCGAACCCAATTCATGACACTTCTGTTCAGTTTGAACGACATCAAGTTAGCAGCAGTTAGGCCGAAACTACACTCCCAACAAAATCACACAGTCAAAAAGGCCACAATTGGAGCGCCATATTTCTTTTTTGGCAGGCTGGCAATGTGTCTATTTGTTTAAATGTTGCACTTTGTTAAATAAATAACTGGTGTCTTTATACACGCGTTTGCTGACAGCACCATATTCAGCAGCAGTTTGAAGCCTTTCAGAGCACATTTTGTTTGGAGTGTACTGTCAGCCTCACGAAAGTATAAAGGCTTGAAGGACGAGTCCAGCCTTGGTTCTTTTATAGATCCTGGGGTTTGTATTTGTAGTTTTGGCCATAATTCCTACAGATTCCTACAGACAGGTAAAGGAACAACCCAAACATGTCTAATCAGTGGTATGGTATGGTTCTGTAGATGCAGTACAGAGCAGGAAGTATCTCTTCAAAGTCCTGGAATTACGTCCAAAAGTACAGAAATATAAACCCAGGTTGTAGAAAAATCACCTCATCTCTCCATCAGCTGACTTTCATTAAATACTGAAGTGGTTCCTGATGCCTCTACAGCATCGTCACTTCCTGCACTAACAAACAAAACACTGGGTGTAAATGTTCACACAACACTGCAGAAGAAAAGATGTTGATCAATAAGATCTGATAATATGATTCTCTTAACTATCAGGACTTAAAAAAAGGCTCCTGCTGCTTCTTCATTTTAAAGTCCGCTCGACAGCTCTGATCCGTGAGTATCCCCTGTAGGAGCAGTGTGACTTATATACAAAATAATCACAGATGTTTTTCAGTCAGAGGTGTGTTTTCACTGTGTTTTCCTCGTGGTAATTACAGTACAGTGCTGTTTTTTGTCAATGTACAGTCAGAGGTGCGTGTCGTACAAACAGTAGATCTCATGCAAAGAGTGGCGACAGTCGGTAAACAGTCTTTTGGTGCGACGTACTGTCATTAATGCTGCGGGTTGTTGTTTTTCTTTTAAAAGTCTTTCTACTGCCTGTTTATAACTGAAGGTGGCGCTGTGTTCATGTCGACACAGGACAAAAAACATTGACATGTATCAGTGACAATCTTGTACGGTAGGTGAATCATTTTGCAGGCGTGCAAAATAAAGGTAGCAGCTATTCCACTTCATACATTCTCTAAGTGGTTGAACTGTAACGCTATGCTAAATATAAAACGGTCAGGACGTCCTGAACTCCTGTAAGCAAGCAGCATGAAAACAAACTCAGGTTATTCTCATCGGACTGAAGCATAATGAGCTAGCACTGAGGGACATCGCTCGCTCAGGCTAAGCTAATGTCAACGCCTCAAATACAAGCTTAATGAAACAGCAAGTGGTGCATATTTAGTTAATGTAGCCCTTTAACACATTGAGAAAGCAACAGTTTGGCTTTCATTGCACAAAAATGGCCGACCTAGCTAGTCTCTCGTAGCCAGATTTGGAGCTATCGTTAGCTATCGTTAGCAGAGACACCTTTAACTTCGGAGAGGCTCTTTTTTTTTTTTTACGAATGACTTTCCGAGCATGAAACCACAGACCGTTGCTTTGGTTTTAACGTCAGCTAGCTTCATGACTCAACACTCAACAAACACACAACGGTTCATAGTCGTTACAGTGACGTGGTGGAGACGAAACAGACCAAACACGACCTTTAAAAAAACACATTTGTAGATTTTGTTTTACTATTTTCTACTCACTCCGTCATGGCTGAGGTTTTTCAAAATAAAGTCGCCTTGTAAAGATCTTTTGCTGTGAGATGATGAGAGCGAAAACGTGACTAATTCTTTTTCCTGCTCTTTGTGTTTATGGCTGCTGTGGTTTTATTATGAGTGGAAACCTTTCTAAATCTAGATGTGAAGTATTGATGTTCTTCTTCTGGTGTTTTTGGTGGTGAATCTATTTTTTGTCTCAAGGGATCTGCTCCCAACCGGCTCAGATAATCTAACTTCTTCTCCACCATTTCACAGTTTAACAGACAATCAAGATGCTGTTTATCTACTTCAGACATCCTGTATTTATTTATTTATTACCAAACACCACAACTCATGTAATTAAAGGACTCCTCATATAATGCATTAGATTGGATTTGAGACATCTGACTGGTTGGATGTTTCTGTTTTCTGACTCTTCCACTAAAATACATCACTGAAAAACTTTCCTTTTAACAGTTTCACAGACTCTACTTAGATCTAGCAATTTCAAAAATGTTGAGACATGAGCTGTTTTTCATGGGATCATCCCTATGTTCCCCGGGTTCCAGGGATGATCCTGTCTACAGTTAGCCAGTTAGCTGTGTTAGCCGCCGAGTTAGCCGCTGAGTTAGCAGATGAGTTAGCCGCCGAGTTAGCCGCCGAGCTAACAGCGATCAGGGAACATAGGACCCGGGGAACATAGGTACGCTCCCGTTTTTCATGACTGAACACCGGACAGTGTCAGGAGAATCACGTCTGGTCTTTCACACATCTGTACAGGGCTCAGCAGCAGATTCTCACTTTCTGTATTTCAGTTTACGTTCTGCTTGTTCGACAGTTGTTTGATAAATTGCTGAAACCGCCTCTCAATCAGTCTCAATCAATCAGACATTACAGAGACTTTGTACGAAGGAGCTGGTGGAGTAAAGTCCATTAAATGTCCGGTCCGACTGCTCCTCCAGATAGTTGGCTAACCGGGCTATGCTAACGCGGCTACACTAACGGGGCTATGCTAACGGGGCTACGCTAACGTACTTTCACTCAAGCAAAAACAAACAACACAACTACGTCCTTCCTTCTTATTTTCCACTGAAACAGACTCTGGCTACATTTCCTATGCATGCCCTTTAATAATATAACTGTAACATTATTCTGTCTCATTGCTTATGAAATGGACAAAGTGGCGAACTGCGCTGTGAAATGAAAGAAATCCCCTCGCTCTGCTCTACTGGAGCCATTACAGGATCATACTGGTGGTTCTGCACGTTTTCAGAATTCAGTCAGAATTGACTCAGAATTAAAAAAAAACCCATTTGTCATCTTTTAAGCTGATTCCTCTACGTTATGGCAGAAGCTAGTTTCAATCAACTTTTAGAGACTTGACATTTCCTGCAGGACGATAATGACAGCCAGTTTTTAGTTACCTTTATGTTTTATCTTAATACACCAGGATTAAAAAATTATTTGTAAAGGCATAGACCACCCAAAAAAATCTGAATTTGCAATTTCTTTCCTTCCCTCCTTCCTTCCTGCCCTCCTTCCTTCCCTCCTTCCTTCCTTCCCTTCCTCCCTTCCTTCTTCAACAGGAGGGTTAAAGATATGCAACCTTTGTTGCCATGGCAACAGTGAACACTACCATTATAACTGACATGAGCAAGATGAAGTCCATTAGAGTTTCTAAATGTCGATTTCGATTTTTTTTTTTCGACAGCTCTAACCTCTGTTAAATATCTGTACGGTGCAATGTGCAATGCAGTGTTTTATAGCCATAGACTGTGTTTATATACAAATCATTGGGATGGGGAGCAGTGGTATCAAATTAAGTACTCTGTTGGTATCAGTAAACCATCAGTAAAAAGCTCTATTCCATCTCCACCTATTTCACATTGACGAGCTAATGTCACTTTATTGATGGTGAGTTCAAGAACACTTCAAGTCTCTGCAGGCTGATTCATAAAACATGTGAACTACCAGTACGTCCCTTTAAATAACTCTTTTCTTTCCAACTTTCCCACATTTCACTTATTGCATCTACAAGTATGTTTTTGCATCCATATATATATATCGAGACTCTGGGCCCGGCCTGATCCATCTCTCTCTCTCTCTCTCCGGTCTAACTCTAGTGATAAAGTGCAACAGTGAAGTCCAGCAGTAAGAAAACAGTGATGATGGGAAGGAAGCACGATGTCACACAGTCACACTGCAAATTAAAGAGTTCAATACACGAAAAACGATGACGCTCAGAGTTCTTCTAGTCACACTGTTAAGATGACGAGTCAGCTGATTAACTCTTCGTCACCTCTGCTGGCTCAGTCGTTAAAAAACCCCAAAAAACCATCTGTTACAACCAAGGCCGTAGCCAGGATCTTTCAAACACCGAGGTCAAAAACAAGACCACAACTTATGTGCAAACTCAGTGTAATCCATGATGTATTTATACCTCTTTCTTGCTGTGCATTTCTCAGTCATGGTCACTCTTGTGGTCCAGTTCTTTCTTATCATTTCCAATTTTGCAACTTGAATCAACTCCTATTTCAGTGACGTAGATAGAGAACATATTTCTGGAGATTTTCAAGTCACAGTTCACATCGGGATCATCCCTATGTTCCCCGATTTGTATGTGACCGAGGAACATAGGGATGATCCCGTCGACAGTTAGCTGAGTTAGCCACCGAGCTAGCAGCCGAATTAGCCGCCGAGTTAGCAACCAAGTTAGCCGCGATCAGGGAACATAGGACCAGGGGAACATAGGTACGCTCCCGTTCACATCTACTGCAGCGAATATTTTTTTCTGGAAGTGAGCTCTACTGTATATAACCGCGACTTATAAATCTCCAGTAATATGCTGTATATGTATATTTGTGAATTTGTGATGAATCTGCTGACGGAAGCGCAATGTAACAATCCCCCTGCAGTTTGGTGATCCTCGATCCACACCCCAGCACCGCCCCCTCAGCGCCCGAGCCACGGATCTCGCCATGCCGGGTCCGGTGGCCGGTAGCAAGTCCCGTGTGCACGCAGACGTCAACTGGGACTGGGACTGGGATTATGAGGCCCACGTACCCAACTGGAACAACCAAGAGGACTACCAGCTGGTCCGTTAGCTGGGCAGAGGGAAATACAGTGAAGTGTTCGAGGCCATCAACATCACCAATCACCAATAATGCAGCTGGAGATGTTCGGTAAGGAAACTTGGAAACCAGTTGGGACATAACACCGGGGCTGGTGGATTTCAAGAAGCCAACCAGGAAGTAACTTAGAGCTGCATTCTATCAAAAGGCCACCAGGGGGCGACCGTCTCTATACAAGTCAATGGAGAATTCACCAACTTCTCACTTGATTTCTAACCTCAGTAAACGTTTTCAAAATGTGTTTATGGTCTCAATCGCTAGTTTAAAGCCTTCTTCAATGCAGTATGATGTTCATTTGGGACATTTTGGCCTCCCTGATTTTATATGTGACGATAAAGCAGGGTATGCATTAGGGCGTGGCTACGTCCTGATTGACAGGTTGATTGACCAATGTCCTCCAGATCCAGCCCTCGTAACCATAGCAACCTCCCCGCTCTGCCCATGGCTCCGCCTCACGCCCATATAAGCAGATTCCTTGTTTTTATTTTTCCCAGCATGCACCTGAAATTTTCAAGATGGCGCTGCCTAGATTCTAAACTATTGGCTTCCGAGCAGCAGTTCACAAACCAATGGGTGACGTCACGGATGTTACGTCCATTTCTTATATACAGTCTATGGTTGGGACGTAACACTGGGGCTGGTGGATTTCAAGGCCTCACTCCGCCGCTGGCTATAGCCGACTACTTTCGTTTTGACATGGCAGTGGTATCTGCAGGTACGTGTCACGTGACGGCCCAATGATGCTATTTTTACTTCACAATGAAACAAAACTTCAAGAAAAAAATACAGTGGACATGACCTCGGTGTCCTCAATGGTAGCTACGGCCATGGTTACAACCGACCAACACCACAGAGCCTAAATATACGATCTGAGGCGGTTATCTCTCTGTGTCTCCACCACCTGAACAAACTAAAACAACTGACCGACCGCAGCTTAAAAAGACAACTGTGAATGAAACAGGATCAACGTCGTCCTCTGGAAGACCTTTTTAGATTCGACTCAAACACAAACAAACCAAACATGGGCCGACGCCGGTTTGACTGTGAGACACTAAAGACCAGCTGTGGCTCGTAAACCTACTTCCTGTTATCTGAACATTGTGACTTAATTATCTCAGGAAGGACAGGAAGTCCCGATCGATGCTAAACCGGTTCTGATATCTGCAGATGACACGATGATTGAAGACTGGCTCTCGCTGATATTTGATTATAAACTGAAAGTATTGAACAGAGTTTGATGTGATGATGGCGACAGAGGAGAAGTCACAAACGTTATTAGATTTCATCCTGAAGGGGAACATGAGCGCGGGAATCAAATTTCATGAATATCTATCCAGTAGTTCGTTGAAATATTTCACTAAAAAACAGAAATGTGCCAATCCTTTCAGTAGATGCTGAGATTAGTGACGGCCTAATGATGCTATTTTCACTTCACAATGAAACAAAACTTCTAGAAAAAAATACAGAGGACATGACCTCAGTGTCCTCAATGGTAGCTACGGCCATGCCTGCAGGTGGCGCTAGGGGGCAATAGATCAGAAGCTAAAAGTCATTAGGATTCATTCTCCATAGACCAAGAAAGTGATGATGGCGCTGGAGGAAAAGTCACAAACATGAAAATCGATCCAATAGTTTGTTGAGTAAAGGGTCAAAAGTTGAGGGAACAACTTTTGTTCCTCTCTACTAACCTGTACATTAAAGGCAAAAAGCCCCCCCCAAAAATACGAGGAAACTTTGACCTACAGGTGGCGCTAGGGGGCAAAAAATCAGATGCTAAAAGTCATTAGGATTCATTCTCCATAGACCAAGAATATCTGAACCAAATTTCATGAATATCGATCCAATAGTTCGTTGAGTAAAGAGTCAAAAGTTGAGGGAACATTAATTTGGCGCCAATCCTTTCAGTAGAAGTTGTAATATTTCACTAAATCCGAGGAAACTTTGACCTGCAGATGGCGCTAGGGGGCAGAAAATCATTATCTCGGCCATCATCAGTCTTTAGGATTCATTCTCCATAGACCAAAAATATCTGAACCAAATTTCATGAACGTTAATCTGAAAGTTGTTGAGATATTTTAATCTGGACTACGAAGATGAACCAACAAACCACCACCGATAAAAAACTAGAATATAAGCTTTAACGTTATGTTGAGAAAATGAGAAACTAAAGTCACAATCTTCAGATAAATGACCTAAAAATGATTATTATGAACCACAGCTGCTCCAAACTTCATTAGAAACATTCTCCATTTTTAAAAGACGCAACAAAAAAAGTGACAAAAATAAAAAAAATAATCAAAAATCATGGAGTCTGAACCACTCTGTAAACTCCGGTGGTCCTTAACTGCTAACTAGCTAACTTCTTTTTATAGGATAACACTTCTGGGATTAAATTAAATTAGAAATTAGCTAGCTTGCTAAAATTAGCAATTGCTACATTCAGCGAAAAATGATCCGAGGTTTTTCTTTTCTTTTTTTTTTTTTTTTTGGTGATTTATGTGAGATTTTTTTTTTTTTTGTCGTTAAATGTTGAATATTATTTTTATTTATTGTCAATTTGCTTTCTGTTTTTCTTCCCAGTGCCAGTTATACGTTGTTTTTTTTTTAAAGATACATGAATAATAATAAATAAGAAATACATATTTGTGATTTCGGTGATATTTCGGATTGTTTCGTATCTGAACGTTTGTTTTATGAAATGTTATCGTGTCCTGAAACTCTGCTTTTATTTTTTTTTTATTGGTTTTTTTTTTTTGTTAAGTTTTTTTTTTAATTGTAAAAACATTTGCACTTCAGGGCCTCCGTACATCTGCCCGGCGATGAGTCTGCACAGTAATCATCATCATCGCACCTCGACGAGGCGTTCAGGGTCACTCGTTTTGTGTCGGTGAAGACGTGAAAAGCAGTGTCGGTGTATTGCTCGGTGGGCGGTGGATGATGGGAGGGGTTGGATGGCGGGCGCCGACTCGAATGTCTCGGTGCAAAAAAAAAAAAAACTCGATCGCCGGGGACGACCTGCATTCCTCGACGATCTCGCTCCTAGCAGAAAATAAATAAATAAATAAATTAGAATAAAAAGAAAAGCAAACAGTGTAAAGCTTAACAGTCTGTTAGCAGTCCCACTCTGTTCCTAGCTTCCTCCTTCCTCCCAGTTTCACCAGTTTCACCAGTTCCCACCCAGTTTGTGGCGTCGTGTGCAACATCATCAGGTTTGCAGAGAGGCTTTTTTTTTTTTTTTTTTTTTAACAGTTTATTGCATGGAAAATATTCCCCGTCACTTTATCTCCTCTTCCTCTTCTTCTTCTTCTCCTTCTTCTTCTTCTTCTGTTCCTCTGCACAAAAAAGTGGTTGATAGAGCTACGTGTGTGTGTGTGTGTGTGTGTGTGTGTGTGTGTGTGTGTGTGTGTGTGTAATATGGCTTGTTGTGTTAAATGTGTGTGTGGCTCATGTATGTGTGTATATATGCAGAACCAGCCAGCAGGGGGCCCCACACCATGAAATCATTAATATGCATTTAATATTTAATAATTTAGTCTCCATGAGGTTTAGTTTAAATTTAAAGGGTTAAAATGTGAAAATAAACGTATGAATAACTTCACACATTCTTTTTTTGTGGACCCAGCATCAAATTTCTGCTTTTAATCCATTTAGAGAGAATATATTAGAGGATTATGGTAAAAATGTCTAAGTGGTGTAACCATAAAAACTTTGTACCAAATAATTCAACTCGCTTAAAAACTGTAAATAGTCAATAAAACACCTTCCTTCCTTCCTTCCTTCTTTCCTTCCTTCCTTCCTTCCTTCCTTCCTACCTACCTAACACCATATCAACTAGTTTGGCATGATCTTACATCCTTCCTTCCTTCCTTCCTTCCTTCCTTCCTTCCTTCCTTCCTTCCTTCCTTCCTGCCTTCCTTCCTTCCTACCTAACACCATATCAACTAGTTTGGCATGATCTTACATCCTTCCTTCCTTCCTTCCTTCCTTCCTACCTTCCTAACAGCATATCAACTAGTTTGGCATGATCTTACATCCTTCCTTCCTTCCTTCCTTCCTGCCTTCCTTCCTTCCTTCCTACCTAACACCATATCAACTAGTTTGGCATGATCTTACATTATAACTTTTATATTAAATAAAGCTAATGGAATACTATTGTTCTAAATATTACATTTCATCTGGTTACCATGGAGATCAGGAAACATTTACATGTTTTAAATGAAGTCATTATTAGTATAAGTCCACTTAAACACACTGTAGCTGATCACATATTTAATATCTATCATTCTTTTGTGGTTACACCGTTTGACATGTTCAGGAGCATTCAGTCTTTTGGTATAAAATGGGTCAAATGTCATTTCAAATCTCTCTTATTGATCTTTTTTTAATATATTGATTATATTGAACTGGGCGTAACGTCCATGATGTCTTGCTGCCGCTGAGTTCAGTCTGAATTTATCTAGAAAACCAACAAAAATACTAAATGTACATTTTAACAAACCTGATGCTGCTTTTAAATCTAGTTTAACTGATTTATGGATTCACCATCTTACCAACATTTATCAGTAAATCAGCTGTTTTTCAGTCTCTGGGAACTTTTATCAGTTTAATGACTAAAAACAGAAACTAAAAATGATTTAATTGATAATAAAGACTGTTGCTGTTAATTGATGCCTTTATTGATCCAGAGTGTGCAGCAGTGTTCGTACAGGTCACATGTTTGGGGGGGGGGGGGGGTTGGAGGGGGGGGCAGGTTCGGCCCCGGGCCCTGAGGAGGCTTTGACTGGCTGTGCATATACATGATTAGAGTGTGTGTGATGTTATACTTCACATGACATACACACTACCACGTATGTTACATGTGAGTGTGTGTGTGTGTGTGTGTGTGTATGTGTGTGTGTGTGTGTGTGTGTGTGTGTGTGTGTGTGTGTGTGTGTGTGTGTGTGTGTGTGTGTGCGTGCGTGTGTTCTGAGTCCGTCTCTCAGTCCTCTCAGCTGTTCTTGCTCATCATCTTGGCTAACAGCTGCTGCAGCTGCGTCCGCGACGCGCTGAGCACCGAGTGTCTGCTCCGCGGGCTGCCGGGCGTCGGCAGCGCGGCGCCATGGCGACGCCGGGTGGAGTTGGCCGTGGCGGTGATGTGGGCGGGGCTGCTCTCGGCCGAGCGGCTCCGCTGGATGAAGCCGCCCGCTCCGTGGGGGTAGTGCTCCGTCTCCAGCGTGGAGGAGGAGAAGACGTAGGAGGCCAGCCTCCTGAGCTGATTGGGCCGCGGCTGGTGTCTGTCCTCGTCCAGCTGCGAACAGACCAATCAGAGAGAGGGAGGGGAGGTTAACGAGCGGAAACACACTCTCTGATAAATATTAATGTGTTTTCCTACGGCTACGACCCAACACTCTGAGTTCACTTCCTGCCCTCGTCTCCGTCCCCTCCCTCACCGACTCACTCGGGCGTTAGACAGCAGAGAGCCGGTTGGTGCTCTCGCCTGTCTAAAGCCGCCAGCTGATTGGTTGAAGGTGGAAAGGAGGCGGGAGGTGGGAGGAGCCTGGGAAGAGAAGCTGAGCGAGTGTTGGCTGTAAATCTGGCGCTCTGACTACAGTTACAGCTGTTAGCTACTAACGTTAGAAGCTAGGATACACTGTTAGCTGTGTGAGTCGCCAGATTGGTCAGACTAGCTGGAGAAATGCCGTTTGACATATTGACAATATATTTTCCCCCAAAAAACAAAGAAGCCCCCTTTTTTTAAAAAAGAAATGAACACAAAGTCACCAGCACGAGCACTTGCACATATCTCACTAGTCTACAACAACAGTCTGAGCCTTTCACAACTGACAGTTTGAGCTTTTTATTATTTCAGAAGGAAAAAAATTACCAGTGTGGAGATGCAAAAAAAAATAATAAAAGTAAAGTAAAGAAACAGGGAACACAAAAGAGAGATGGAGTCAACAAGCACACGAAACACAGACACACAACGGAGGAAAAAAAAAAAAAAGAAAAAAAGGAGGAAATATGGCTGAACAGAAGAAGAAGAGGAACAGAAACTGAGTGAGAGAACAGAGGTAAAGGACTATTCCTAAACTGTGCTTACCCCGAAACATCACTTTATTTCTTCTCGTGTTGTCCCAATGGCACCCTCGCTCTTTTCTCTGTCTCCTCAGGTGAGTCAAACTCGACATACTGTGTACTTTTAAAGCGATAGGTTGGGGGCAAAGGCATCAGTAGTTATGTGGAGGAGGAGGAGGAGGAGGAGGAGGAGGAGGGGGGGGGAGAATTGGAGAGGAATAAAAAAATAAAAAAAGAGAATGGCAGTCCTCGATGGCCGGCGGCGGCGAGCTCGCTCTGAGTCTGAGCGGCACCGAAAATAAAAGAAGATCGAAGCTAAAAAAAATACGACTAAAAACGGAGCTGAACGTCAGCTGGTGAACGATAACGACGTTACGCTGCAGATAAAGTGAAATATTAGTGTTAGCCTTCCCGTTAAAGCAGCAGCAGCCAAGTACGGAGGACCAAACCTGACTTAATAATAAGTGAGTAAATTAAATGAGTGCATGAGGAAATAAAATGGTCACACAAATGTTGAATTTAAAAAGCATAAATGAATTTTAAACAAAAGAGAGAAGAAGAAGAAGAAGAAGAAGAAAAAAAAATTAAAGGAAAATAAAGAAATTCAGGAATGAATCAATAAAATCAGGTCACCACATTCATGAGGAGCAAAATCCTACTGTAGGAAAAAAAAACTCTAACACATATAAAACATAAATGTGGAATTCATTTATTCCACTTTCAATCTTCCCACAATAAACCTGCTTGTATATTCAGACACAAAGGATGAATCTCCTCCTAAACCTTTCTCTCTCTCTCTCTAGCGCCACCATTAGGATACAACAAAATAAAATGAAATAAATAAATCTTAAATCAATCTTTACAATAAAAACACAAACACACGACAAGAATTCAGACTGTAATGTTGTAGAAGCAGCGTCAAACTTCACCTTATTGTAAGTTAAAAACAAGTCTAAAAAAGTAAAAGCTTCAGAAACACTTTGAAATATAAAACAACATTTATGTGTTTAACCCTTTATGGTTGCTATAGATACAGGTTGTTCTATGGTTGCTATAGATACGGATTGACCCTTCGTAGTTCTGCTTTGTGTCATCATATCTGCTCAAAACCAAAATCTATTGAACATTTAACTTTTAGGTCAATGTTTAGCATTTGTATGAGGAATGTAACGCAGACAGACCACCAGGTTGTGTTATGGTTGTTATAGGTACAGCTTGTTCTGTGGTTGCTATAGATACAGGTTGTGCTATGGTTGCTATAGATACAGGTTGCGTTATGGTTGCTATAGATACAGGTTGCGTTATGGTTGCTATAGATACAGGTTGTGCTATGGTTGCTATAGATGCAGGTTGTGCTATGGTTGCTACAGATACAGGTTGTGTTATGGTTGCTATAGATACAGGTTGTGCTATGGTTGCTATAGATACAGGTTGTGCTATGGTTGCTATAGATACAGGTTGTTCTATGGTTGCTATAGATACAGGTTGTGCTATGGTTGCTATAGATACAGGTTGTGTTATGGTTGCCATAGATACAGGATGTGTTAAGGTTGCTATAGTTACAGGTGGTGCTATGGTTGCTATAGATACAGGTTGTGTTATGGTTGCTATAGATACAGGTTGTGCTATGGTTGCTATAGATACAGGTTGTGTTATGGTTGCTATAGATACAGATTGTGCTATGGTTGCTATAGATACAGGTTGTGTTATGGTTGCTATAGATACAAGTTGTGTTGTGGTTGCTATAGTTACAGGTCGTTCTATGGTTGCTATAGATACAGGTTGTGCTATGGTTGCTATAGATACAGGTTGTTCTATGGTTGCTATAGATACAGGTTGTTCATGGTTGCTATAGATACAGGTTGTTCTATGGTTGCTATAGATACAGGTTGTTCTATGGTTGCTACAGATACAGGTTGTGCTATGGTTGCTATAGATACAGGTTGTGTTATGGTCGCTATAGATACAGGTTGTGCTATGGTCGCTATAGATACAGGTTGTGTTATGGTCGCTATAGATACAGGTTGTGTTATGGTTGCTATAGATACAGGTTGTGCTATGGTTGCTATAGATACAGGTCGTTCTATGGTTGCTATAGATACAGGTCGTGTTATGGTTGCTATAGATACAGGTTGTGTTATGGTTGCTATAGATACAGGTCGTTCTATGGTTGCTATAGATACAGGTTGTGTTATGGTTGCTATAGATACAGGTTGTGCTATGGTTGCTATAGATACAGGTTGTGCTATGGTTGCTATAGATACAGGTTGTGCTATGGTTGCTATAGATACAGGTTGCTATAGATACAGGTTGTGCTATGGTTGCTATAGATACAGGTTGTGTTATGGTTGCTATAGATACAGGTCGTTCTATGGTTGCTATAGATACAGGTTGTTCAAACTGCTGTAGGGTCAATGTTGGAGAAGTGAGGTCTGAGATGATCTCAGTCTCTATTTGGCCGGAAAAGCAAAAATTTGAAAAATCACTATCGAGCCTTAAAGCACCTTAAAATGCCTCCAACTGACTCCCATTAAAAAAGCCTCATCTTCTCTTTAGAAACACAGAGTCAATCATTGTTTTCATCGAGTCATTCTGGTCTCAAGCTCTAATTTCAGACCCTATAATAAGTGCTCTGGTGGTTATTTAGGAAATCATTGCTCCTGTTAATAAGATTTGGAGACTTATAGTAGCTTTGACATCTGCTGTGTGGGTGTTGATTGACAGTTGGCTCCAGGTCTCTCACTGAGTCGGACTATTGATGCAATATTTCTCTAAATTTCCAAAGTGTGAAAGGAAACACTCTACACTGCTTATCCAAAAGGTCCTGGCTCCAAACGGATAAGATGGCTCCAAACGGAAAAGATGGCTCCAAACCGGCTCCAATGAAACCAGGCTGGAACCGATACCTTAATGCAGGGGTGTCAAACTCATTTTCATTCAAGGGCCACATACAGACCAATTTAATCTCATGTGGGCCGGATCATTAAAAAGATGGAGGAAGGAATGAAGGAAGGAAGGAAGGAAGGAAGGACAGGCAAAACGTAAGGCGGGAAGAAAGGACAGATGGAAGAAAGGGAGGAAAGAAGGAAGGGAGGAAGGAAGAACAGAAGTAAGAAAGGTATGAAGGACAGATGGAAGGAAGGAAGGAAGGACGGACGGAAGGACAGAAGGAAGGAAAAGGAGAAGGTAGAGAGGAAGGACAGAAGGAAGGAAAAGGAGAAGGTAGAGAGGAAGGACAGAAGGAAGGAAAAGGAGAAGGTAGAGAGGAAGGACAGAAGGAAGAAAGGAATGAACAAAGAAAGGAAAAGGAGAAGGTAGAGAGGAAGGACAGATGGAAGGAAAAGGAGAAGGTAGAGAGGAAGGACAGAAGGAAGGAAAATGAGAAGGTAGAGAGGAAGGACAGAAGGAAGGAAAAGGAGAAGGTAGAGAGGAAGGACAGAAGGAAGAAAGGAATGAACAAAGAAAGGAAAAGGAGAAGGTAGAGAGGAAGGACAGAAGGAAGAAAGGAATGAACAAAGAAAGGAAAAGGAGAAGGTAGAGAGGAAGGACAGAAGGAAGGAAAAGGAGAAGGTAGAGAGGAAGGACAGAAGGAAGGAAAAGGAGAAGGTAGAGAGGAAGGACAGAAGGAAGAAAGGAATGAACAAAGAAAGGAAAAGGAGAAGGTAGAGAGGAAGGACAGATGGAAGGAAAAGGAGAAGGTAGAGAGGAAGGACAGAAGGAAGAAAGGAATGAACAAAGAAAGGAAAAGGAGAAGGTAGAGAGGAAGGACAGAAGGAAGGAAAAGGAGAAGGTAGAGAGGAAGGACAGAAGGAAGAAAGGAATGAATGAAGAAAGGAAAAGGGGAAGGTAGAGAGGAAGGACAGATGGAAGGAAAGTGGGCCGGATTGCACCCCTAGACGGGCCGGTCCTGGCCCGCGGGCCGCATGTTTGACACCCCTGCCTTAATGTAACACAACCATGACTAATAATATTTATTCCACCTGCTTCGAGAAGTCAAAGTATCGGCTGTGAAGATGGTCTGTTGTAGTGGTGATGAACACTGTGGCCTGTAGGGGGCGCTATCAGGACTTCAGACTGTTAATATAGTGATTAAATTTAATGTTCAAAATGACAGAAAGTTGTTTGTCACCTTTTTAACCCAATAAGTCACCTTTGGTCCTCCGTAACAAAGTGCTCAAAGTCAAAGGATTCTCTTTAATAAGAAGCTTTTATCATTTAGAGCAGGAGTGTCAAACTCAGCCCAATTTGATCTGATGTGGGCCGGATCATTAAAAAGATGGAAGGAAGGAAGAGAAGTCAAGAAGGAAGGAAGGAAGGAATGAAGGAAGGAAGGAAGGAAGGAAGGAAAAGAAGACAGGACGGAAATATGAAAGGAAGGAAGGAAGAAAAGAAGACAGCAACGAAAGATGGAAGGAAGGAATGAAAAAAGACAGGAAATAAGGAAAAAAGACAGGAAGGAAGGAAGACAGGAAGGAAAGTGGGCCGGATTGGACCCCTTGGCGGGCCAGTTCTGGCCCACGGGCCGCATGTTTGACACCCCTGATTTAGAGCAAAGTTACAACTTTATTTTTACTATTGAGTGTTTTAGCCTTAATTTGGCCTTAATTCATCAGAACATTGTGTTTTTACTAATAGTACAAATTAGTTTTTTTGTTGTAATCTGAGAAAACGTTTAAAACTGAAAGTTAGACGAACATCAGACGACTTCATATGTTTTTTAAGTTTATTGATGAGTTTTATGAGTTTGTGTTGTTTGTGGCTGAGTGATAAACCACATTATGTTTCTGGTTTCTTATTTTAAAACACAGTCAGAGCACAGTTACCCTTTCCCCATTTAATGCTGATACATTAGAGTGAATCTGTATCTTTGACTGAGACTAAAACCTTAAAGACTTATCCTCTTATTCTGTCTTCTGAACTTTCCTCTCAGCTCAAAGTTCATGTTATAAAACTAAACTTGTTTTATTTCACTTGAACTCGACTTCTTTCCAAAGACCTGAGATCAAACATCAACCCGTGGAAATGTGATAAGAACAGACATTTGAAGCTTTGTCACAGGCTGGTTGTCACTTTACGAATCATTCAAACCTTTATGAAAATTCAGCCGACGAACAAAAAACCGGCCGGGATATTTTCCGCTACCTTGATCTGAGTGAACGGGACTCCTGCTGCCTTACAGGTGATGACTGAGACAGATTTCTGTGTTTCCTCCTTCTCTCTTTCCTCCATCCCCCTTTCTTCTTTCCTTCCTTCCTTCCTTTCCTTCCTTCCTTCCTTCCATCCTTCCTTCTTCTTCCTCCCTCCCTTCCATCCCACTTTCTTCCTTCCTTCCTTTCCCATCCTCCCTCCCTTCTTTCCTCTGTCGTTCTTTCCTTCCTTCTTCCCTCCTTTCCTCCCATCCTCCCTCCTTTCCTTCCTTCCTTCCTTCCTTCCTCCCTCCCTCCCTCCCTCTTTCCTTCCTTCTTCCTCCCTCCCTCCCTCCCTCCCTCCCTCCCTCCTGTCCTTTCCTTCCTTCCTTCCTCCTTTCCTCCCTTCCTCCCTTCCTTCACCCTCCCTCCTTTCCTTCCTTCCTTGACTCGAGGACAACAGGAGGGTTAAAGCTCGTTAACCATCCTGATAAAACACACATCTTAAACATGAACAGTGTGTGTGTGTGTGTGTGTGTGTGTGTGTGTGTGTGTGTCTCTGTGTGTGTGTGTGTGTGTGTGTGTCTCTGTGTGTGTGTGTGTGTGTGTGTGTGTGTGTAACAGCAGCAGCAGAGATGAGAACATTGTCAGCGTATAACGACATCGAGGCTGCGGCTGCTGTTTCTCACTCAGACATTAAAGCATGATCCAAACTCCAAACAGCATAAAAACCAACGAGATGAGAAACATTTCAACTCTGCAGCAGCGTTCAGACAGCCGGACGATTAAATACCAGTCACAGGCAGAATTATTAAATATTATTAAATACCTTTAACCCTGTAACATCGGAGGTCTGTACTACGAAGCTGGATTTTCTCTTATCGAGGTAACTTCAGGGTTAACTCTGGGTTTTCCGTACTACGAAGCTGGTTCACTTCTTACCTGGTAAATCACCATGGTAACTGATGCTGAACGGCTAACCTGCTCCGGGGTAAATCACCATGGTAACTGATGCTGAACGGCTAACCTGCTCCGGGGTAAATCACCATGGTAACTGATGCTGAACGGCTAACCTGCTCCGGGGTAAATCACCATGGTAACTGATGCTGAACGGCTAACCTGCTCCGGGGTAAATCACCATGGTAACTGATGCTGAACGGCTAACCTGCTCCGGAGCAGGTTATGTTCTGGATAAGAGATCAATGAGTATAAAAGCACCACCTCCTGACCAATCAGCTCTCTTAGAAAATGACCTGCCCATTCTTAAAAGATCCTGTCAACATTGGTGCGCGGATCGCGAGAGGAGCGCTTATAGAGGAAGAGTTTTTAGAGATAGATGCAATTTTTTAATTGGCCAAAATATATATTTGTAAAATAATCCTTGAGGCACATGAGGGATATTATTCTGTATGTTATACAGTTGGTTTGACATCATTCACTCAAATGGTTGAAGCACATAATAGGTTTGTATTTTGAATGTTGAATATTTGAACTTAATTTGAACTTAATGTCTCTTATGAAAGGAAGGGCACTGAGGAAGCGATCTGCCCCAAACGTCTGTGCCGTAATAAAGTGACATTGTGTGATCAGAGTTCTGTCCGTTTATATTGTCAAATGTATTAACATTGTGTAATCTCACGAATTTATACATGAACAGAGTCGGCTATTTTCTGCCAGCATTCCTTTCTGGCTTTTGCTGCAGCAACAGTGTTGCTTTTGGCCTGGATGATGTGATTGAATTCTTCATACAGTTGAAGAATAATTGTCTGCTCCTCCATGGTAAAGTAGTCTGCTCTGCAGGGTTTCTGCATGTTTGTGATTGGTCAGACGCTGCAAACACCTCCCCTTTATGTGAGCGCGCAGAGATCCAGATTGGAAAACCCTGGGTTGATTTACCGAGTTGATAACCAGCTTCGTAGTACCGCTTATCCTGGACTGCGAAGATCTGGTTAAGTCAACCCAGGTAACGGAGAGATATCCTGGATAGCTTAATCCAGCTTCGTAGTACAGGCCTCAGGTTTAGAGAGCTCTACATCATTTCTGTAGTATTTTTATCTTTATTTGTAGTTACCGATACTTCAATAGGAAGAGTTACTGGATCGATTAAATATTTTATAGTTTATTTTATAGTAACTTCCTGTTGATAATGTTTATATCAGATCATATACAGCAGGTATAGAAGCTCATTCATCTGTTAATCATTCAATTTATTATTTATATATAAAATAAAAGCTTGAAATTTGTTATTTTACACTTCAGGTCTTTAACTTTCTTCCTTCTTTTGTAATTACATCATCTTCAGTATCTTCAGTTAAAGACCTGAGCATGAAATAAAGCATTTTAATGTAAATATATTCCTGCTGTGAATTCTCTTTAAACATTATAATCTGCACAGTTTGACAGTTTATTTAAAGATGAGAGGAGTCAGAGGAGGTTTGAACTTCCTGTGACGTCCGTCCGGCTGCAGGACGCTGCTGCAGGAGTCCGTCTGTCCATCATCACATCATTCATCATCATCATCATCATCATTAAAGGACGAGTCCAGCATGAATTCAACTGTTTCACTCACTAAATGACTGCTAACCATCAAACTGTGTGTGAGCAACATGACTGAATACATTAAAAAGCTCAAACACTGAAAGCTGAGAGGGAGTTCTTGATCAGATTCTCAGGTATGAAAGCCTCCTCCACACTACCAGGGATAAACTTATGGTGTAAAAATGATGAAATCTTTATTTATTCATCACTTTGTTGGCTGAAAACTTGCTCAGACAGAGACTGAAGCAGCAGTTCTTCCTCTCGTCTAAATGTTTGAAACAGAAACCCAGAAGCTCAGTTCACGTCTGCTCTCTGACTGACTTTATGTTTAATGGAGAAGAAGTTCGGTCGTCATTGGCAACAAGACGAGAGGCTGCATCAGCATCACAGAGCAGATCTCATCATCAACTTCTCCTATGTATATTGTATATTATATTATATTATATTATATTATATTATATTATATATGATTTATAACCTGAATCTGTCCCTCAGGATGATTTTAACCTTTTAAATCTGTTTATTGTCTGTAAAAGTGTCTGATCGTACTTTAGTTTGTTCTTAATGAAAAAACATCTGGATTATCTGATTAAAAACTGCTTCACGCTCTGTCTGAACACAGTAACACCCGTTAAATTTAAACATGTTTAATATAAAATACTGGAGTTAGTGTACCAGACTCCAGCAGGCCTGAAACCTTTAACCCTCCTTCAGATCCAGGTTTCTTTCTACGTCTGATCAGTAAACGTGTCAGAAACCAGGAGAGGAAATGAGCGAACATGCTGGATTTGTCCTTTAAGCGGCGCGTTAGCGAGCAGGTGAGCGTCACCTCTCCGCTAACGCGCCCCGAGAGAGCCGGGCTCTCCTCTGATTGGCTGGCCGGGTCTCTTACCGGTCTCTGAGGTCCGGTGGGCTCCGACTCTCTCCGGCGGGGGCGTCCCGACGGCAGCGAGTGGCACGGCGACTGGGCGGGGCTCCCGCCGCTCCTCCTCGACGCCTCCTCCTCCGTTAGCGTTAGCATCCCGCGACTGCTCTCTCTCGTGTGAGTCTTTGGACGAACGACGAGCTCGCCGCCTGCAGAGAGAAGAGAGAGATGAGCTCTGAGAGGCGAAACTGAGTTGTGTAGTCTAGTGTTCAGGTTCATTAGCAGCTACTTTCAGCCACTAGGAGGAGCTCTAAGTTTCGGAGTGAATGTTTACTGCTGCCCTCGGCTACTTTGACTCGGTAGTAAGTTAGCCTGCTAGCTAGCTGACTCGGTAGTAAGTTAGCCTGCTAGCTAGCTGACTCGGTAGTAAGTTAGCCTGCTAGCTAGCTGACTGGAGGGAACATGATGCAGACGAAGTCACACTAAAGTCCAGCGTGGTTTAAAAGCTTCCAGAAAGTAAAGGATAATGTTGTCAGGAGTGAAATATGTGGAGCAGAGTTGAGCTACGGTGGCTTCACACGGACAAAAAGCTGCTGTGACGGTTGCTAAGGGAGACGGACCTGACGCTAATCACCAAACTAGTACGTCAACAGAGAGCAAGCTAACGTTACGTCTCTCATTGCTAACATGATGGTAAAGGAAATGCTCAGCGGTGTTTATGACGGAGAGAAAATAATCCACCTGTTGTATTTTTAGGGGTCTGTAAACCTGTAAGATTTATTCTTTTAATTAATGTGTTTGTGTAAAGAAATGAAGGCTGATTATCATTTAAATTAATACAAGTTTGTGCAGTTAAAGCTTGTTGAAAGTTAGGTTTGACACATTATCTATTTAGCTCTGTGAATGCACATCACTAGTTGGTTCCAGTTTAGCAGTGAGCAGCTTCTTATGGACTAAATCACGTTCTGTAATTTACAAAATATGTACGACTGTATTTTTGACATTCTGATTGGACTTTGAGAAACACTGATCAACATTTACTGACATTTTATAGACAAAACGAAACTGATCAACTTATTAAATGATAATGAAAATAAGTGAGTTGTGAAAAAGCTCTTTAAATCTCATCGTGATTACATCAAATGTGTCAAATCGTCACTTTCAGCTTCACTCCTGGTTAAATTGCTCTTCTCTCTCTCAGGATCTCCTACCTGCCGCCCGGAGCCTCCTCCTCTCCTCCTGCTCCTCCAGGGGGCGGAGCTCCTCGGGCTCCTCGTCCGTGGTCCCCGACGTGGTTGGCTGGAAGTCTCGTAGCTCCGCCTCCTTGTCGATGATCACCCACTCCTTGCTGTCGAAGTCCTCCTCCTCGGCCAGCGGGACGGAGCGGATGAAGGCGTTGCTGTGCGCCTCCTGGTCGACCGACGCCACCGACACCTCCTGACGGCCGCTGATCTGGCGGTCGCCGCGGCAACCGGGGTCGACGGACAGCATCTGGGCCGGCTGGGAGGAGTAGACGTGGCGGGACGGCGAGCCGAGGATGTCCATCCGAGACCTGGAGGACGCGCAGAGGAGCGAGACTCGATCAATCAAACATCTATGGTTGCTATAGATACAGGTAGTTCTGTGGTTGCTATAGATACAGGTTGTGCTATGGTTGCTATAGATACAGGTAGTTCTGTGGTTGCTATAGATACAGGTTGTGTTATGGTTGCTATAGATACAGGTTGTGCTATGGTTGCTATACATACAGGTTGTGTTATGGTTGCTATAGATACAGGTTGTGCAATGATTGCTATAGATACAGGTTGTGTTATGGTTGCTATAGATACAGGTTGTGCTATGGTTGCTATAGATACAGGTTGTGTTATGGTTACTATAGATACAGGTTGTGTTATGGTTGCTGTAGATACAGGTTGTGCTATGGTTGCTATAGATACAGGTTGTGCTATGGTTGCTAAAGATACAGGTTGTGCAATGATTGCTATAGATACAGGTTGTGTTATGGTTGCTATAGATACAGGTTGTGCTATGGTTGCTATAGATACAGGTTGTGTTATGGTTACTATAGATACAGGTTGTGTTATGGTTGCTGTAGATACAGGTTGTGCTATGGTTGCTATAGATACAGGTTGTGCTATGGTTGCTATAGATACAGGTTGTGCTATGGTTGCTATAGATACAGGTTGTGCTATGGTTGCTAAAGATACAGGTTGTTCTATGGTTGCTATGGATACAGGTTGTGCTATTGTTGCTATGGATACAGGTTGTGCTATTGTTGCTAAAGATACAGGTTGTGCTATGGTTGCTATGGATACAGGTTGTGCTGTTGTTGCTATAGATACAGGTTGTGCTATGGTTGCTATGGATACAGGTTGTGCTATGGTTGCTATAGATACAGGTTGCGTTATGGTTGCTATAGATACAGGTTGTGCTATGGTTGCTATAGATACAGGTTGCGTTATGGTTGCTATAGATACAGGTTGTGCTGTGGTTGCTATAGATACAGGTGTGAATGAGTCTGTAGAGGCTGTAAAACATCACATTTAGGCTCAATGAGGAAATACTGTAAATCCATGTTATATGTTGTCATGGCAACAAAGAGGAAAAGAAAGGATTTTTTTAAATAGCACTTTCTCTGTGTGACAAATCGACTTTATTTTAAATCTAAATCAGGTAGTAACAGTAAAATAATCCCACCTCTGTCCGTAGGCGTCGGCTCGACCCTCGGCGGCAGACAGCCGGTCGGATTCGGGGCTGTTGACTCGGCGGTATCGTAGAGAGCGACCCTGACCGTTCGGTGACTCCGGGGCTCGAACCGGCGACGGCGGACACGCTGCCCGACCCGACTCCTCCTCCTGAGCCGCCTGAGGACAGACAGGAAGTGGAGTTTCAAGATAAAACTCTAGACTGCAAACACATTCAACACATGGACTCTTTAGACTCTGATACGGCAGAAAATGATTCAACTTAACTCAGAAAAATGAGAATTATACAGAAATACATTAATTTCTCATATGAAGGGAAGCTGCTAAATTTAATACATCTGTTAAATTAAGTAATTAGATTTGTGTTGAATAATAAATGTAGACTAAATAATTGTTAATGAACTGTGAAAGTGTGTCTATAATGACATAATATTAATAATCTTAGCTTTCATACAATAAATGCAGCTCAAACTGCTTTACAACAAAATAATATAAGATGGAAAATAAAAATCAAATAATTAAAAAAAGTAAAGATAGTACACAGTAAAGTAAAGTAAAGTAAAAGTAGCTTAAAAATAGAATAAATACAATATATAAAGCCAGCTAAAATACATTTACTACATATTGATAGAAGTTCAATAGTGATTAATAGAAAAGCTAATTAAATTATCTAAAACAATATACAGTATAAACAGAGAAGAAATGTTATTTTCTGTTTGTTTCCTTCCTCCCTCCTTCTTTCTTCCCTCCTTTCCTTCCTTCCTTCTTCCATCCTTCATTTCTCCCTCCTTTCCTCCCTTCCTTCTTTCCTTCCTCCTTCCCTCCTCCCTCCCTCCTTCTTTCTTCCCTCCTTTCCTTCCTTCCTTCTTTCCCTCCCTCCTTCCTTCTTCCCACCTTTCCTTCCTTCCTTCTTCCATCCTTCCTTCCTCCCTCCCTCCTTCTTTCTTCCCACCTTTCCTTCCTTCCTTCTTCCATCCTTCCTTCCTCCCTCCCTTTCCTCCCTCCCTCCTTCTTTCCTTCCTTCCTCCCTTCCTTCTTTCCTTCCTTCCTTCCTTCTTTCCTTCCTTCCTTCCTCCCTTCCTTCTTTCCTCCCTCCCTCCTTCTTTCCTTCCTTCCTTCCTTCCTTCCTCCCTTCCTCCTTCCCTTCCTCCTTTCCTCCCTCCTTCTTGCTGCAACAATTATTCAACCAACAGAAAACTAATCATTTCTGATAACTGATTATTAATTCTTAGAGCCTCCTTCTTTCCATCAAACTGATAATTTAAGGTCCTGGAGCCCCGAAATAAAAAGTTATGCAGCATGTATTTTCACTGTGGATCAGTTGGATTTAATCTTTACTGCTTTTACCATTCCTTTATAATTAATGCCTATTCCAAAAAGATTATTATAGTGACAATACATTAAAAATCACACCATGTTATATAAGCCATAATCATTGTATAAGCAATAGTTAGCTAATATCTATCTGGGCTCTTTCGTGATCGAGAATTGTCGAATTTTTGACCAAATAAAGAAGATTGTGATTCATTCGAGGTTTTATTTTGTCTTAGTGTTTCTGCGTGTGAATGTTTGAGTTAGTTTATAGTAAATTAAAGAAGAGCCTGTTTATTTGGGACCTTGTTAAGGCTGATCCTGAGTCTGTTGCGGTTGAAGTCCGTGTCCTCCCAGGCTTCTCCCGCCTCCCCCGCGTGCTGGACGGGCGTTTCCCCCGGAGGAGGTCGGCTGGGCGGAGCCGGCGGGGCGTTCTCCTGGTCGCTCAGATGTTCGTCCTGCAGAACATCGTCCGTGTTCTCCCGCTGAGGATCTCCAGGAACCGGCGTCACGATGGCTCTGAGGACGGAGACACAGACGCCGATGTTTCACAAACAGTAACAAACTAATAAAGCTCCAGGCAGCGATGAAATAGCGAAATTCGCCACAACGCCACGGCTAGCAGGTTTAACGAAGGCAAAATATTTAGTTAACTTTTCATCTATTATGTCTTAAGATCATAATGACTCAATTTGAAGTTGGCCGAATTAAATCTGTATGAGGAGTTCGTAAACGTACGATGCGTGAACAAATGCAAAAATGGAGCTCCGGTCCTCTGAAAAGAAGCCAACCAGGAAGTAACTTAGAGCTGCATTCTATCAAAAGGCCACCAGGGGGCGACCGTCTCTATACAAGTCAATGGAGAATTCACCAACTTCTCACTTGATTTCTAACCTCAGTAAACGTTTTCAAAATGTGTTTATGGTCTCAATCGCTAGTTTAAAGCCTTCTTCAATGCAGTATGATGTTCATTTGGGACATTTTGGCCTCCCTGATTTTATATGTGACGATAAAGCAGGGTATGCATTAGGGCGTGGCTACGTCCTGATTGACGGGTTGATTGACCAATGTCCTCCAGGTCCAGCCCTCGTAACCATGGCAACCTCCCCGCTCCGCCCATGGCCCCGCCCCATGCCCATATAAGTAGAATCCGTGTTTTTATTTTTCCCAGCATGCACCTGAAATTTTCAAGATGGCGCTGCCTAGATTAGAAACTATTGGCTTCCGAGCAGCAGTCCACAAACCAATGGGTGACGTCACGGATGTTACGTCTGTTTCTTTTATACAGTCTGTGTTCTTACCCCACCATGGCGGCGGTCGGTCGGGTGTTGTGCTGCGGTTGGGTGGAGGCGCTGGTGGACAGCGTGACATCACCGCCTCCCTTCTCCCAATCAAAAGGCTCGTTCTCTGTGATGATTCGCTCCTTCATGCTGTTCTCAAACACCGACATCAGCAGCTGGAAGAGAGAGAGGAGGAGTGTGTGGGTGTATGTATGTGTGTGTGTGTGTGTGTGTGTGTGTGTGTGTGTATGTGTGCATTTTTCTATCCTGGTGGGGACCACAACCTGACATATTATTAACCCGTGGGGACCGACTCCTGGTTTCCATGGTAACGAGCATTGGAATCAATAGCAAACAGCCTCCTGATAGGCCCGGTCCCCACAAGGTTGGTTTTCCTGACTGTGTGTGTGAACCCCAGAGGTCACACACGGTACTGCAGTGTGCGGACCTTTTAATGACAAAGTGTGTAAGTGTGTATATTAGCATATTAGCTTTGTATTAGCATATTAGCTTAGCGATTAGCCCCCTGGGTTTCAATCCAACATTTGTTCAAATACTGAATATGAATTGTACTGTGGCTAGCAGTGATGTCAACTGTATGCTAATAGAGGTTAGCATTACAGGTCCCAACGAGGGGGGGGGGCAACATTCAGGTTTCAGATTTATGAGAGTTTTTGATATTTCAAGTTGTTTATTTTGTTCAAACAGAATTATGATCAATTTAGGAGTTAAAATTACATCTGTAGACCCTTTAGAAAGGCTGGACCCCACGAGGTAGTAAAAACAAGTATGTGTGTGTGTGTGTCTGTGTGTATATGTGTGTGTGTGTGTACCTGGTAGTCTGGTTTGGTGTGTGTGTGTGTGTGTGTGTATATGTGTGTGTACCTGGTAGTCTGGTTTGGTGTGTGTGTGTGTGTCTGTGTGTGTGTGTGTGTGTGTGTGTACCTGGTAGTCTGGTTTGGTGTGTGTGTCTGTGTGTGTGTGTGTGTGTGTACCTGGTAGTCTGGTTTGGTGTGTGTGTGTGTGTGTGTGTGTGTGTGTGTGTGTGTGTGTGTGTACCTGGTAGTCTGGTTTGGTGTGTGTGTGTGTGTGTGTGTGTGTGTGTGTGTGTGTGTGTGTGCGTGTGTGTGCGTGTGTGTGCGTGTGTGTGTGTACCTGGTAGTCTGGTTTGGTGTGTGTGCGTGTGTGTGTGTGTGTACCTGGTAGTCTGGTTTGGTGTGTGTGTGTGTGTGTGTGTGTGTGTGTGTGTGTGTGTGTGTGTGTGTGTGTGTGTACCTGGTAGTCTGGTTTGGTGTGTGTGTGTGTGTGTGTGTGTGTGTGTTTGTATATGTGTGTATATGTGTGTGTGTACCTGGTAGTCTGGTTTGGTGTAGTAGTCCAGAGCCAGAACGTGGTCCAGGAAGATGTTGAACTCTGACGGCATGTGTTTGAGCAGCATCCGATGGTCGTATCGCTCTTTAATCTGACCCACTTGTTCCTGGAGACACAAACTCACTTTGAGCTATCGAGGATCTAAGAACGATTTAATATAAACTGACCAATCAAAGCCTAGAATACCAACAATCATCATAAAATCAGAAACATTTTTAATTTTCATCCAGGAATCTACTTTTTTCACTCGTTTTAGCTCCGTTTGGGTCTCCTCCACCCGAGAAGAACATCTGACCAACTAACTGAGAGTTTCTACCAGTAGTAGTAATAATATTAAGATTATTAAGAGTAGTAGTAGTGGTAGTATTAAGAGTAGTAGTAGTAGTATTATTCAGAGTAGTAGTAGTAGTAGTAGTGGTAGTAGTAGTAGTATTAGTAGTAGTAGTATTATTAAGAGTAGTAGTAGTAGTAGTAGTAGTAGTAGTAGTATTATTATTAGTAGTAGTAGTAGTAGCAGTAGTAGTAGTAGTATTATTAAGAGTAGTAGTAGTAGTAGTAGTAGTAGTAGTAGTGGTAGTAGTAGTAGTGATAGCAGTAGTAGTAGTAGTATTATTAAGAGTAGTAGTAGTAGTAGTAGTAGTAGTAGTAGTAGTAGTAGTAGTAGTGGTAGTAGTAGTAGTATTATTATTAGTAGCAGTTAGTAGTAGTATTAATAGTAGTAGTAGTAGTGGTAGTAGTAGTAGTATTATTAAGAGTAGTATTAGTATAGTAATAGTAGTAGTAGTAGTATTAGTAGTAGTATTAATAGTATTAGTAGTAGTAGTATTAGTAGTAGTAGTATTAGTATTAGTAGTAGTAGTATTAGTAGTAGTAGTAGTATTAGTAGTAGTAGTAGTATTAGTAGTAGTAGTATTAGTAGTAGTAGTATTATTAAGAGTAGTAGTAGTATTATTAAGAGTAGTAGCAGTAGTAGTACTAGTATAGTAATAGTAGTGTAGTAGTAGTAGTAGTAGTATTAGTAGTAGTAGTAGTAGTAGTATTAGTAGTAGTACTAGTAGTAGTATTATTAAGAGTAGTAGTAGTAGTATTAGTAGTAGTACTAGTAGTAGTAGTATTAAGAGTAGTAGTAGTAGTAGTAGTAGTAGTATTAAGAGTAGTAGTAGTAGTATTAAGAGTAGTAGTAGTAGTAGTAGTATTAAGAGTAGTAGTAGTAGTATTAAGAGTAGTAGTAGTAGTAGTAGTATTAAGAGTAGTAGTAGTAGTATTAAGAGTAGTAGTAGTAGTATTAAGAGTAGTAGTAGTAGTAGTAGTAATAATATTAAGATTAGTAGTAGTAGTAGTAGTAGTATTAAGAGTAGTAGTAGTAGTATTAAGAGTAGTAGTAGCAGTAGTAGTAGTAGTAGTAGTAGTAGTATTAGTATAGTAATAGTAGTAGTAGTATTAATAGTAGTAGTATTATTAAGAGTAGTAGTAGTATTAGTAGTATAGTAGTAGTATTATTAAGAGTAGTAGTAGTATTAAGAGTACTAGTAGTAGTATTAGTAGTAGTAGTAGTATTATTAAGAGTAGTAGTAGTATTAGTAGTAGTATAGTAGTAGTAGTAGTATTAGTATAGTAATAGTAGTAGTAATAGTATTAGTAGTATAGTAGTAGTAGTATAGTAGTAGTAGTATTAAGAGTAGTAGCAGTAGTAGTATTAGTATAGTAATAGTAGTGTAGTACTAGTAGTATTATTAAGAGTAGTAGTAGTATTAAGAGTAGTACTAGTAGTAGTAGTATAGTAGTAGTATTAAGAGTAGTAGTAGTATTATTAAGAGTAGTAGTAGTAGTAGTAGTAGTATTAAGAGTAGTAGTAGTAGTAGTAGTAGTATAGTAGTAGTAGTATTAGCAGTAGTAGTATTCAGAGTAGTAGTAGTAGTAGTAGTGGTAGTAGTAGTAGTATTATTAAGAGTATTAGTAGTAGTAGTAGTATTAAGAGTAGTAGTATTAGTAGTATTAGTACTAGTAGTAGTATTATTAAGAGTAGCAGGAGTAGTAGTAGTATTAGTACTAGTAGTAGTAGTAGTAGTAGTAGTAGTAGTATTATTAAGAGTAGTACTAGTAGTAGTATTATTAAGAGTAGCAGGAGTAGTAGTAGTAGTAGTATTATTAAGAGTAGTAGTAGTAGTAGTATTATTAAGAGTACTAGTAGTAGTATTAGTATAGTAATAGTAGTAGTAGTAGTATTAGTAGTAGTATTAGTAGTAGTATTATTAAGAGTACTAGTAGTAGTATTAGTAGTAGTATTATTAAGAGTACTAGTAGTAGTATTAGTAGTAGTATTATTAAGAGTACTAGTAGTAGTATTAGTATAGTAATAGTAGTAGTAGTAGTATTAGTAGTAGTAGTATTAGCAGTAGTATTAGTAGTAGTATTATTAAGAGTACTAGCAGTAGTATTAGTAGTAGTAGTATTATTAAGAGTAGTAGTAGTAGTACTAGTAGTAGTAGTAGTAGTAGTATTAGTAGTAGTATTATTAAGAGTAGTAGTAGTAGTAGTAGTAGTATTAGTAGTAGTATTATTAAGAGTACTAGTAGTAGTATTACTAGTCTTAGTAGTGTTATTCTTAGTGTTGCAGTAGCGGGGGAGACAGTCTGACCTTATCTTTGATCTTTCGCCATGGTAACTGTCCTACAGCGAACTCCACCAGCATGTAAAACAACGACCACAGGTCGTCATGGCGACCCATTTCCTGCAGGGACACAAACAAACACGTCAGTTTAATAAAATATCATTATTGATTATTAAATGATTAATTACACATCTGATTCATGACATCATCAATAAGTGAGTTTAGAGACATTTTGTTTCCAGCAGTTAGAAACAAACATTTATATCATTTAAACCAGGGGAGTCAAACTCATCTTCATTCAAGGGCCAAATACAGCCCAATTTGATCTGATGTGGGCCGGATCATTAAAAAGATGGAAGGAGCGATGGAAGGAAAGAAGGAAAAAAGAAAGAAAGGGAGGAAGGACAGATGGAAGGAAGGAAGAAAGTGAGGAAGGAAAGGAAAACAAAGTGAGGAAGGAAAGGTGGAAGGAAGGAAAGAAGGAAGGAAAAAAAAAGAAAGAACGGGAAGAATGACAGATGGAAGGGAGGAAGGGAGGACAGACAGATGGAAGGAAAACAAGACAGGAAGGAAAGGTGGAAGGAAGGAAAGGAAAACAAGACAGGAAGGAAAGATGGAAGGAAAGAAGGAAAGAAGGAAAAAAGAAAGAAAGAAAGGGAAGAAGGACAAATGGAAGAAAAGGAGGGAGGAAGGAAGGAAGGGAGGACAGACGGATGGAAGGAAAACAAGACAGGAAGGAAAGATGGAAAGGAAGGAAGGAAGGAAGGAAGGAAGGAAGGAAGGAAGGAAGGAAAAAAGAAAGAAAGAACGGGAGGAATGACAGATGGAAGGAAAACAAGACAGAAAGGAAAGATGGAAGGAAGGAAGGAAAGAAGGAAAAAAGAAAGAAAGAAAGAAAGAAAGAAAGGGAAGAAGGACAAATGGAAGAAAGGGTGGGAGGAAGGAAGGAAGGGAGGACAGACAGATGGAAGGAAAACAAGACAGGAAGGAAAGATGGAAGGAAGGAAGGAAAAAAAAGAAAGAAAGGAAGGAAGGACAGATGGAAGGAAGGAAGAAAGTGAGGAAGGAAAGGAAAACAAGACAGGAAGGAAAGGTGGAAGGAAGGAAGGAAGGAAGGAAGGAAGGAAGGAAAGGAAAACAAGACAGGAAGGAAAGGTGGAAGGAAGGAAGGAAGGAAGGAAGGAAAAAAGAAAGAAAGAACGGGAGGACAGACAGATGGAAGGAAAACAAGACAGGAAGGAAAGATGGAAGGAAGGAAGGAAAGAAGAAAGAAAGGGAGGAAGGACAGATGGAAGGAAGGAAGAAAGTGAGGAAGGAAAGGAAAACAAGACAGGAAGGAAAGGTGGAAGGAAGGAAGGAAGGAAAAAAAAAAGAAAGAACGGGAGGAATGACAGATGGAAGGAAAACAAGACAGGAAGGAAAGATGGAAGGAAGGAAGGAAAGAAGGAAAAAAGAAAGAAAGAAAGAAAGAAAGGAAGAAAGGGAAGAAGGACAAATGGAAGAAAGGGAGTGAGGAAGGAAGGAAGGAAGGGAGGACAGACAGATGGAAGGAAGGAAAAGAAGCCAGGAAGGAAAGTGGGCCGGATTGGGTACCTTGGCGGGCCGGTTCTGGCCCACGGGCCGCATGTTTGACCCCCCTGATTTAAAATGTTATTAATAGAATAATTGAGCATCAGATGATTGATTGTAAGCTGACCTTGTTTTTATGAGCGTTGACTGAAGCGTAGCGGACCGTCCCTCTGAATCCTGCCACGGTCCTCGGCTGCACAGACAACAACACAACAGGTTACACAACTTTATAAAAATGATTTTGTGCAGAAAAAACAACAAAATTATAAACAAAATGATGTCTAGAGACTAAATATGAGGAGAAAAGAGTTCAAATAAAATCTAATTATTCTGTAATCTGCAGAAAAACATAAAAATAATCAATACTTTTGGCCCAAACTTGTATTTTATTTTCTGAATGGAAACAGGAAGTTGCTGAGTCGTGCTCCTGATAAATAATAAATAATAAATAAAAATCAAATAATGACACACACAGAAACGTCAGCAGCTCCGTCCACACAGACTTTAAGAAGATTTAAGTGGTTTCCATGGCGACCATTATCCATCTTTAGCACGGCGAGGCAGGGATTGTGACGGTGACACATTTCGGTCGGTTACTATGACAACTGGGAGACGTGAAGCAGTGTCTGAAACCTTCATGTGAAAGCAGTGTGACAGTACAGAAAAAAAGGGTTTCACTTTGACGGCTGTGATTAAATTAGTTAAGGCTTGACGGTTACCATGGTTACGCATCTCCAGCCAGCACAGTGAGCCTCTGTTTATTCCATGTTTGTGTTATAAGAGCCGGAGACCAAAGAAAGCGTCTGTTCAGTCCGATAAGAGGTTCGGCTCCACTGCACATGCTCAGTAGTGTTTCTCCTAATCGGCCCACAGACTTTACGTTGTGATGATGTCACAGGTTTCTTAAGTCTCGAGGAAAGTTTAACGAATATAAAACCTCCATGGATCAAAAGTTCAGATCATAAAGAGTCGGAATTGATCCTGTCAGCAGTTTTATAGACGTCTATGAGGAAAATGCTGTTTGGGTCAGAGCTGCAATACCATGAGTGACCACTGGGCGAGGGGGGCGCTATATCAGCTCTTATAATACACGCATGGTTTATTCATGTTAAAGTATGCTGAACATTAGCACACATGTTAGGAATGTAGAGCAAAGTACAGACACAACAAAGCAAAGCTGACTTGTGTCTGATGATTATTTTACATATAGTAAACGGCTACTAGTTAGCTGCCAAGTTAGCAGCTAAGCTAGCCGCCGAGCTAGCAGCTAAGCTAGCCGCCGAGCTAGCAGCTAAGCTAACCGCTGAGCTAGCAGCCGAGTTAGCCGCCGAGCTAGCAGCTAAGCTAACCGCTGAGTTAGCCGCCGAGCTAGCAGCTGAGTTAGCACCAGAAAGCTCTCAGCTGTAGCGTCCATGTTTCTGGTCGAGGTGGTGACTTTGATTGACAGGTGACACTTGGTAGGGGGCGGGGCTTCAGCGGACTGGTGATTATTTTACATATAAAGTTAGAAATGGACCCTAACCCTTATTTATTAGTGTTTTTATGTTTTTATGAAGTTTAAATGTAAAGAAGAGTTCACAGGGTTTCAGTGTCTTAAAGCAGCAGTCAGGTTTCCTCTCTGTCATCATTCCTCCTGAATACTGAATACTAACAGCTTCAGTAGTACTTTATGTAGTAGTAGTAGTAGTAGTACTTTATGTAGTAGTAGCAGTACTTTATGTAGTAGTAGCAGTACTTTATGTAGTAGTAGCAGTACTTTATGTAGTAGTAGTAGTAGTACTTTATGTAGTAGTAGTAGTAGTATTAGTAGCAGTACTTTATGTAGCAGCAGTAGTAGTAGTAGTAGTAGTAGTACTTTTTGTAGTAGTGGTAGTACTTTTGTAGTAGTAGTAGTTACAGTAGTAATAGTACTTTTGCAGTAGTAGTAGTAATTACAGTAGTAACAGTACTTTAAGTAGTAGTAGTAGTAGTACTTTTTGTAGTAGTAGTAGTACTTTTTGCAGTAGTAGTAATATTTTAGTAGTATCAGTGTTTTTAGCATCAGATCTCCTCTTAGTGTTTCCTGTTTCTCTGTGGAGGAAGTATAGGAACAAAAAGACTTTGATACTAAAAACACTGTAACGCTGAAACGTAGAAGATGAAGATTAGACTCCTCCTCCTCCTCCTCCTCCTCCTCATCATCCTCATCATCATCATCATCATCATCATCGTCATCATCATCATCATCATCGTCATCATCATCGCTCTCAGTGTTCCTGCAGGCTGTTCCAGTGAGTCGTGCTGAGAGGAGCTGGCAGGCTCTGAGTGTTTTTCCATCACACAGCAGGTTCAACAAGTCAAGGGTTTAGTCTTTTATCTGCAGCTCTTCATCATCATCGTCATCATCATCATCATCTTCATCACCATCATCATCATCATCATCATCATCTTCACCATCTTCATCATCACCATCATCACTGTGGCTGTTTCTGATTTTATTATTCCAACAAAAATGAAGTCAGACTGATTCACTGAGAAAGTCTCTCCACACATTTAACAGCCTGTAAAAACACCACTAAGGTCTTTTATTTTGAAATTTGATGACTTTTCCTAAAGTGTCCCAAAATGCACAAAAATTAAGATATTTTAAATGTTCTACTTTTGTATAGAAGCTACAAATGTTTATCCATTGAGAATAAAAACAGCTTTAATGTTCATTTATGCTCCTGACTGTTGAGTTAAGACACTTTAAAAAAAACCTGTGAACTCGTCCTTTAAGGATTTTGGTTTTACAGACTCCTGACTCATGTTAATAATGTGTTCGGGTCACTTTGATTATTTTTAATCAAAGTTTTATTTTGGCGGTCGGCTGCTGATGCTGCTGCTGTGACCCCCACAACCCCCCTCCCCTCCCCCAATCCCCCTCTGTTGCTATAGAAACCACTCACATCCCTGGGTAACCATGGAGATGATGGAGAAACGGGGAGGCATGCACGTCAAAATCATAAGTCCAAAGGAAACTGTAAGAAACACAAAAAACAAAAAAAACACTGAGAAACATAAAAAAAAAGAAAAGAAAAGAAAAGAAAACATAAAAAACTGAAACATCACAAAAACTGAAATTATTGATAACAGAACTGATGATTGGTGATCAACCGGTGTTCAGACCGAACACCATGCAGAATCTCACTGAAGTTAAAGACTGTGTAAAGTGAATTCAGACATTTTCTTCTAAACACATTAAATAGGTCATAAATGTATTTCTAAAAAAGGTGTAAAAAGCATTTCAACCATTTAGATTTGAATTGTGGAGCTAGGATTAGCATAAACCCGCCCCTGCTGCTGTAGAGGTATAAATACATTCAGCACACACTACTACTACTACAGTCTACAGTTAGCCAGTTAGCTGAGCTAGCTGCTGAGTTAGCAGCCGAGTTAGCCGCCAAGTTAACTGTTGAGCTAACCGCTGAACTAGCCGCCGAATTAGCAGCCAAGCTAGCCGCTGAGTTAGCAGCCGCGTTAGCCGCCGATCTAACAGCAGAAAGCTCTCAGACATAGCATCCATGATTCTGGTAGAGGTGGTGACTTTGATTGACAGGTGACACTTGGTAGGGGGCGGGGCTTCAGCGTTTGGGAGCAGAGAAAGAGGCTGATTTTTACACAACTTTGAAGCCTAATTTCATATATTTGGCGATTTTTTTTAATCATTCAAATTTGGCAGGGTGGTTAACAACACACTTTTCTGTGGTATGTCAAACTCACAACACATATTTATTCTTACTTTAAACTTCATTCTGTTTAACTTTGTACCTTGTACGTACGCGCCCTTTTATGCCACCTAGTGGCCACAAACACACATTACAGAGTAAAAACGAGATCTTGGCCGAGTCAATCAGCTGATCTCCAGATAAAAGTGGAGCATGTATAAAACCTGATCAGATTTTATGGTTGAATAATGTTTGTAGTTTTAATATGTTGTATAAATTTAACCTGGGAAAACAGAACCTGGGATTTTATCTTCACAAACAAAATGTGATGCTAAGCCGCAAAAATGCAGGAAGTTATTTATAAACTCGCTTGCTGAGTAAATGTGGTGACAGAGCAGAAGCTATGAGGCTGCAGGCATTTAAACATGACTCATAATCTCTATATTAATATTCTGAGCCTTATTTATCTTCTACTGGTCCTTCAAGCCGCGCCTCAGTTCAGCCTCTGACTATTAACAGGCTGGTTTAGCTCCTGTCTCTTTAAGAGCCCCCCCCCCCTCCCCCCCCAACTCTGCTCTGATTGATCAAATAAACTCACTCTGTCAGAAAGGACGAGATGGAGAGATGAAGATGGAGGAGGAGAGAGAGAGAGAGAGAGAGGGACAGAGAGAGAGACAGAGAGAGAGAGAGAGAGAGAGATAGAAAGAGAGAGAGACAGAGAGAGAGAGAGAGAGAGAGAGAGGGAGACAGAGAGAGAGAGAGACAGACAGACAGACAGAGAAAGAGAGAGAGAGAGAGAGAGAGAGAGAGGGACAGAGAGAGAGACAGAGAGAGAGAGAGAGACAGAGAGAGAGAGATAGAAAGAGAGAGAGAAAGAGAGAGAGAGCGAGAGAGAGAGAGAGGAAGCCTGAGGGTCTCTCGCCCACTGACGCATGAAACAGCATCAAATATTCATCTGACTGCTGCAACAGAAGAAACTACTGCAGGAAGAGGAAGAAGAGGGAGAGGAGGAGGAGGGAGAGGGAGAGGAGGAGGAGGAAGAGGGAGAGGAGGGAGAGGAAGAAGAGGAGGAGGAGGAGGGAGAGGAAGAGGAAGATGACAGTAATGGAAGCAGCTCTATGATCTATAAATAGCTCCGTGTTCAGTCGGATAGAGAGACGGAAAGAAAGGAAAGAGAGAGAGAGAGACATAGAGAGACATAGAGAGAGCGAGAGAGAGAGAGAGACAGAGAGAGAGAGAGACACAGAGAGAGAGAGACATAGAGAGAGAGCGAGAGAGAGAGAGAGGGAGAGGGAGAGAGAGAGAGCGAGAGAGAGAGACATAGAGAGAGAGCGAGAGAGAGAGAGGAGAGACAGAGAGAGAGAGAGACACAGAGAGAGAGAGACATAGAGAGAGAGCGAGAGAGAGAGAGAGGGAGAGGGAGAGAGAGAGAGCGAGAGAGAGAGACATAGAGAGAGAGCGAGAGAGAGAGAGAGAGACAGAGAGAGAGAGAGAGAGACATAGAGAGAGAGAGAGAGAGAGACATAGAGAGAGAGAGAGACATAGAGAGAGAGACATAGAGAGAGAGAGACAGAGAGACAGAGAGAGAGAGAGAGAGAGAGAGAGAGAGACATAGAGAGAGAGCGAGAGAGAGAGCGAGAGCGAGAGAGAGAGCGAGAGAGAGAGAGAGACAGAGAGAGAGAAGGAGACAGAGCGAGAGAGAGAGAGAGACATGAGAGAGAGAGAGAGAGAGAGAAAGAGAGAGACTGATTACTGATTATTAACAATCAACCCATCCTCCATTAAACTTTCCTCCATTAAAACCTCATCAAGCAGCTTCAGGATCAATAACTGATAATAACTGACCGATCACCGGGACTAGTTATTGATCGGAGCTCAGACCGCAGGAAGCTCTGATGTGGTGCATTGCAGCAAACGCCTGCTGCCTGATGTTACTCCGTTCATAAGAAGCAACAAATATAAACTGACTGATGATGTATGGAAGTTCAATCCTGACAAAAAAACAAAAAAAACTAATAATGTAGTTTTTTTGCCGTCGTGATGTTCAGAGACAGTTTGTAAATAAAGTTTCTTACCGGTCGGACCTCTCCCGTGGTGTTGGTGTACTGCCGCGCCAGACCGAAGTCCAGCATGTAGCACTTCCTGTATGTGGAGGGAAGCCGACCCATCGCAAAGTTCGACTGCAGGAAGAAAAAAAAACACAAAGATTAAAGAAAAAAAGTCCAAAAACTGAAATCAGAACTTTATTTTTTCTTCTTTCCCATTAATCATCTCAGCAGCCCTCACATTTACCTGCTGACCCTTTGGAGGGGCCCCACCCCTAGGTTGGGAACCACTTGACTAAACTAGCTAACTGTATATAAAGTAGTATAAACTAGCTAACTGTATATAAAGTAGTGTAAAACTAGCTAACTGTATATAAAGTAGTATAAACTAGCTAACTGTATATAAAGTAGCGTAAACTAGCTAACTGTATATAAAGTAGCGTAAACTAGCTAACTGTATATAAAGTAGTATAAACTAGCTAACTGTATATAGAGTAGTATAAACTAGCTAACTGTATATAAAGTAGTATAAACTAGCTAACTGTATATAAAGTAGAGTAAACTAGCTAACTGTATATAAAGTAGTATAAACTAGCTAACTGTATATAAAGTAGTATAAACTAGCTAACTGTATATAAAGTAGTGTAAACTAGCTAACTGTATATAAAGTAGTATAAACTAGCTAACTGTATATAAAGTAGTATAAACTAGCTAACTGTATATAAAGTAGTGTAAACTAGCTAACTGTATATAAAGTAGTGTAAACTAGCTAACTGTATATAAAGTAGTATAAACTAGCTAACTGTACATAAAGTACTATAAACTAGCTAACTGTATATAAAGTAGTATAAACTAGCTAACTGTATATAAAAGTAGTGTAAACTAGCTAACTGTATATAAAGTAGTATAAACTAGCTAACTGTATATAAAGTAGTATAAACTAGCTAACTGTATATAAAGTAGTATAAACTAGCTCCCAACCTCTTTTACTGTAATACTGCATACTACATCACTATAATACTGCAGTACTTCTGTAAAATCTTATTTTTGTCTTTATTTTCAGACGCT
>JAJDFG010000742.1:65000-85325 GCA_021039105.1 Scomber colias | reverse complement strand
TTAAAGAGCTCAAAGTGGTTTGACTCTTAGATTATATACGTTATATAATGTCGTTCTACTATCAGAACAATGTCAGCACAACAGTCATAATGTGTGTACCATCAGTGGTTGCTCAGTAGATTATAACATACATGACGTTCACTCCGTCAGCAGAATGCTTGTGACTGAATGTCAGAAGATGAATAATAAGGATTCATGTTGCTCCATCACATCCTTATAAAGACAAAAATAACTAAAGACAAACATATGAAACAAATCAACAACTAAACTTTACATCACACGCGTTCATCGACTTCGGTCTGAAGAAATAAAAGTTCACTTCATAAAGGATCCAGAAATATTAACCTTCCTGTCTTTTTTGACTGTTCCTTCCTTCCTTCCTTCATTCCTCTCTCCTTCTCTCTTTCTTTCCTTCTTCTCTCTTTCCTACCGTCTTTCCTTCCTCCATCTCCCTTTCTTCCTTCCTTCCTTCCTCCCTCCCTCCTAACTTCTTTCCTCCCTCCCTCCTACCTTCCTTCCTTACTTACTTACTTCTTTTCTCCATCCTTCTTCCTCCCTTCCTTATTCCCTTTCCTCCCTTCCTTCCATCCCTCCTTCATCCCCCTTTCTTCCTTCTGTCGTTCCTTCCTTTCTCTCTCCGTCCTTCCTTCCTTCCTTCCTTCCTCCCTGCCTTCTTTCCTTGACTCCCTTCCTCCCTTCTCTTCCTTGACTTGAACACAAAACGTGCAAATTAATCACAGACCTTAACGGGGGATTTCCACCGGGTCCGTCAGCGGCGCGGAACGGCTGCGCTACGGTTTAGCTCCGTCCTCTGGCCGGCGTCGACTCACACCGGGAGCGTTACAGCAGCGGAGCTCTGGGAGAGAAAGCTGCCTTTTAAAAATGAAGTTGCACTGTTAATACAGTAATTACGGCAGCCCAATCAAATCCCAACGAGTGCCTTTAGTCTACCGTAATTACTGTAGTAGTTAGTCTACCGTAATTACTGTAGTAGCTAGTCTACTGTAATTACTGTAGTAACTAGTCTACCGTAATTACTGTAGTAGCTAGTCTACCGTAATTACTGTAGTAGCTAGTCTACCGTAATTACTGTAGTAGCTAGTCTACCGTAATTACTGTAGTAACTAGTCTACCGTAATTACTGTAGTAGCTAGTCTACCGTAATTACTGTAGTAGCTAGTCTACTGTAATTACTGTAGTAGCTAGTCTACTGTAATTACTGTAGTACCTAGTCTACCGTAATTACTGTAGTAGCTAGTCTACCGTAATTACTGTAGTAGCTAGTCTACCGTAATTACTGTAGTAACTAGCCTACCGTAATTACTGTAGACTAGTTACTACCGTAATTACTGTAGTAGCTAGTCTGCCATAATTACTGTAGTAGCTAGTCTATCGTAATTACTATAGTAGCTAGTCTACAGTAATTACTGTAGTAGCAGCTCAACTAAATGACCCGGTTTTGTTAACTTGCTCAGTTTTGGTTGATTTGGTAATTTTCTTTGATGTTTGTGCTGATGTCATGTGTCAGTAGCTACGTAGCTAGATGGAGTCTTTATCTGTCTGGTTTATTCCTGTTTGTTGCTGAAATACGATCGGGAGGCTGCACGGGTTGTTTTATTTTGAAAGACGGAAGTTTTATTATGCTGATTCAGTGTCGGACTTCCTGTCTGGTGCAATCTGCTCTGTTGAGCTTGTCGCGAGTTAGAAATGGCTTCGTCAAAAATAGAAATGCTACCTATTGATAGCGCTGCTGCACGGAGAGCCGCTGCTGAGACGCTGCTGGTGGAAAGGCTCTCATTGATTATAGTGTTACCGATCAGCTCCGGTGACCGCGGAGCAGCTGTAACGCGCCGCTGACGGACCCGGTGGAAATTGGGTTTTAGACTAATGAGCTAAAAGTAGCCCTGAAAAGATCATTTAGTTAACTGAAATAAAAATAAAAACCATAGTTTAAAAAATAATAATAATAAATTGAAGAATGCAGAACTAACTGAAACAGAAATGAAATGCATCCTGGGAGTTGCAGTTCATTGTTTTACTACAGAACCAGCCTGATGCAGCTTCACATTATATATTAGAGGTTCTTTCTTCTGTGTGAGCGGCTGCTGTGATCTCAGTAATTGTCTCTAAACGTTCTGACGGAGCGAAAAAACTGATCAAAGAAACAAATCTCTCTCTCTCTCTTACATTTCATCTGGTTACCATGGAGATCAGGAAACATTTATCATTCTTTTGTGGTTACACCATTTGACATTTTCAGGAGCATTCAGTCTGACTTTTGGTAAAAAAAATGGTACAAATGTCATTTAAATGATATAAAACCAACAAAAATACTAAATGTACATTTTAACAAACCTGATGCTGCTTTTAAATCTAGTTTAACTCATTTATGGATTCATCATCTTACCAACATTTATTATCTCTGAGCGTTATGTAAACGGCTAAATTATCTAAATTCCTCCAAATTTAAACTTGTTTTTAGTTAAATTCAGTCTGTATGAACTCTGCTTTATTAACCATATAAACCCTGAACACTGAACTTCTACCACACAGGCAGAGAATAAAGGAATATTCCTTATAAATATATGACTGTATCTTTAACCCTTTATAGGACACTCATTGAAAGGAAGGAAGGAAGGAAGGATGGAAGGAAAGAAGGAAGGGAAGGAGGAAGGAAGGAAGGAAAGGAAGGAAAGAATGAAGGAAGGAAGGCATGGGGGAGGAAAGAAAGACAGAAGGATTGAGGGAGGAAGGGAAGAAAGAAGGAAGGAAGGAAGGAAGAAGAAAGGGGATGGAGGAAGGAAAGAAGGAAGGGAGGAGAGAAGGAGGGAGGGAGGAAGAACAGATGGAAGGAAGGAAAGGAAGGAAGGACGGAGGAAATGAGGAACGAGGGAGGGAGAAAGGAAAAGAGAAAGGGAGGGAAGGAAGGAAGGAAGGAAGAAAGGGAGGAAGGACAGAAGGAAGGAAGGAAGGATATTTTGGGATATTTACAGAAGTTACCAAATATAATTATTTGCCCAATAAAGGGTTAAGAGATAATTATTAGTGACACAGCATCTAAAAAGCTAAATGTAGAAATAACTCCGTCACATCTGGAAGCTCCAACCAGAAGTCACAGCACAGCTTTCATTTACATTTAAATATCTTTTATTCTCTTGTAGATGAACCAGGACCTTTTATTGGCTCACCTATAATATAGATTATAGGTATTATATAGGTAATATATAATATAATATAATATAATATGATATAATATAATATAATATAATATAATATAATAATATATGATATAATGGCCGAAGCACTTTGATTTTAGCACATGGAAATATAAACCTTGGTCTCTAATTGGAGGACAAGATTCCTGTTTCTATATTTGCTGCATATTTAAATCAGATCTTATAAAAAGTAAATGTTGTAATATGAATAAAGCTCTGTGTGTACCTGTGTGAATAAATCTGTACTTTGATCCCCGACTCATCATTTTGTTTTATTTTTGGTATTTTTTGTATTTGCTCAGTTTTTCTTTTTCTTCTTTGGTTGAACAGTGTAATCATCTCAATATGACTCATGTCTTTCTTCCATTTAAGACTTTAATTAAAACTTCTTCTCTTCTAAGTGGAACAACATTAAACTGAAGAAGAAGAGTTTGGAGGTTTTAAACAGCAGCAGATCTGAATCAGCTGTTTGAGATCATGACCGCCACAGTGTGTCCTTGAAGGCAGCGACGAAGCAGAATCCAATTAACGAGCAGCAGTGAAGGTGACGCGAGGACGGGTCGGTCGGTCGCTCCGTCCAACGGGTGCGTTTACACAAAGAGTTTATTTAAGCGTACAGAGAGATCCACAGCTCCGGGTCTGACGCTCTCTTTCCTTCTCGGGGGGGAATCGTTGAACATATAACCCGAGGCTGTTGAATTGTTATTGAAAATCGCTGCCGGCCAAATAATGAAGCAAAGCGTCGGCTGAGCAGCAGCTTTATTAGATGTAGTGTCAGAGCAGCCGTCACATATCTGATCACTCTGAGTCCTTATCGCTCCAGCTCACAGCTGCATGAAGGATTTATAGATCTGCCTACAAATATCAACTATGGCCCAAAAATAGCACTGGCATTATTATATAATAATACAGTTTGTTCATTCTGAGTTCTTTCTTCATTTTAAAATATGTAAAAGTTCTGTATGCTGTACATATGATGTCTGTGTTTGATGACAGCAGCTGTAGAGTATTAGTGTCCCACTAAACCCAAAGAGGTTTTCCTCAGAAAAAGGGAACTCGTCATCACAAACAGGCCCCAAAACATTAAAGACAGTTTTAACAAGGCGGGGAGTTCCTGTCCTCTGAAATGAGGCCAACCAGGAAGTAACTTAGAGCTGCATTCTATCAAAAGGCCACCAGGGGGCGACCGTCTCTATACAAGTCAATGGAGAATTCACCAACTTCTCACTTGATTTCTAACCTCAGTAAACGTTTTCAAAATGTGTTTATGGTCTCAATCGCTAGTTTAAAGCCTTCTTCAATGCAGTATGATGTTCATTTGGGACATTTTGGCCTCCCTGATTTTATATGTGACGATAAAGCAGGGTATGCATTAGGGGGCGTGGCTACGTCCTGATTGACAGGTTGATTGACCAATGTCCTCGAGATCCAGCCCTCGTAACCATAGCAACCTCCCCGCTCCGCCCATGGCTTAAACCTGCTGAGATACTATGTGGACCGCAAGGGTCTAACAAATTTAAGACTGTACTGTCCAGTAACAGTGAAAGACAGAATGGAAACGTTGAGAACACTGGATGAAACTACCAGTGTGGCAGAGGAGGCAACTCTCGCTGTATATGTACAGTACGATGAGGAAACCGAGTTAAATCAGGACATTCCTGTCTGTTAATCTCACAGACACCACAACTAGAGGAGGACATTTTCAGTGTAGTTGATACGTACTTCCTATCAGACTGTAGTTGCATGCTGCAGAGATGGAGCCGCTGATGATGAAAACTAAAGGCTTCAACAGCCGTTTGGAGGAGAAGGCTCCTCACTGCTTAGTGTTACCAGACTCTGATAAATATAGTAAACTTTATTAACCCTTAAACAGCCAGGAGTGGAAAATTAGATGTAAAAAATCCTTACTAGTTATGTCATTTGCACCTAAAGTAAGGAAGGAAGGAAGGAAAGGAGGGAAGAAGGAAGGAAGGAAAGAAGGAAAGGAGGGAAGAAGGAAGGAACGAACGAAAGGAGGGAAGAAGGAAGGAAGGGAAGCAAGGGAGGAAGAAGGAAGGAAAGGAAGGAGGGAGGAAGGAAGGTAGGAAGGAAGGAAAGGAGGGAAGAAGGAAGGAAAGGAAGAAGGAAGGAAAGGAGGGAGGAAAAGGAGGGAGGGAGGGAGGGAGGAAGAAAGAAAGGAAGGACAGATGAAGGAAGGAAGAAAGGACAGAAGGAGGGAACATTTATCCTAACAGCTGAACTTAGATCTAAGGAAGGAAGGAAGGAAGGAAGGAAGAAGGAAGGACAGATGAGGGAAGGAAGGACAGAGGAAGGAAGGAAGGAAGGAAGGAAGGAAGGAAGGACAGAGGAAGGACCTGGGGAGGACAACACGAAGGGTAAAGAGTGTGTATCTCCTGGTGCACGTTGTCTGTTTAAGGGTTAAAGCTCATCCAGTCAGCAAACGGCTCTTTGCACCAGACGCTGCTCCTTCATACTGAAGTGTGCTGCTTGTCCCAGGACAGAGTGTTGGTGCGTTTCATGGAACTTAAAAACCAAATAAGGGAACTCTTAACCGATCATAACCAAAAACTATCCAACAAAATGACAGATGAGTTGGTCTTAACCCTTAAACAGGCCTTACTAGTTATGTCATTTGCACCTAAAGTAAGGAATGAAGGAAGGAAGGAAAGGAAGGAGGGAGGAGGAAGGAAGGAAGGAAGGGAGGGAGGGAGGGAGGGTGGGAGGAGGAAGGAAGGAAGGAAGGAAAGGAGGGAAAAAGGAAGGAAAGGAGGGAGGAAGGAAGGAAGGTAGGGAGGAAAGGAGGGAGGGAGGAAGGAAGGAAGGAAAGGAAGGAGGAAGGAAAGGAGGGAGGAAGGAAGGAAGGTAGGAAAGGAGGGAAGAAGGAAGGAAAGGAGGGAGGAAGGAAGGAAGGTAGGAAGGAAAGGAGGAGGAAGGAAGGAAGGAAGGAAGGAAGAAAGGACAGAAGGAGGGGAACATTTACCCTAACAGCTGAACTTAGATCTAAGGAAGGAAGGAAGGAAGGACAGATGAAGGAAGGAAGGAAGGAAGGATAGAGGAAGGAAGGAAGGACAGAGGAAGGACCGGGGAGGACAACAAGAAGGTTAAAGAGTCTGTATCTCCTGGTGCACGTTGTCTGTTTAAGGGTTAAAGACTTCATATCTGGTGGAGATGTTCAGTCTGTACAACGAGACAAACGAAGGCATGCAGGCCGCGGAGGGCAACGTAATGGAGATCAAAGAGACAGCGGATGTGTTTGGAGTATAGAAAGAATAAATTGGCAAAGGGAGACCTGCAACCGTTTCCTTTGCTACAGGAACAGTCAGGGGGGAGTTACCTGATGCTTTGGTCATCACATGGAGGAGATGGATATTAATCAACATGTCTCAAAAGACTCACGGGTGATGGACCCATGTACCTCCAGGCTGAGGATGAGCTTATGGATATAAAGTCCAAATCTCTCTGTAAGCGGTTTTATACTGAACATGGATACAAGCGGTTTTGGCTTGTGAAAGGACCAGGAGTGGCTCGGCGTCTGCTCATCATGTGATCACCAGATTCAGACTGCATCCAGCGCTCCGGTCTCCATCAAAGCAAAGACAGGAAATGGGCTTGATGTGACTCACAGCAGACATCACATCACTGGGTCAGCAAATACAGCCTCAGAGCTCTCATCCAAGGACAGGCTGCCTGGAGAAGGAGCTCATAATACAGACACATATGCTCCTAAAACTTTAAGTTCTGAAGTTTATACAGTCAAGCCCGAAATTATTCATACCCCTGGCAAATTTTGACTTAAAGTTACTTTCATTCAACCAGCAAGTTGTTTTTTGACCGGAAGTGACACAGGCGTCTCCAAGAAGATAAAAAGACGATGTACAAAAGGCATCATTGTGGTAAAAAAAATATTTCAGTCAGCTTTTATTTACATTTGAACAAAAAGTGGCATGTCCAAAAGGGGTATGAATAATTTCGGGCTTGACTGTATATTGTAATTCCCCCCCCCCCACCCCCCAATTGTTCCATGCTGCTAGTGTTTTTATTTGATTTTATTTTAGCAGTGAATATATTGAAATATAATAAAGATACTGTTTTTCATATAAAATAAGTTATGAAGTAATTGTGTGTGTGTGTGTGTGTGTGTGTGTGTGTGAGTGTGTGTGAGTGTGTGAGGGCGGGGGGGGGGCATTAAGTTTACAATGGTAAAAATGTGGGTCCCTCAAGAAAAAGGTTGGGACCACTGGAGTACTGACCTCCAGGCCTACTGCTAGTACAGCACACCTTGTTACAGCTGATTTCAATTAAAGCTTAAATTCCTCCTGTGTGTTAATAAAGATGATTATAACCATTAATCAGCTTTATTAACCCTTAAACAGACCTTACTAGTTATGTCATTTGCACCTCAAGTAAGGAAGGAATGAAGGAAAGAAGGAAGGAAGGAAAGGACGGAAGAAGGAAGGAAAGGAGAAAGGAAGGGAAGCAAGGGAGGAAGATGGAAGGAAAGGAAGGAGGGAGGAAGGAAGGAAGGTAGGAAGGAAAGGAGGGAAGAAGGAAGGAAAGGAGGGAGGGAGGAAGGGAAGGAAGGAAGGAAGGGAAGCAAGGGAGGAAGGAAGGTAGGAAGGAAAGGAGGGAAGAAGGAAGGAAAGGAGGGAGGGAGGAAGGGAAGGAAGGGAGGAAGAAGGAAGGAGGGAGGAAGGAAGGAAGGAAGGAAGGAAGGAAGGAAGGAAGGAAGGACAGATGAAGGAAGGAAGAAAGGACAGAAGGAGGGAACATTTACCCTAACAGCTGAACTTAGATCTGAGGAAGGAAGGAAGGAAGGAAGGAAGGACGGACAGATGAAGGAAGGAAGGAAGGAAGGAAGCAAGGAAGGACAGATGAAGGAAGGAAGGAAGGACAGAGGAAGGACCCAGGAGGACAACAGGAAGGTTAAAGAGTCTGTATCTCCTGGTGTACGTTGTCTGTTTAAGGGTTAACACACCTCCATGCTTCATCTTCCTAACAGAGAGAGTTTAATCTGCTGCAGGTTGATGAGAGCAGGACAGTGGGTATAACCTGGGTGCAAACAGAGCTTCCTTTATGAAGAGTCAGCTGGGAGCTTATAGCTGTTCTCCAGTAAACCCACAGCAGAGCTCTGATGGCCGAGCGCCTCGCTGTTAATCAGCCTCCGTGTGAGACCTGTGAGCACCCTGACCTCCATCCTGTCCTCCAGCAGAGAAAGACACAATTATAAAGAGAAGAGACAGCAGTCGCTCTGAACTGAGAAACTTCTTTATTATGAGTCACTAGAATAGAAGAACATGAAGTCAAATCGGCTGCTGGACTCTTTTATCATGTCATGAAGTCACAGTAGTCAGCAGTGATTCATTCTAGAGCACAATGTTTTAGCCTCAGTGTTAAATTATGTTAATTAGTGTGAGAGGGAGCCAGAGCGCTGCTGTATCATAACTCCACACAAACTCACAGCTCCGTTCAATTAACCGACGACTCCGTAAAATAAAGAAGTGAAAGTGTTTGTTGAGCGGCGTCCAGGTGGAGAGAAGCACACGCTGCATCTTACACCGCCGCTCTCCTCTGGATTAATGGGAGCCATTGTCTCCACAGAGCAGCTTAAAAAGTCATTAGGCAGTCACGCCACTGATAACCGTCCCCCTGCTGCATGTCACCTGACCAGTAATGGCGCTCGGCACAGCACGGCGGCTCAGTGCAGGATTAATGTGTGTTTTGGCTGCCGGAGGACATCTCTGATCCGATAGCAGCACCTGCAGAGTGAGAGCCCCCCCCCCCCACCAGGGACGCAGCGGCTACAACTGTGACATCACCAGCAACCAACCAAAGTCTTTACTTTAGCCGATCGGGGCCGAGGGCGATGACGCTCCACCGCCGTTCCTCATCGACTTCCTGTCTGCGGGAGAGGAAGCCACACGGGCGGCGAGGATCCAGGGCAACTAAACACACATCGATCAACAAGCTGCGTCACTGTGAGAGAGAGATGGACGACATGAAGAAGAAGGAGCCAATGATTGGTTTCATTACAGCGACGTTTAGTTCCTCAGTGATGAACTCGATGAACTCGTGTTGGACATCTGGAGGCTTTCTGATGCTTTGTGTGTGTCATCACTCATATCTATACAACCAGCAGCTCAATGACTCTCTCCACTGTGTCTCATGTGGGAATGTTGGGTCTCTTTAAAGTTAAAACCTGAAGAGTTCGGTTTAGACCCTGCTCTATGTGGAAAGTGCTTGGAGATAACTCTGTTGTGAGCACCAACATGTTTTATGATCATTTGACTTTAAAATGTATTCAATATTCTTCCTTCATGTCTCTGTTGGTCGCTGCTTTACTTTGTAACAGTGTGTTGGAGTCATTATGTTACTACTGCTCTAAAGTCTTCACACTGACTCAGGTCAGATAGTTGAGCCCAGAGCTCTGAGATCTACTGACTCAGGTCAGATAGTTGAGCCCAGAGCTCTGAGATCTACTGACTCAGGTCAGATAGTTGAGCCCAGAGCTCTGAGATCTACTGACTCAGGTCAGATAGTTGAGCCCAGAGCTCTGAGATCTCTCTATGTGAATAAAGAGAACTATCATTATAATAATCATTTATCACTTAATACCTGGGCTCCGTCTAACCGCTGAGATCATGGCAGCCTCCAGGGGAAACCCACGCAGCCGTTTATTAGCTGTCTCTGTCCTCACAGGGAGCAGCAGGGGAGCAGCAGGGGAGCAGAGAGCTGGCCTACATCAACACAAGATGTCTCCTCTGCGTCCTCATTCATATTGATGAGAGCAGGTCGACACAGTTAAAGGTGTCACCGAGGAGAGAGGACACAGTTAAAGGTGTCACCGAGGAGAGAGGACACAGTTAAAGGTGTCACCGAGGAGAGAGGACACAGTTAAAGGTGTCACCGAGGAGAGAGGACACAGTTAAAGGTGTCACCGAGGAGAGAGGACACAGTTAAAGGTGTCACTGAGGAGAGAGGACACAGTTAAAGGTGTCACCGAGGAGAGAGAAGCTGAGCTCTTTATTGTCCTTATGAACACCGTCAGACGCTTTCATCACAGATTATACAGTCAGAAAAGTTCCTCTCTGAATAAAAACAGAGTCAAATGTTCTGTTCAGAGGAGGGAAGGACGGAAGGACGGAAGGAAGGAAGGAAGGAAGGAAGGAAGGAAGGAAGGAAGGAAAGAAGGAAGGAAGAGAGGAAGAGAGAAAGGAAGGAAGGAAGGACAGAAGGAAGAGAGGAGGGAAAGCAGGAAGAAAGGAAGGACAGAAGGAAGGAAGGAAGGGAGGAAGGAAGTAAAGAATGAAGGACAGACGGAGAGAAGGAAGAAAGGAAGGACAGAAGGAAGAGAGGAGGGAAAGCAGGAAGAAAGGAAGGACAGAAGGAAGGATGGAAGGAAGGAAGAAGTAAAGAAGGAAGGACAGAAACAATGAACACTTTTAATATAAAATAAAACATTATGACACCTTTTATACTCTCAGTAAGAAACAGCCACTTTAAACGAGCTTGACTATTTAGACTTTTTAACTAGGGCTGTCAAATGATTAATTTTTTAAATCGCGATTAATCGCAGAATTTCCATAGTTAATCGCGATTAATCTCGTTTTGAATAGCATGTTTAAAATCCTGTTATTTTCCATTTGAAGGCAGTTTTAAGCCCATAATGTAAAGCATTTCTTACCAGAGTGTCTTAACTGGGAATCAATCACGGCTCTGCTGCGACTCCCACACTCCAAAATGGTCCTTTGGTGGAGCTGAGGCTGCTTGGCTGCACCTGGGTGTTTAGCGTGGAGGTGCTAACTCAAACTCCACGTACTCCGGTGGTAGTTAAACTCCGTTTGACACAGGTTGCATTTTACTTTTGACTTGTCAACTGAAGCGTCTGGAAGTGTTTTAAAGTTAAACAAGCCGTTCAAAAGTCCAGTAGCTCTCTTACTTTCCATCAGCGCGGTAGGTTTACTGCAGGAGGCCACTTCAAAGCATAGCGCTACAGCTAGAGGAGCCGTCTACGGGGGAGGAGAAGGGACAAAAAGGCTTGCAACATTAAAATGAGATTAAAAAACATTAACGCGTTATGGATTGCATTAATCTAATCACGATTAACGCGTTGACGCTGACAGCCCTAATTTAAAACAGTTCAGACTATAAAAGAAACTAAAGATGAACATGTTTGTGTTTCTGAGGTTTGATGTGAATCAACATTTATTCATGTTTCTTCTTCACGTGAACTTTAAACCATTAAAATCAGGACTGTGTTTGACTCAATTCATGTAAAAACTAATTAAAGTAAAACTAAGTGAAATGTGTCCAGCGCAGCAGAGAGCAGCTTCTTCTTCTCCTGCCTGTTTAAATGTTCTGACCCTCATCCTGAACACTTTGCTGCCATTAAAGCAGAAGTTCAACCTCTCGTCTGTGTTTCTGCAGCACGTCCTGTTAAACTTTTATTGGTCAATATTTCTCACTCATATGAAGATCATTTTATACCACTTATATAATGATAATATAATTAAGGGAGTGTGTATGTGTGTGTGTATGTGTGTGTGTGTGTGTGTGTGTGTGTGGGGGGGGGGGTAGCAGGGTCTCCCACATCACTACCTCTATCTCTTTAATTTAAATCAGTGTTTTCTGAATCTGAACATTTTCATTTCATTTGTTTATGTTGAACATGAATATATTTATTTATTTTAATGTGAATTAAACTGAATTTAACTGTATGTGGACGTAAACCTGCTTCAGTGAAGTTTCAGTTTCAGTTCATTATTCATTATTAACCATTAAACAGACATATTTAATGTTAGTAGTCGGAAACATTTAAACAAATAATTTAAAAAACATTTTGTATATTTTAGATGTTATGAGTTGTATCTCCACCAGGATGTTTCCTTTATTAAAGCATAACACATGTTTATATGTATGTATGTCCTGGTGCACACTGCCTGTTTAAGGGTTAGTTATTATTATTATTATTATTATTATTAAATATAAAATGGGTATTTAAATAACTACATTTCCAGGGAGTGATTTTTGAATTAACAGGTGAAACTTGTACATTTATATAAAAATGTGTTTCAGCTGCACTAAACTTTAAAATGATAATTATTCACATGAAGAGAAGTCTGAATAAAAGAAATAAACATGGTTGAATAATATAAAAGAGTTAAAGAAAGAAGAAGTGCACCTCTCTGGTTCTGTTTCCAGTTCCTCTCTCTTCTTCTCTTCCTCTTCCTCCTGAGGATGATGAAGTCACTGATGAAGTCACAGTGTTTCCAGCAGGTGCAGCTTTCAGACGCTGTGCAGGTTCAGGTTCAGGTGTTTGGATCAGTTCTATCGATCTGGAGCAGAGTCATCCGTCTTCAGAGTCTGGTTCCACGCTCCGTCTGACCAGCTGACATTCAATGAAAGCTGGAAATGGTGAGATATGAGAAGCACCAGAGAGGCCGACCTGCTGCTGCTGGGGGGGGGGGGGGGGTAAAAGTACTGCAGTATTATAGTGATGTAGTATGCAGTATTATAGTAAAAGTACTGCAGTATTATAGTGATGTAGTATGCAGTATTACAGTAAAAGTACTGCAGTATTATAGTGATGTAGTATGCAGTATTACAGTAAAAGTACTGCAGTACTATAGTGATGTAGTATGCAGTATTACAGTAAAAGTACTGCAGTATTATAGTGATGTAGTATGCAGTATTACAGTAAAAGTACTGCAGTATTATAGTGATGTAGTATGCAGTATTACAGTAAAAGTACTGCAGTATTATAGTGATGTAGTATGCAGTATTACAGTAAAAGTACTGCAGTATTATAGTGATGTAGTATGCAGTATTACAGTAAAAGTACTGCAGTATTATAGTGATGTAGTATGCAGTATTACAGTAAAAGTACTGCAGTATTATAGTGATGTAGTATGCAGTATTACAGTAAAAGTACTGCAGTATTATAGTGATGTAGTATGCAGTATTACAGTAAAAGTACTGCAGTATTATAGTGATGTAGTATGCAGTATTACAGTAAAAGTACTGCAGTATTATAGTGATGTAGTATGCAGTATTACAGTAAAAGTACTGCAGTATTATAGTGATGTAGTATGCAGTATTACAGTAAAAGTACTGCAGTATTATAGTGATGTAGTATGCAGTATTACAGTAAAAGTACTGCAGTATTATAGTAGTAGTACTGAGGGTTATCAGCTGATTCTAAACTAATTAAAACAGATTTATTAATATTAAATTACATTCTCATTAAACTGGTTTAATTAGAAGTCACTCAGCTGTTAGTGAATCACTTCACTGTTTGTTTGTGTGCTTTTAATAAAGTTATGTATTAAAAGTTAATCTACAGCTGACTGACATCTGAACTTTCTTCAATTTTAAACAAAACAAAACGTCTCTTAGGGCGTATTCACACCTGCCTTGTTTGGTTCGGACCAAACCAAAAAAATCGCTGGTGCAGACCTTTTGGGCTGGTGTGAACACAAACCATCGAACTCTGGAGCGGACCAAACAGTCGGAGAGGTGGTCTCGGTTCGCTTCCAAACGGACCCTGGACCGGTTCGCTTGATATGTGAATGCGACCGTTATAAATAATCACATGCCTTTTTGGACGCAACAGGCTCTCGTAGCCGACCGCATTATGGGAAATAATTGTTTGATTAGCGCCTTAGCAACTCCAAACTTGATTAGCAAACCGGCAGCTGAAACTGAGTCGTGGCTCAACGTGGGGAGAAGAGGAGACGGAATGTTTACTGGATATTTGGGCAGACGCAAACATCAAAACTATGCTAGAAACCAGCGCTTTCCCCCCCTTTTTTCCCTTACCGCTTTACGCCGACCCCAGAGCTTTTTGTCCAATGATTGAACGATTGAACCACACATGTGGGTTTGTTGACAAATTCTGGTCCACTTGCGAAAAGCGCAATGTGAACAGGAACCGCACCGAACCAAAAAAGAAACATTGTATTTTGGTCCGGACTAAATAAGCGGACTTTCCTGGTGTGAATACGCCCTTAAATTATAAAATGTTCTAATATTTTCATCTTGGACTTTTTGGAAAACAATAATTTTACATTTTTTACTATTTCTGGCATTTTATAAACTATGAAATGACAAATTAACTGATAATGAAAATAATCCTTATAATAAACTGATCCTACAGGTGACATCATTCATACTGCTCTCTTAGCTTTACTGGACTTTTACTGATTTTAAACAGAATAGTTTCTCACTTTACTGTTTTTATCTTATTTGAATGTACTTCTACTTATTTGAGTTTTTTTAATCACTCTTGTTTAAAGTTAAAGCTTCCTGTTGGAGCCTTCACAATAAAAGTCACAGTTCCTGTTCTGTCAGCAGGTGCTTTTATTGTCTTTGTCACTTCCTGTTAATGAGCAGCAGTCATCATGTTGTATGTGGACAGTTAGTTTGAGTATCTACTGCATTTGTCCCTTTGGGGAGGGGGGGGGGGATGGGTGGGAGGAGGGGGGGGGGGGTCACACTCAGTTAGCTGATAAACAGTGTAAGGCCGCTTTGGAGTCGCAGCATCCTCCGTGAATGTATGCATAGTTTTCTGGTTTGCCCGTCCTCTCTCTCCAGAGTATTCTTTTTAGAGCACGCAAAATTGGTTTCACAAACCTTGGATTAGACCCCCCCCCTCCCCCTCCTCCTCCCCCCCCCCCACCCACAGCCTCCCCCTCCATTATGTTTGCTGTCTAAGAGTGATTGCCTGCACGGGGAGATGAAAGGGTAGCCGGGGAACTGAGGCGATGAGGCGAACGGGACGCGATAATGAAATGAAATGAGGCGTGAACATCGGCTGTGGCTGTTATCACTTAAGAACACGAGGAGAGGGCGAGAGGAGTCGTCCCCCCCCCCCCGTCCCCACCCCATCCCCCCCAAAGGACCTGAGAGATCCGGGCTCGGCCCACTTCTTAGCACCTTAATGGACCTGCTGCTGCTGGACTGGCATCAGTGTGCTCATACTGCTACTGGGACTGTCCCTAAAACACCTTTTACTACAGTTTTGATCCGTTTCTATGGTTACCGCTCATCATTAGTGTTTTATTGATTGTATTGTGTGTTGTGTGTTGGAGAAATGTTTAAAGTGCTTGTATTGGTTAATCTTGGAACACTTTCTTGACAAATGTCTGCTATCTGTGTGTGTCCAGTTGTATTTTATATTATCAGAAGAAGAGAAAGAAAAAGAGAACTTCTAATAATGTCCTTTTTCTCATGGCAGGGGTCTTACTTGGATGTGGACACTGAAAGTTGCTGTATGCGTGTAGATATTAAAAGTCTCTGTATGCATATAGACATTAAAATGATCTGTATGCATAGACGTAATCATGCAAGGTTGTGACATTAGAAAGCATAAATGTTAGAAACATATTTTGAATAATGTATCACCTGGCTTACAACTGATTTAACATTAAAGTGGAGGAAATCTTTTTTTTCTCTCTGGGGTGGAGCCTTAACCTTTCTTTTCATCAAAAATGTAGATGATTATTTGTTTGATTATATTATTATTATCATCATCATCATTATTATTATTATTATTATTATTATTATTATTATTATTTAACGCCAGTACTTTGCTTTCTGGAAAACGGTTGTGGACAACTGGAGCGACTGGTTGGGAAGTGCCATACCATTACCTCCCAGATTATGTCTCCTAGGGGACAGAAGCCAAACCAAGCGGGGAGTTCAGGTCCTCTGAAATGAAGCCAACCAGGAAGTAACTTAGAGCTGCATTCTATCAAAAGGCCACCAGGGGGCGACCGTCTCTATACAAGTCAATGGAGAATTCACCAACTTCTCACTTGATTTCTAACCTCAGTAAACGTTTTCAAAATGTGTTTATGGTCTCAATCGCTAGTTTAAAGCCTTCTTCAATGCAGTATGATGTTCATTTGGGACATTTTGGCCTCCCTGATTTTATATGTGACGATAAAGCAGGGTATGCATTAGGGCGGGGCTACGTCCTGATTGACAGGTTGATTGACCAATATCCTCCAGATCCAGCCCTCGTAACCATAGCAACCTCCCCGCTCCGCCCATGGCCCCGCCTCATGCCCATATAAGTAGAATCTGTGTTCTTATTTTTCCCAGCATGCACCTGAAATTTTCAAGATGGCGCTGCCTAGATTAGAAACTATTGGCTTCCGAGCAGCAGTCCACAAACCAATGGGTGACGTCACGGATGTTACGTCCATTTCTTTTATACAGTCTGTGAGCCAAACACACAACATAATCATGGCAGGAATTACAACAGCTGCCAGGACAATACTTAAATGATGGAAAACCCTCAAACCCCCTGAACTGAAAGAGTGGGTAAACATTATGATAAGAACAGTAGTGCTGGGCGGTATGACCAAAAATGTATATCACGGTATTTTTCAAAATAAAAGCGGTTTCACGGTGTATGATGGTATTTTTTTTTTTCATGCATAATCAGCTGTTCACAACATCTTCTACTGGTTGAGAGAGGAACTACTACTCTACTGCAGTAGATTGACTCAGGATGGACTATTTTACTGTCATGATGAATATTAGTAATATCACAGCTGCCAACATTCACGTTTCTCCCGTATTTTAGACTCATCTCCCTCGGCTCTCCCGTTTTCTCTTTTCTCCCGGGAATCTCCCGTAATTTACAGCCCCAACTTTGTTTGTTAATGATAATGAGAAGCGCACAATAACAAAAGGTTTTATTTTGAAAGCTTAGACAGGAAGTGGCTGCAGCTCCGTTAGTTTGACAGAAGCTGAAACACAGTGAAATGTTTTAAGTTTCCAGCCTGCGTCAGACGATGCTGAGTTTACTGACTCATTATTAAAAACCAGGAAGTGATGTGTGAACTATCGTCATGGTAACTCGCTCGGCAGGCAAACATCTTCTGCTGTTTGTTGAGCGGCAGGAAGCGCAACACTGAAAAGGGTCCCACCTGAAACAGTGTGGCCTAACGTTGTGTGATGAAACACACCGGTATGAAGGTACATTACAAATCATAACGACAATACACTTACCTGAGTCCAATAAACCAGTACACAGTCCAGTACACTGACCACAGCAGAGACTCTAAAACCAGTCCACTGATTCTGGTTCTATGTGAGTCTAACACATTAAGCAACCTGCTGCTGACAGAAACACAGGTAGAGGGTTAGGGTTAGATATAAAAGGGTTAGGGTTAGAGGGTAGAGGGTAGAGGGTAGAGGGTAGGGGTAGAGGGTAGAGGGTAGGGTTAGGGTTAGAGGGTAGAGGGTAGGGGTAGAGGGTAGAGGGTAGGGTTAGGGTTAGAGGGTAGAGGGTAGGGTTAGGGTTAGAGGGTAGAGGGTAGGGTTAGGGTTAGAGGGTAGAGGGTAGGGGTAGAGGGTAGGGGTAGAGGGTAGGGTTAGAGGTTAGAGGGTAGAGGGTAGGGTTAGAGGTTAGAGGTTAGAGGGTAGAGGGTAGGGGTAGAGGGTAGGGTTAGAGGTTAGAGGGTAGAGGGTAGGGGTAGAGGGTAGGGTTAGAGGTTAGAGGGTAGGGGTAGAGGGTAGGGTTAGAGGTTAGAGGGTAGAGGGTAGGGTTAGAGGTTAGAGGGTAGAGGGTAGGGGTAGAGGGTAGGGTTAGAGGTTAGAGGTTAGAGGGTAGAGGGTAGGGGTAGAGGGTAGGGTTAGAGGTTAGAGGGTAGAGGGTAGGGGTAGAGGGTAGGGTTAGAGGTTAGAGGTTACAGGGTAGAGGGTAGGGGTAGAGGGTAGGGTTAGAGGTTAGAGGTTACAGGGTAGAGGGTAGGGGTAGAGGGTAGGGTTAGGGTTAGAGGGTAGAGGGGTAGAGGTATAAGATTTAAAAGAGGAAAAACTATTTAAATGAGGATTTTGATCAAATCCATGTTCAGAGGAGGTAACATGTGGAAGCAGATTCCTCTCATACACCCTGAGAACACCTCGTCTGAGCCGCTTTAATACATCTCTAATGCCGGCGTGATGGTTTTGTGGCTTTTGAACCCGATCAGCGCGGTGATTTATGGTGTCACCTTCTGATTTGAATAATAACACACGAGGAGCAGCGCTGCAATCTGCCCGTCCGCTCTAAGTATTGTAATTTAGCCCTTGAATAATTCTCTGTGGTAATCAGCCGAGCAAAGACCGAGCAAAGACCTGCCTGTGATTTATTATCACTTAAAACGATAACCGGGCCGGACAAAGCATGACAGGGTTTCTGATCTCAGACTCTGATTCACTTTAATTTTCAACTTGAGTAAATATTCATCTTTACGTTGTACAGAGCTTCAGATAAAGACGGTACTGTGGTTTAATGTCTGACTTTAATTCATCTCAGGGTTCAAAGTATTTAAAGGGTAATTACACAATAAATCAACTTTTACCCGCTACTCATAAACAGACCAGTCCAGTAAATAGACCAGTCCAAGAAATAGACCAGTCCAGTAAACAGTCCAGTAAATAGTCCAGTCCAGTAAATAGACCAGTCCAAGAAATAGACCAGTCCAGTAAATAGTCCAGTAAACAGACCAGTCCAGTAAATAGACCAGTCCAAGAAATAGACCAGTCCAAGAAATAGACCAGTCCGAGAAATAGACCAGTCCAAGAAGTAGACCAGTCCAGTAAACAGACCAGTCCAAGAAATAGACCAGTCCAGTTAATAGACCAGTCCAGTAAATAGATCAGACCAGTCCAGTAAACAGACCAGTCCAGCAAACAGACCAGTCCAGTAAATAGTCCAGTCCAGTCAACAGACCAGTCCAGTAAATAGTCCAGTCCAGTAAATAGTCCAGTCCAGTCAACAGACCACTCCAGTAAACAGGCTAGACCAGTCAATAGACCAGTCAATAGACCAGTCCAGTAAATAGACCAGTCCAGTCAACAGACCAGTCCAGTAAATAGTCCAGTCCAGTAAATAGATCAGACCAGTAAACAGACCAGTCCAAGAAATAGACCAGTCCAGTCAACAGACCAGTCCAGTAAATAGTCCAGTCAATAGACCAGTCCAGTCCAGTCAACAGACCAGTCCAGTCCAGTCAACAGACCAGTCCAGTCCAGTCAACAGACCAGTCCAGTCCAGTCAACAGACCAGTCCAGTCCAGTCCAGTCAATAGACCAGTCTAGTCCAGTCAACAGACCAGTCCAAGAAATAGACCAGTAAATAGACCAGTCCAGGAAATAGACCAGTCCAGTAAACAGACCAGTCCAGTAAACAGTCCAGTCCAGTAAACAGACCAGTCCAGTCAATAGACCAGTCCAGTCAATAGACCAGTCCAGTCAATAGACCAGTCCAGTAAACAGACCAGTCCAGTAAACAGTCCAGTCCAGTAAACAGACCAGTCCAGTCAATAGACCAGTCCAGTCAATAGACCAGTCCAGTCAATAGACCAGTCCAGTAAACAGACCAGTCCAGTAAACAGACCAGTCCAGTAAACAGTCCAGTCCAGTAAACAGACCAGTCCAGTCAATAGACCAGTCCAGTCAATAGACCAGTCCAGGAAATAGACCAGTCCAGTAAACAGACCAGTCCAGTAAACAGTCCAGTCCAGTAAACAGACCAGTCCAGTCAATAGACCAGTCCAGTAAACAGACCAGTCCAGTAAACAGACCAGTCCAGTAAACAGACCAGTACCAGTCCAGTAAATAGACCAGTCCGATAATCAGACCAGTTATGAGTCAGTTTGTCCCACACTGAGCCTGACTGGCTGTCTCAGTTTCTCTCATCCTTCTTCTCTTCATATTTAAATAAAACTGAAACATTTTAAAAGATGATTTTAATCTTCCTGCCGATAATCTGAGCTGAGGGTTATGGTTAGAGCCTGACGTCACAAACAGCCTGACGTGAACCTCCTGAATCCTGAAGAGACGACTGACTGCGACTGTGGAGGCGGCAGCCGATGTTGATGCGAGCTGCCGTTTCCATGGCAACAGACAGAGCGATGACAGGTGAGGGATGCTACTCATATACAGCAAATACTCAACGGAGGAGGAGAGGAGAGGAGGGGAGGAGAGGAGGAGAGAGGAGAGAGGAGAGAGGAGAGAGGAGAGGAGAGGAGAGGAGAGGAAGAGGAGAGGAGAGGAGAGGAGAGGAGAGGAGAGGAGAGGAGGAGAGAGGAGGGGAGAGGAGAGAGGAGAGGAGAGA
>JAJDFG010000742.1:2500-62500 GCA_021039105.1 Scomber colias | reverse complement strand
AAGCTGCTGATGGATGTCGCTGTCAGTCAGCCATGAACGCACCCTCAGGACGCACCTCTGGGCTCCTCCACAGCCAACACCATCACTCAGTCACTCAGTCACTTCCTGCAGGCTGACAGGAAGCTGCTCTCAGGCCGTGCAGTCTGAAGGAAACTCTAAATACTCTGAACAGTTTTAGTTTTATACTTTATTACTTACTGAGTCATATTCAGCTGTTCTTTGTTCTTACACATCTGGTTTCATGTTGAGTTTTGACTCTTTTTTAAAACATCTGATACTTTATTTCAGAGGTGACCGAATAAACAGTAATAATAATAATAATAATAGTAATAATAGTGAGTGTGTGAGGCAGCAGGATGAGTGTGTGAGGCGGCAGGATGAACGTGTGAGGCGGCAGGATGAGCGTGTGAGGCGGCAGGATGAGCGTGTGAGGCGGCAGGATGAGTGTGTGAGGCAGCAGGATGAATGCGTGAGGCAGCAGGATGAGTGTGTGAGGCAGCAGGATGAGTGCGTGAGGCAGCAGGATGAGTGCGTGAGGCAGCAGGATGAGTGTGTGAGGCAGCAGGATGAGTGTGTGAGGCAGCAGGATGAGTGTGTGAGGCAGCAGGATGAGTGTGTGAGGCAGCGGGATGAGTGTGTGAGGCAGCGGGATGAGTGTGTGAGGCGGCGGGATGAGCGTGTGAGGCAGCAGGATGAGCGTGTGAGGGAGCAGGATGAGCGTGTGAGGCAGCAGGATGAGCGTGTGAGGGAGCAGGATGAGCGTGTGAGGCGGCAGGATGAGCGTGTGAGGCGGCAGGATGAGCGTGTGAGGCGGCAGGATGAATGTGTGAGGCAGCAGGATGAGTGTGTGAGGCAGCAGGATGAATGTGCGAGGCAGCAGGATGAGCGTGTGAGGCGGCAGGATGAGCGTGAGAGGCAGCAGGATGAGTGTGTGAGGCAGCAGGATGAGCGTGTGAGGCGGCAGGATGAGCGTGTGAGGCGGCAGGATGAGCGTGTGAGGCGGCAGGATGAGTGTGTGAGGCGGCAGGATGAATGTGTGAGGCGGCAGGATGAGTGTGTGAGGCGGCAGGATGAGTGTGTGAGGCGGCAGGATGAGTGTGTGAGGCGGCAGGATGAGTGTGTGAGGCGGCAGGATGAGTGTGTGAGGCAGCAGGATGAGTGTGTGAGGCAGCAGGATGAGTGTGTGAGGCAGCAGGATGAGTGTGTGAGGCAGCAGGATGAGTGTGTGAGGCAGCAGGATGAGTGTGTGAGTGTGTGAGGCAGCAGGATGAGTGTGTGAGGCAGCAGGATGAGTGTGTGAGGCAGCAGGATGAGAGTGTGAGGCAGCAGGATGAGTGCGTGAGTGTGTGAGGCAGCAGGATGAGTGTGTGAGTGTGTGAGACAGCAGGATGAGTGTGTGAGTGTGTGAGGCAGCAGGATGAGTGTGTGAGTGTGTGAGGCAGCAGGATGAGTGTGTGAGTGTGTGAGGCAGCAGGATGAGCGTGAGGCAGCAGGATGAATGTGTGTGAGGCAGCAGGATGAGCGTGTGAGGCGGCAGGATGAGTGTGTGAGGCAGCAGGATGAGCGTGTGAGGCAGCAGGATGAGCGTGTGAGGCAGCAGGATGAATGTGTGAGGCAGCAGGATGAGCGTGTGAGGCAGCAGGATGAGTGTGTGAGGCAGCAGGATGAATGTGTGAGGCAGCAGGATGAGTGTGTGAGGCAGCAGGAGGAGTGTGTGAGGCAGCAGGATGAGTGTGTGAGGCAGCAGGATGAGCGTGTGAGGCAGCAGGATGAGTGTGTGAGGCAGCAGGATGAGCGTGTGAGGCAGCAGGATGAGCGTGTGAGGCGGCGGGATGAGCGTGTGAGGCGGCGGGATGAGCGTGCGAGGCGGCGGGATGAGCGTGCGAGGCGGCATGATGAGCGTGCGAGGCGGCATGATGAGCGTGCGAGGCGGCATGATGAACGTGCGAGGCGGCAGGATGAGCGTGTGAGGCGGCAGGATGAGTGTGCGAGGCAGCAGGATGAGTGTGCGAGGCAGCAGGATGAGTGTGTGAGGCAGCAGGATGAGTGTGTGAGGCAGCAGGATGAGTGTGTGAGGCAGCAGGATGAGCGTGTGAGGCAGCAGGATGAGTGTGTGAGGCGGCAGGATGAGTGTGTGAGGCGGCAGGATGAGTGTGTGAGGCAGCAGGATGAGCGTGTGAGGCAGCAGGATGAGTGTGTGAGGCAGCAGGATGAGTGTGTGAGGCAGTAGGATGAGCGTGTGAGGCAGCAGGATGAATGTGTGAGGCAGCAGGATGAGTGTGTGAGGCAGCAGGATGAGTGTGTGAGGCAGCAGGATGAATGTGTGTGAGGCAGCAGGATGAGTGTGTGAGGCGGCAGGATGAGCGTGTGAGGCAGCAGGATGAGTGTGTGAGGCGGCAGGATGAGTGTGTGAGGCAGCAGGATGAATGTGTGAGGAAGCAGGATGAGTGTGTGAGGCGGCAGGATGAGTGTGTGAGGCAGCAGGATGAGTGTGTGAGGCAGCAGGATGAATGTGTGAGGCGGCAGGATGAGTGTGTGAGGCGGCAGGATGAGTGTGTGAGGAAGCAGGATGAGTGTGTGAGGCGGCAGGATGAGTGTGTGAGGCGGCAGGATGAGTGTGTGAGGAAGCAGGATGAGTGTGTGAGGCAGCAGGATGAGTGTGTGAGGCAGCGGGATGAATGTGTGAGGCGGCAGGATGAGCGTGTGAGGCGGCAGGATGAGTGTGTGAGGAAGCAGGATGAGTGTGTGAGGCGGCAGGATGAGTGTGTGAGGCAGCAGGATGAGTGTGTGAGGCAGCAGGATGAGTGTGTGAGGCAGCAGGATGAGTGTGTGAGGCCGCAGGATGAGCGTGTGAGGCAGCAGGATGAGCGCGTGAGGCAGCAGGATGAGTGTGTGAGGCAGCAGGATGAGCGTGTGAGGCAGCAGGATGAGTGTGTGAGGCAGCAGCAGGATGAATGTGTGAGGCAGCAGGATGAATGTGTGAGGCAGCAGGATGAATGTGTGAGGCAGCAGGATGAGCGTGTGAGGCGGCGGGATGAGCGTGTGAGGCAGCAGGATGAGCGTGTGAGGCAGCAGGATGAGCGTGTGAGGCAGCAGGATGAGTGTGTGAGGCAGCAGGATGAGCGTGTGAGGCAGCAGGATGAATGTGTGAGGCAGCAGGATGAGTGTGTGAGGCAGCAGCAGGATGAATGTGTGAGGCAGCAGGATGAATGTGTGAGGCAGCAGGATGAATGTGTGAGGCAGCAGGATGAGCGTGTGAGGCGGCGGGATGAGCGTGTGAGGCAGCAGGATGAGCGTGTGAGGCAGCAGGATGAACGTGCGAGGCAGCGGGATGAGTGTGTGAGGCAGCAGGATGAGTGTGTGAGGCAGCAGGATGAGCGTGTGAGGCAGCGGGATGAGCGTGCGAGGCAGCGGGATGAGCGTGCGAGGCAGCGGGATGAGCGTGCGAGGCAGCAGGATGAGTGTGTGAGGCAGCAGGATGAGTGTGTGAGGCAGCAGGATGAGTGTGTGAGGCAGCAGGATGAATGTGTGAGGCGGCAGGATGAGTGTGTGAGGCAGCAGGATGAATGTGTGAGGCAGCAGGATGAGTGTGTGAGGCAGCAGGATGAGTGTGTGAGGCAGCAGGATGAATGTGTGAGGCGGCAGGATGAGTGTATGAGGCAGCAGGATGAGTGTGTGAGGCAGCAGGATGAATGTGTGAGGCGGCAGGATGAGTGTGTGAGGCAGCGGGATGAACGTGCGAGGCAGCAGGATGAGTGTGTGAGGCAGCAGGATGAATGTGTGAGGCAGCAGGATGAATGTGTGAGGCGGCAGGATGAGTGTATGAGGCAGCAGGATGAGTGTGTGAGGCGGCAGGATGAATGTGTGAGGCAGCAGGATGAGTGTGTGAGGCAGCAGGATGAGTGTGTGAGGCAGCAGGATGAGCGTGTGAGGTAACCAGACACACTCCTCACACTCTGCAGCCAAATCAATTAACACAGTTCATCTATTATTCACACGCATCGATCAGCAGCAGCACGACGGCTAATTGTGAAAAGACTTGGGTTTCACTTCCTGTGAAGAGACGCACGCTCAGCCCACGAGAGAGGAGACATGTTGGATCAAGTTTATGAGACTCATCATCAGACTGACACACAGATCAAAGTAAACCAGTCTGACCACCAAGTGAACTGGGCTGAACTGGACTTCTGCTTCACACTGCTGGGATGGGTAGTATTGATTTATGTATGTGTCAATCAATCAATCAATCAATCTTTATTTGTATAGCGCCAAATCACAACAAAGTTATCTCAAGGCACTTTACACATAGAGCAGGTTCTAAACCCAACTCTTCAGGTTTTAACTTTAAAGAGACCCAACATTCCCACATGAGACACAGTGGCGAGAAAAAACTCCCTTTTAACAGGAAGAAACCTCAGGCAGAACCAGACTCAGAAGTGGGCGGACATCTGCCTCGACCGGTTGGGGTTGAGAGGAGAGAAAGGAAGGATAGAGGAGAGAGGCACAATGAAAATCAACAATGAAGCTAGAAGGTCCGGGACTGGAATCTGTCATCCGGACGTCAACAGGCCCAGATTACCTGTGAGACTAGAAAGCAGAGCCAGAAACCAGAAAGCACAGACAACTCCGGGGAAGAAGTTTAGGTTATTGAATACATTAATAGAACATAAGTGTTAATGGATATAGATGGATAGAGAGAGTGTGTGATCAGTGTTGGGAAGATTACTTTGGGAATGTAGTTGGTTACAATTACAAGTTACCCTGTTGAAATGTAATAGTAATGTAACTAATTACATTTGATTACTTTTCTTAATTTTGAATGAATGCTCTCGACTGTTAGACCTGATAGTGTTACTGTTCACCTTCACCGCTGGCTAACACTCTTTGCATTGTACTAATGTTAGGACCCTCGTCTGCTTCCTGTATGAAGTGTTTGCAGACATCCCAACCTGCAAAAACTCATTTAAGAGAGCTTCGTTCTGTTTCTGTTTCTTCTGTGCCTCCGACATGTTGCTGAGTCTGACTGACTGGCACATGACTAGAGACAGCCAATCACAAGCATCAGGATCCAACTTGCGGCTTTGAAAAAACTATTTGATAAATTTGAGTTTTTGCGGCGATTTTTCAAATGTAACTAAAAATGTAATCATGGAAATTTCCAAAAGCAACTGTAGTTTAATTAGGCATTTTCTTACAGTAATGTAACAGATTACAATTATGTACATTTTGTAATTAAATTAGGTAACGTTGTTACATGTAATTCGTTACTCCCCAACACTGTGTGTGATGCAGATGTTGTGTGATGCAGATGTTGTGTGATGCAGATGTTGTGTGATGCAGATGTTGTGTGATGCAGATGTTGTGTGATGCAGATGTTGTGTGATGCAGATGTTGTGTGATGCAGATGTTGTGCCCTTAAACAGGGAAAGTAGTGAGGGAGGAGGGATGAACACACACTCTGCTCTTACCTTCACTCGTCTGTATTGAGTCTTAATTATATACAATACAACCAAACTCACACATGTTCCCAGTATGAATACACTCAGTCTCAGGACCACAGTTCCCACAACTAACTTATCCTCTATGGTTTTTAACCAGCATAAACTGCAACTTACATGAAACACATTTACCTTTTTAACTTATGTCTTTTAGCTGACACATGAACTGACTTGTTACAGTAATAAAATAACATTTTTAAGCATTTTACAGAAAATACCTCCGTAACAAGGTCAAATACAGAAAATGGCGGGAACAACTGTCAAAGCGAGACAATAGCAGTAGCTAGCTTACACGGTGACGGAGTTAGCTAGCTTACACGGTGTCGGAGTTAGCTAGCTTACACGGTGACGGAGTTAGCCAGAAACTCTTTGACAACATAAAAGTACAAAATTCACCTCTTTCTCTCACAATGAACAACCATGACAACATAACTATTATCAACACGTGTGTCACTAGGTTTATAGTGCTGTGTGTACAGTAATGACCTTAAACAGGGAAAAAGAAAGTGGAACACAATGCATAACGCTGAAAAGGAATAAAATTATGTTTCTGGAAAATCAAATTATTTTTAAATTCTTAACTACCACACAGACAACCGAATACTACGAAGGAGTATTAGGGCCAGCCAAAAAAAAAAAAAAAAGCCAGCAAAAAAAAAAAAAAATCCGGCACAAATAAAAAAAAAAAAAAAAAAAAAATCAGCCCAAAAAAAAAAAATTCCGGCACAAAAAAGAAAAAATCTGTCGCCCCCAAAAAAAATCCGGTACAAAAAAAAAAAGTCAGGCTATTAGGCTAGTAGATAGGTTGACGACTTGAACTCAACAAGGTTGGTAATGTCATAAGGAATAGGCTTTACGTTATTGATATGATACAAAATCAGTTACGAATACATTTTCACCACTTCAGAAAATCACCTTCACAGTCCACGTCCGGCTGGGCTGCTGCAGGGCTGCTGTCATGGAGCCGTCAGTGCTTTGTTGTGGTAGGTAGGTGGTCAAGCCTCTGCAGTTTTTTTTTTTCCGCCTGCCTTTTTTTTTTTTTTTTGTGCTGAAATTTTTGTTTTTTCGCCTGACTTTTTTTTTTGTGCTGATTTTTTTTTTTTCGCCTGGCTTTTTTTTTTCCATGCTGAAATTTTTTTTTTTCGCCAGACTTTTTTTTTGTGCTGAAAAAAAAAATTTTTTCACCTGGCTTTTTTTTTTTTTTTTGCCTGCTTTTCCCCCCTTTTGCCGGATTTTTTTTTTTTTTTGCTGGCTTTTTTTTTTTTTTTTTGGCTGGCCCTAATACTCCTTCGTACGAATACAACCTGTGATAACCTTACGCACTCATCACCATCCAGCACAGCAAGATACAACATGTTTTCACTCACCAGAGCTGATGCATCACCGGAAGAGAAAGGCTCCAAGTTTTTATATTCCTCAAGGTAGAAAAGCTCCTCTGTGACAGTCAGGTGTCCTCACAGGTGTTTCTATGATGATGATTTTCCTCCTAAATTGTTCTTATTATAACAGAAGTCCGCTTTCCTACAGGCCACAGATCACAGCTCAGTCTGGTTCATGTAGGAATAACACACTGACAACCCTGATGCCTTTGATTCGGTTTAACTGGTGACCGGGTTAACAGGTGTTACGGTTTAACTGGTGACCGTGTTAACTGGTGTTAGGGTTTAACTGGTGACCGTGTTAACAGGTGTTTCGGTTTAACTGGTGACCGGGTTAACAGGTGTTTCGGTTTAACTGGTGACCGGGTTAACAGGTGTTACGGTTTAACTGGTGACCGGGTTAACAGGTGTTACGGTTTAACTGGTGACCGGGTTAACTGGTGACCGTGTTAACAGGTGTTACGGTTTAACTGGTGACCGGGTTAACTGGTGACCGTGTTAACTGGTGACCGTGTTAACAGGTGTTACGGTTTAACTGGTGACCGTGTTAACAGGTGTTTCGGTTTAACTGGTGACCGTGTTAACAGGTGTTTCGGTTTAACTGGTGACCGGGTTAACAGGTGTTATGGTTTAACTGGTGACCGGGTTAACTGGTGTTACGGTTTAACAGGTGACCGTGTTAACTGGTGTTACGGTTTAACAGGTGACCGTGTTAACTGGTGTTACGGTTTAACTGGTGACCGGGTTAACTGGTGTTACGGTTTAACTGGTGAATGCATCTTCTGAGCACAATTTAACTTAAATATTTAGCATAGCCTAACTTCGATATTAAACAGATGAGTAGGCTATGTTTTTATTTTTATTTTTTAAAAAGGATTAAACTACAATTACAGGCTTCTAGGAGAATACACGGTCACCAGTTAAATTAAAACACCTTTTAAACCGGTCACCAGTTAAACCGGTCACCCGTTAAATTAAAACACATTTTAAACCGGTCACCCGTTAAATTAAAACACCAGTTAAACTGAAACACCTGTTAAACCGGTCACCAGTTAAACCGGTCACCAGTTAAATTATAACACCTTTATAACCGGTCACCAGTTAAACCGGTCACCAGGCAACATGGTTATTCTGTCAGTTTAGGTTTAGTTTTCCAAATTACACTTTCACAGCGTCCTCCAGATGACTCCTGATGCTTTCATGTTTCTTTTAATCCTCTCAGAAAGTTGTTTCAAGTCTTTGTAATCCGTTACCGTTAAAGTTACCGACTCCACCGAACAGCAGGCACGGGAAACAGAGGAGGTCTTTCTACCGTTACAGTTAGCCTCTCCGTATGCTAACCCCGCGGTTAATGCGACCCGGTTTCCGTGAGGACGCTGAGCCGTTGCTGCTGTTGCTCCGAGGCGCTTTAATCCCGGTTTTTTCCTCCATAATCACGCGGTTACCGTAAAGATCCACCGGGTTCACTTCACCTGGTTCACTGAAGTTTACAACCACAGACTGTATATAAGAAACAGACATAACATCCGTGACGTCACCCATTGGTTTGGGGGAGTGTGTTTTGTGACTCTACTATGGGCATGTGGACTGCGCCATCTTGGATTTTAGTGGGCGTGTATTTTCCATATTTGGAGGAGAGGCGGTAACTCTACGGGTCAGCCGGGGTCAGCCGGCCGAGATCCCGCCCATTGAACTCGTATTAACCGCACCGAACGGAGCTAGCCTGAGGCTAATCAGCTAGGCTAGGCTAACAAGCAGCTACTGGCAGCAGCTACACGGCAGTCCAGCCTCCAGACAGCGACCTGACAGCGACTCGACCGACCGCAGGTAACGTTAAGTTTCTTATAAAACAAATATAACGCTGCAGCACTTGAAATAATGTTTTATTGAGATTATACTACATAAGAGATAAAGTTAAATAAGTCCGCTGGGGACCAAAACTCATCTTAACCCTCAGATCCTGTTAGAAATGACTAACGTCCTCCTGTTGTTTGCAAACACACACCATGATAAAGTTAAAATAGGTATTACATTTTTTTTTTGTTGGAGCTGGAGCTTCTGGGACTGGTTCTCGTTTTACAGTTTTTTTTTTTACGGCAAATTTTGATAACATTTTAAATCTGGTGAAAATCAGAGACAAAATCACTTCCAGTATCATCAGCCTGATGAAATCCCTCAGCTCAATCCCCCCCAGCGCGCCCCAGTTGCGGCTCCGGGGGCGTTGAGTCCCCTGGGGGCAGCGTGAGTAGCTTTAGCTACCCCGGGAGCCGCGATAAACAGAGAATTATAAGGTGCAGACCATGATGCAGACAGGAGATCTTTTAGGAGCATGATGTACCTTGCTAAAGCCACCTCTCTGCAACCTATGAACATTATAGCATGATCACAGCCAAATGAAAAATCTGATGGTCCATAAAATGTGGCAACAGGATCTGAGGGTTAACGTTACTACTCTGTGAAATTACTATGTAGAATAATGTAAAGAAAGTTTGTTAAGCATTTTATATACTTAAATATTTTTTTAAAAGAAGTGAGATACAGGGTCCTCACATGACAGGGATAGATATAGATAAATCGACTCAATAGTATATTTAATTGTTAAATTGTGCTAAACTTAAACAGCCTCAGCAATAAAATGCATCATATGCAGTGATTCATCAGTGATATCAATCCACAAACATTCTATAACAGTAAAACAGAAAAGGACCGTTTTTACTTTTATACTTAATTGCATTTTGCAGATAAAACTTAATGTTAACACTTTCACAAAAGTGAGGTTTTGAATGCAGGTCTTTGTAGTGGAGTATTTTCACAGTGTGGTATTAGTAGGCTACTTTTACTGAAGTAAGGCATTTCAATACTTTGTACACCACTGGTTACAAGATGTTTGTCTTTCTTTATATTTAGAAAATAGAAAAGAAAGCTGCCCAGGCACCAGACCAGGCCCCGGCCAGGCACCCAGGCCCCGTCCAGCCTCTGCCGGTTGCCCAGACCAGGCCCCGGCCAGCTTCCACGCCCGGGCCACCCGCAGCAAGGACTACAGCCTCGCATAGGGCGCTCCACCAACTGAGCCAAACACTGACCCTATTTTTTATTTTATTTTAAAAGTGTATTATTATTTATTATATATACTGATTGTTTTGTTTGTTCATTGTCTATTCATTTAAAGAGTACCTCATGTTCAAATAAATTATTTTCATAATTGCACTCCTTTTGTCTTCTACACTTATTGAACATGTTAAAAATGTCGTCAGTTAAAAAGAATATCAACTTAAACAAAAATATTAAGCATTAAAGCTCAAGTTTTTAGTCAAGTTTTACTAAAAATTGTAAAAATTCTCACAACAGTGTTTCTGTTTTCTGACCTTTCCAGGGTGCCCATGGAACCTTAGGAAGTCTTTACCAGTACATTTTTTTTATTTTTTCAAATGTGCTAAATCATATGTCTATGTCTTACCTTTACTAACGGTAGAACTCTAATATGTAGATAATTATCTACTTGCATGAGAAATCTCCACATGATTAACTGATTTTAATAAGGTTTAAGATGCATGTTATACATCTAGTTTTAAGAGTATCTGTGACAACAGGTGGCAGGCAGACGCTGAGTTCACGCACAATACAGATTTTATTGAAAGCACAGGGGAGGATTGGGGCTGGAGAGCAGGGTCCAGTTCTGTCTCCTCATGCTGACGACCCACTTGTCCAGCCTGTCCGGATCACCTAGAGGGAAACTTTAAAATGACACATATAGGTGCTGAGCAACTTATAGATCAGAGGTCACAAACCTTTATGATACTAAGAGCTATTTGAGAATATGGAGTAATAAAAAGGGCTTTGCTTGATAAAAAGTTCCTAAATAACAAAGTTACACAGTTCACCTTTAATAATAATACCAACAATGATTATAATAAGAAATATATATTGTATTTATTTATGGGTGCTCTGATCTTGTTTTTGAACATTTCTGAAATCAGTATCACCAATACAACACAGATCACACATTCTCTGAATTACAAGCTTGCTTTTTGCAGTGTGGCATTAATTAGGCTATTAATTTATTCATTTAAGTTACTCTTGACACTGTATATAAGTATTATTAAATGAAAGATAATAATAATATTAAATTAAAGATAATACAGAACATTATATTCTATATTATATCCCGCATTAAACGGACTGAAAGCACAAAACACACCGCAACAGCAGCTAACATTAGCTGCTCTGGTCATCTGTCTGTATCAGCAGAGACCATGAGTCGGTAATAAAGTCATTATACAGTGCCAAAATCCAGGTAAAATATATTTTATACAGTCTATGGGTAAAATAGTACTACGGTTTACTCACCGAAAAAACTGCAACACAGAATCCTTTGTCGGTTGGTTAGTACAATCAACAGCACAACCCGCCATATTGCCAGCTAAAAACTACCCGAAAATAGGCAAACAAACACGGACACCGCAGCGCCTGTCTGCTGGATGTAGCCGCGGCCTCTGGGTGTAGCCTAGCCTAGCACAGCCGATGCTTTAGCATAGAGCTAACTGCTGGCAACTGTCTGTGAACCTGTGACTCAGCGTAACCACGCCCTAATTTATGCCAGATTTTAAGCCTAAATGACACTTAAACGGTTGTGGTACAAAAAAATTCACCCCCCCCCAGAGTGTTCACTGAGGTGGAAACTATCGGTAAAGACCAAAAAAGTCAAAAGGGACCAGGCTTTAAATATGTTTTTTTAAGCTGTAAAGTCGGCTATTTTAACATGGGGCTCAATGGGAAATTGCTCACTTCCGGGACCAGTCCCCAGAGGCCGCGGGGGGAACTGCAGCTTTTTGAACGCGGAAGTGGTCCTCACTCGGAGAACCCACAACTCCCCCCTTGCTCGGAAGCCAATAGTATCGAATCTAGGCAGCGCCATCTTGAAAATTTCAGGTGCATGCTGGGAAAAATAAAAACACGGATTCTACTTATATGGGCATGAGGCGGAGTCATGGACGGACGTATGGGCGGGACCAACGGCGGAGCGGGGAGGTTCCGATTGGTTGCGAGTGCTGGATCTGGAGGACATTGGTCAATCAACCTGTCAATCATGACGTAGCCACGCCCTAATGCATACCCTGCTTTATCGTCACATATAAAATCAGGGAGGCCAAAATGTCCCAAATGAACATCATACTGCATTGAAGAAGGCTTTAAACTAGCGATTGAGACCATAAACACATTTTGAAAACGTTTACTGAGGTTAGAAATCAAGTGAGAAGTTGGTGAATTCTCCATTGACTTGTATAGAGACGGTCGCCCCCTGGTGGCCTTTTGATAGAATGCAGCTCTAAGTTACTTCCACATTGGCTTCTTTTCAGAGGACAGGAACTCCCCGTCTGTTTACAACTGGCGCCGTCACGTGACTACAGCGTCATCTAACATATCTCACAGATGATTGGCTGTGTGTCAGGCAGGTAGTGACGGGCACACCTGTCATCAACAGGTGTGCCCGCCCACAACAACGTCACAACAAGAGCTCTTATTATACATCCATGATCTAGACCAGGGATGTCAAACATGCGGCCCGTGGGCCAAAACCGGCCGGCCAAGGCGTCCAATCCGGCCCACTTTCCTTCTTATCTTCTTTTCCTTCCTACCCTCCTATCATCTGTCCTTCTTTCCTTCCTCCCTTTCTTAGCTACTTCTTTCCTTCTTTGTTTACTTCCCTCTGTCCTCCCTTCCTTCCTGTCTTCTTTTCCTTTCTTTCCTTGCCCTTCCTTCCTTCCTTCCTTTCTTCTTTCCAAAAATCAAAGATTAGAGGAAAAGTCCAAAAACTGAAAACACATTTGTGAATCAGAACTTTGTTTTTTCTTCTTTCCCATTAATCATCTCAGCAGCCCTCACATTTATCTGCTGACCCTTTGGAGGGGCCCCACCCCTAGGTTGGGAACCACTGGACTAAATTAGCTAACTGTATATACTATAATACTGTAGTACTTTTACTGTAATACTGCATCAACTGTTCTGTGTTTAATATATATATATGTATGTATGTATCTATGCTTCTGTATTTGTTGGTTTTTATGTAATGATGTCATATATTATATTTCTGTACTTTACATTTAATTGGAGCTTTTTTTTGTCTGTAGATTAAAACTTGTAAACCCTTCAGACATAAAAACTCTCTCACATCACAGACGTCTTCCTCTGCATTTCACTCTTACTTTACATTAATGAGCTTTAAGGCTGCTGTGGGCGCAGAGCTCCTGATTATACTGAGACCTTGTGACCCTCTACGAGCCAGAACAACCCGTCTGCTACACATTATGTTCATATACTAATAAACTGTTTTCCTGCCAGGTTTAACTTCACAGGCAACGCTCTGTAAAAGGAATAAAGCACATTTACATATCGCTATATATCCTTAAGCTTCAAGTCACTGCAGACTTTACTGTGTGTGAAACAGAGATGATGATCTTTGTCTGACTTTAACAAAGTTTAATACAAGTTTTTACTTTATGTTGAAAGCAAACATGATTCAGCAGCATTAAGTTTAAAAGGATAAAATCAACTGTTTATTCTATTGATTTAATTTTCAGTTTTACTCTTATATGAAATACTTTATAGCTTGATTTTGAAAAGTGCTGCAAAAATACATATATTATTATTATTATTATTATTATTATTCCTTTAGGTTGATTGTCCTGATTCATAGCACCTGTCTTAATTAGTATCTGGGTTAATGATGTTTAACTCCCTCCTTCCTTCCCTCCCTTCCTCCCTTCCAAAGTTTTTATGGTTACACCACTTAGACATTTTTACCATAATCCTCTAATATATTCTCTCTAAATGGATTAAAAGCAGAAATTTGATGCTGGGTCCACAAAAAAAGAATGTGTGAAGTTATTATCGTTTATTTTCACATTTTAACCCTTTAAATTTAAACTAGACCTCATGGAGACAGTCAAACATCACCAGCTGGTTTGTAATGGATCCACACAGACACACACACACACACACGCGCACACACACACACACACACACACACACACACACACCCCAAAAGAAGATCTAGCAGAGGTTATAAAGTGGTGTGTTTCAAACAGCAGCCAGACAGACTACTCAGCCAGCGATGGATGATGCTGCAGCTGCTCCCGTGCTGACTGGATCCAGACAGGAAGGAAGGGTTAGGAAGGAATAATAATAATAAAATAATAATAACTTTATTTTGTATAGCGCCTTTCATAAAACCCAAGGTCGCTTGACAATAACAAGAACACAGACCAAAACACACATTTAGCCGGCAAAAGCCTGCAGGAACAAGTGCCTTTTCAACAGAGATTTAAAATTGTCCAGAGTTGGTGCTAGGCGAATGTCCTGAGGGAGCGAATTCCAAAGTGTAGGAGCTACCACACTGAAAGCCCGGCTCCCAAAGGTTTGCCTTCTGGTGCGGGGGATGGACAGGAGGCCCAAGTCAGTGGAGCGCAGGTCTCGTGAAGGGTGGTAGATATGGAGAAGGTCTGTTAGGTACTGGGGTGCAACGGCATGAAGAGATTTGTAGGTGAGAAGAAGAAGTTTGAAAGTGATGCGGAACTTAATTGGAAGCCAGTGCAGCTGTTTGAGTGTGGGGGTGATGTGCTGCCAGGGTTTTGTTCGAGTGAGAACCCTGGCAGCTGAGTTTTGGACATGTTGGAGCCTGTCCAGTGTTTTATTGGGGACCCCCCATACAGGATGGCATTGCAATAGTCCAGACGTGAGGTGATGAATGCATGTATGAGGGTCTCTGCAACTGAGTCAGTGAGTGAAGGACGGAGTCTGGAAATGTTCCTTAGGTGGAAGAAAGCGGATTTGGTGACAGATTTGATGTGTGTGTCATATGATAGTGTGGAGTCCAAAATAACACCAAGATTGCGCACCTCCGAGGACAGTGAGATGCAGGAGCCATCAACTTGGAGGATAAGACCATCTACCTTGTGGAGCAGATTCTTTGGAGCGACAACCATGAGTTCTGTCTTCTGACTGTTGAGTTTGAGCAGGTTGGTGGTCATCCAGACTTTTATGTCATGCAGGCAGTTGATGAGGGATTGTGGAGGGAGCTGGGTAGAAGGTGATGTGCTGAGATAGAGTTGGGTATCGTCAGCGTAGCAATGGAAATTCAAACCATGGTGGCGGATGATCTGGCCGAGCAGGAGCATGTAGATGGTAAAGAGGAGGGGACCAAGTACGGAACCTTGTGGCACACCGTGGTTAACCGGGGCAGGGTGGGAGCTGGATCCATTAAAGGTAACAAACTGTTTTCTGTTGGATAAATAGGAAGTGAACCAGGATAGAGCAGTACCAGTGAGTCCAAGGTGAGTAGAAAGGTGAGTAGAAAGGCGGTTGAGCAGGATTGAGGAAGGAAGGAAGTAAGGAAGGACTGGATCCAGACAGGACGGGAGGGTTAGGAAGGAAGGAAGGAAGGGAGGAAGGAAGGACTGGATCCAGACAGGACAGGAGCAGCTGACACAGAGCTACGACTGGATGAGCCGCTCTGCTGTGTGGAGCATTCAAAGCATTCAAAGAGGCCAAAAGAGGAAGGAAGGAGGGAGGAAGGAGGGAGGAAGGAAGGAAGGAAGGAAGGAAGGAAGGAAGGAAGGAAGGAAAAAAGGAAGGAAGGAAGGAAAGAGGCCAACACACTGAAACTGGACGGCATTGTAGTGTCCTCTGTCCTCTGCCAGCTCCGTCTCGCTGTCTCCTCCGTCCCACAGAAACAATCCAGAGGCTCATCAAACACTCTCTCTTTCCTTCCTTCCTTCCCAACTTCGTTCCTTCCTTCCTCCATTCCTTACTCCTGTCATTCCTTCCTCCCTCCTTTCCTGCCTTCCTTCCTTCCTTCCCTCCTTACTTCCTTCCTTCCTCCCTCCTTTCCTGCCTTCCTTCCTTCCTTCCCTCCTTCCTTCCTTCCTTCCTCCATTCCTTACTCCTGTCATTCCTACCTCCCTCCTTTCCTTCCTTCCTCCTTCTCTCTTTCTTTCCTTAAAGAGACAGGAGCTAAAACGGCCTGTTAACAGACAGAGGCTGAACTGAGCGGCTGCATAAAGGACCAGTAGAAGATAAATAAGGAGGTTTTATTCCCGTAGAGACTCAGAATATTAATATAGAGCTGGAAGTGTGCAGAAAGTGTCTCTGTATGGATTTTCATTCCTTCCATATTTCCTTCTTCCCTTCCTTCCTTCCTTCCTTCCTTCCTTCCTTTCATCTGTCCATCTGTCCTTCCTTCCTTCCTCCCATCCTTCCATCTTTCCTTCCTTCCTTCCTTCCTTCTTCCTTCCTTCCTTTCATCTGTCCTTCCTTCCTTCCTCCCATCCTTCCATCTCCTTCCTTCCTTCCTTCCTTCCTTTCATCTGTCCATCTGTCCTTCCTTCCTTCCTCCCATCCTTCCATCTCCTTCCTTCCTTCCTTCCTTCCTTCCTTTCATCTGTCCTTCTGTCCTTCCTTCCTTCCTTCCATCTGTCCTTCCATATTTCCTTCTTCCCTTCCTTCCTTCCTTTCATCTGTCCATCTGTCATCTTTCCTTCCTTCCTTCCTTCTTCCTTCCTTCCTCCCATCCTTCCATCTCCTTATTTCCATCCTTCCTTCCTTTCATCTGTCCATCTGTCCATCTGTCCTTCCTTCTGTCCTTCCTTCCTTCCATCTCTCCTTCCTTCTGTCTTTCCTTCCATCTCTCTTTCCTTCCTTCCTTCCTTTCTTCCTTCCTTTCATGTCCTTCCTTCCTTCCTTCCATATTTCCTTCTTCCCTTCCTTCCTTCCTTTCATCTGTCCATCTGTCCTTCCTTCCTTCCTTCCTTCCTTCCTTCCTTCCTTTCTTCCTTCCTTTCATCTGTCCTTCCTTCCTTCCTTCCATATTTCCTTCTTCCCTTCCTTCCTTCCTTTCATCTGTCCATCTGTCCTTCCTTCCTTCCTTCCATCTCTCCTTCCTTCTGTCTTTCCTTCCATCTCTCTTTCCTTCCTTCCTTCCTTTCTTCCTTCCTTTCTTCCTTCCTTCCTCCCATCCTTCCATCTCCTTATTTCCATCCTTCCTTCCTTTCATCTGTCCATCTGTCCATCTGTCCTTCCTTCTGTCCTTCCTTCCTTCCTTCCATCTCTCCTTCCTTCTGTCTTTCCTTCCATCTCTCTTTCCTTCCTTCCTTTCTTTCTTCCTTCCTTTCATCTGTCCTTCCTTCCTTCCTTCCATATTTCCTTCTTCCCTTCCTTCCTTCCTTTCATCTGTCCATCTCTCCTTCCTTCCTTCCTTCCATCTCTCCTTCCTTCTGTCTTTCCTTCCATCTCTCTTTCCTTCCTTCCTTCCTTTCATCTTCCCTTCCTTCCTTCCTTCCATATTTCCTTCTTCCCTTCCTTCCTTCCTTTCATCTGTCCATCTGTCCTTCCTTCCTTCCTTCTGTCCTTCCTTCCTTCCTTCCATCTCTCCTTCCTTCTTTCTTCTGTCCATCTGTCATTCCTTCCTTCCTTTCTTCCTTCCTTTCATCTGTCCTTCTGTCCTTCCTTCCTTCCTTCCATCTGTCCTTCCATATTTCCTTCTTCCCTTCCTTCCTTCCTTTCATCTGTCCATCTGTCCTTCCTTCCTTCCTTCCTTCCTTCCATCTGTCTGTTATAGAAGCTTTAATCACTTGGTCTGATTAAGAAACATTTGCAGAACTTTTCTTTTATTAAAAGCTCGAGACGATATCTGTAATGCATTTCTAAGAGGATTCAACCTTTCCACTTACTAGATATAATATAATTGACTTCCTGTAATGCATTTTATTCTCCTCATTATTGCGTCATGTCTCTGTCTTTGTAAAAGCTGTGATATTGCTGCTTACGCTCGTCCTTGAGACCTTCCTTCCTTCCTTCCTTCCTCCATTCCTTACTCCCTCCTTTCCTTCCTTCTCCCTCCCTCCCTCCGTCCCTCCCTCCTTTCCTTCCTTCTTCCCAACTTCCTTCCTTCCTTCCTTCCTTCCCAACGTCCTTCCTTCCTTCCTTCCTTCCATCCTTCCTTCCTTCCTTCCTTCATTGCTTCATTCCTTTCTCCCTTCCTCCCTTCCTTCCTTCCGTCCTTCCTTCCTCCCTTTCTTCCTTCCTTTCCATCCTCTAGCCCCCTTTCTTCCTTCCTTCTGTCCTTCTTTCCTTCCCTCCTTCTTTCTGTCCTACTTTCCTTCCCTCCTTCTTTCTGTCCTACTTTCCTTCCCTCCTTCTTTCCTTCCTTCCTTCCTTCCTTCCTTCCGTCCTTCCTTCCTCCCTTTCTTCCTTCCTTTCCATCCTCTATCCCCCTTCCTTCCTTCCTTCCTTCTGTCCTTCTTTCCTTCCCTCCTTCTTTCTGTCCTACTTTCCTTCCCTCCTTCTTTCTGTCCTACTTTCCCAACGTCCTTCCTTCCTTCCTTCCTTCCATCCTTCCTTCCTTCCTTCCTCCATTCCTTACTCCCTCCTTTCCTTCCTTCTCCCTCCCTCCCTCCGTCCCTCCCTCCTTTCCTTCCTTCTCCCTCCCTCCCTCCGTCCCTCCCTCCTTTCCTTCCTTCTTCCCAACTTCCTTCCTTCCTTCCTTCCTTTTCCTCCATTCCTTACTCCCTCCTTTCCTTCCTTCTCCCTCCCTCCCTCCTTTCCTTCCTTCTTCCCAACGTCCTTCCTTCCTTCCTTCCTTCCATCCTTCCTTCCTTCCTTCATTCCTTACTCCCTCCTTTCCTTCCTTCTCCCTCCCTCCCTCCTTTCCTTCCTTCTTCCCAACTTCCTTCCTTCCCAACGTTCTTCCTTCCTTCCTTCTTTCCGTCCTTCCTTCCTTCCTTCCTCCATTCCTTACTCCCTCCTTTCCTTCCTTCTCCCTCCCTCCCTCCCTCCCTCCTTTCCTTCCTTCTTCCCTTCAACCTTCAAGGATTCAACCTTTCCACTTACTAGATATAATATAATTGACTTCCTGTAATGCATTTTATTCTCCTCATTATTGCGTCATGTCTCTGTCTTTGTAAAAGCTGTGATATTGCTGCTTACGCTCGTCCTTGAGACCTTCCTTCCTTCCTTCCTTCCTTCCTTCCTTCCTTCCCTTGTGATATTGCTGCTTACGCTCGTCCTTGAGACCTTCCTTCCTTCCTTCCTTCCTTCCTTCCTCCCTCCCTCCGTCCCTCCCTCCTTTCCTTCCTTCTCTGTCTTTGTAAAAGCTGTGATATTGCTGCTTACGCTCGTCCTTGAGACCTTCCTTCCTTCCTCCCTTCCTTCCTTCCTTCCCTTGTGATATTGCTGCTTACGCTCGTCCTTGAGAGCAGACGATGCTCGTACTCTGGCCGAGCGTGAATCTCCATCTGACCCTGAACAACCTGGGTTTGAAATGAGATAAGGACACCTGGCTCTGCTCTGCATGGCCGGGCCTGGAGGGTTGAATACATTACCATAGCAGCTTCAATCCTGTTCAAACAGATTACTGTCAGCTTGAATCCAGACAAACCTCCTGATACTTTCAGCTCAGAATTAAAACAGGTAGGCTGTGAACTGAGATTAGCTTCAAAAAAAGAAAATCTGACCTTCCCACTTTACTGGAGGGAAGATTAAACCTCCAGTTCACCTCATGAAACACTGAACTTCCACATGTCTGGAAATAAGGAAGGGAGGGAGAAAGGAAGGATGGAAGGGAGGAAGGAAGGAGGGAAGGAAGGAAAGTAGGACAGAAAGAAGGAGGGAAGGAAAGTAGGACAAAAGAAGGAGGGAACAAAAGAAGGACAGAAGGAAAGGAAGAAAGGGGGATAGAGGATGGAAAGGAAGGAAGAAAGGGAGGAAGGAAGGATTGGAAGGAAGGAAGGGAGGAAGGGAGAAAGGACGGAAGGAAGGAAGGAAGGAAGGAAGGAAGGAAGGGAGAAAGGCAGGACGGAAGGAAGGAAGGAAGGAAGGGAGGGAGAAAGGAAGGATGGAAGGGAGGGAGGAAGGGAGAAAGGAAGGAAGGGAGAAAGGCAGGACGGAAGGAAGGAAGGGAGAAAGGGAGAAAGGAAGGAAGGAAGGGAGGAAGGAGGGAGGGAAGGAAAGTAGGACAGAAGGAAGGAAGAAAGGGGGATGGAGGATGGAAAGGAAGGAAGAAAGGCAGGAAGGAAGGAGGGAGGGAAGGAAAGTAGGACAGAAAGAAAGAGGGAAGGAAAGTAGGACAGAAGGAAGGAAGAAAGGCAGGAAGCTCAGAATTAAAACAGGTAGGCTGTGAACTGAGATTAGCTTCAAAAAAAGAAAATCTGACCTTCCCACTTTACTGGAGGGAAGATTAAACCTCCAGTTCACCTCATGAAACACTGAACTTCCACATGTCTGGAAATAAGGAAGGGAGGGAGAAAGGAAGGACGGAAGGAGGGAAGGAAGGAAGGAAGGAAGGAAGGAAGGAGGGAAGGAAAGTAGGACAGAAAGAAGGAGGGAAGGAAAGTAGGACAAAAGAAGGAGGGAAGGAAAGAAGGTTAGGGTTAGGGTTAGTAACTTTCCTCCTACTCTTCTTCCTCCTCCTCCTCTTTTTTTTTTAAACATCGATGAAGGTGTTTTCTGAGTTTGCATGTGTTATGACCCTTCTCAGCCACCGTACTATTTGCTTTAAAGAGGCCGATCACACACATCAGCTCAGAGTTACTGAAAGTTCAGCAGAAGCATGAAAGAAAGCCGACTGAACATCTCGTCTGACTGAAGGAAGGAAGGAAGGAAGGAAGGAAGGAAGGAAGGAAGGGAGCATGAAAGAAAGCCGACTGAACATCTCGTCTGACTGAAGGAAGAAGAAGGAAAGCCTCAGACGTGTTTGAAATGCAGATAACGGGTATTTTTAGGTTTCGGGTGACGGCTGTCCAACTTCTCACAGACTTTTTGTTTTTCCCCCCAGATGTTGGAGGGCGCGCTGTGGAGTGGCAGCGCTGTAAAAAGCTTGGTATGCAGATGAATGCTAATGTCGTCTGTTCAGGGATTCAGACGCCGGCGACACAACGCTGATGAATTCATCAACGAGGAAATGAAGCAGAACTTCACACCAGGATCTCCTCACACCTCATCACTGAGGATTAACACCCACATCTGACTGTGTGTGTGTGTCTGTGTGTGTGTGTGTCTGTCTGTGTGTGTGTGTGTGTGTGTGTGTGTGTCTGTGTGTCTGTCTGTGTGTGTGTGTGTGTGTGTATCTGTGTGTGTGTGTCTCTCTGTGTGTGTCTGTCTGTGTATGTGTGTGTGTGTGTGTGTCTGTGTCAGTGTGTGTGTGTCTGTGTGTGTCTGTGTGTGTGTGTGTCTGTGTCTGTGTGTCTGTCTGTGTGTGTGTGTGTGTGTGTCTGTGTATTTGTGTCTGTGTGTGTGTGTGTGTCTGTGTGTCTGTGTGTGTGTGTGTGTGTGTCTGTGTATGTGTATTTGTGTCTGTGTGTGTGTGTCTGTCTGTGTGTGTGTGTGTATCTGTGTGCCTGTGTGTGTGTGTATCTGTGTGTGTGTGTATCTGTGTGTGTGTGTGTGTGTGTGTGTGTGTGTGTGTGTGTGAGAGAGAGAGACTCTGCAAACACTGCAGCCCGACATCACAGGAATCACCAGAATCCATCTCTCTACGACACAGAGAATCACACATCACACTGATTACACACACACACAAATCAATATTCACTTCATTTAAATATAATGAGATCAGACCATGAGCACACACACACACACACACACACACACACACACACACACACACACACACACACACACACACACACACACACACTCAGAGCACTTTATTAGGAACACCTGTTCAATCTAATCCAACAGCTCTGCTATAAAATCTGTTTTTCTGAAGCTTCTACAGTCTCAGCTTTACGTAGTGGAAACATGTCGCTGATCCTCAGATATAGGAGAGTCTTTCACGTTGGTCATCTTTCATCTGGAACATAGAATAAACCCGACTGTAGACACAAAGCTGAGAAAGACTCTCCTTCTTAATATGATCAATGAAGACTTTAAAGTCTGTAAAGTAAGAATAAATATGTGTTCTGAGTTTGACATACCACAGAAAAGTGTGTTGTTAACCACCCTGCCAAATTTGAATGATTAAAAAAATCACCAAATATATGAAATTAGGCTTCAAAGTTGTGTAAAAATCAGCCTCTTTCTCTGCTGCCAAACGCTGTGGGCGTGGCCTCCGAGTCCGCTGAAGCCCCGCCCCCTACCAAGTGTCACCTGTCAATCAAAGTCACCACCTCTACCAGAAACATGGACGCTACGTGTGAGAGCTTTCTGTTGCTAACTCGGTGGCTAACTCGGCTGCTAACTCAGCTGCTAGCTCGGCGGCTAACTCGGCTGCTTGCTCGGCGGCTGACTCAGCTAACTGGCTAACTGTAGACTGTAGTAGTAGTAGTGCCAACTCAGCTAACTGGCTAACTGTAGACTGTAGTAGTAGTAGTGCTAACTCAGCTAACTGGCTAACTGTAGACTGTAGTAGTAGTAGTGCTAACTCAGCTAACTGGCTAACTGTAGACTGTAGTAGTAGTAGTGTGAGCTGAATGTATTTCTACCTCTACAGCAGCAGGGGCGGGTTTATGCTAATCCTAGCTCCACAATTCAAATCTAAATGGTTGAAATGCTTTTTACACATTTTTTAGAAATACATTTATGACCTATTTAATGTGTTTAGAAGAAAATGTCTGAATTCACTTTACACGGTCTTTAAGAAACTTGGCAGGAATTAGACGAGGTGAACCGTACACTGCGCTCCATTTGCCTCGGAAGTTGGAAGTCGGAGCTGGGAATGACATCACATCAGAAAACCAGTTCTAGCCACAGATAGAAGTTGGACAGCGGTGTGTGTACCACTGATTTAAAGAGACACAAATGAGACAAAACTGCTAATAAACAGGATGTTACTGTAAGCTGAGGTTGAGGTCGGGAAGCGTTCCAGTTCACAGTAAAGTAACGATGCACAGATGATGAAACTGTGGGTCAATACCAGGCGGGGAGCTCCGGTCCTCTGAAATGAGGCCAACCAGGAAGTAACTTAGAGCTGCATTCTATCAAAAGGCCACCAGGGGGCGACCGTCTCTATACAAGTCAATGGAGAATTCACCAACTTCTCACTTGATTTCTAACCTCAGTAAACGTTTTCAAAATGTGTTTATGGTCTCAATCGCTAGTTTAAAGCCTTCTTCAATGCAGTATGATGTTCATTTGGGACATTTTGGCCTCCCTGATTTTATATGTGACGATAAAGCAGGGTATGCATTAGGGGGCGGGGCTACGTCCTGATTGACAGGTTGATTGACCAATGTCCTCCAGATCCAGCCCTCGTAACCATAGCAACCTCCCCGCTCCGCCCATGGCTCCGCCTCATGCCCATATAAGTAGAATCCCTGTTTTTATTTTTCCCAGCATGCACCTGAAATTTTCAAGATGGCGCTGCCTAGATTAGAAACTATTGGCTTCCGAGCAGCAGTCCACAAACCAATGGGTGACGTCACGGATGTTACGTCTGTTTCTTTTATTCAGTCTGTGGGTTTTACAGCAGTATGAGTGTTAGTGTCATGTGACCAATGAAGTGTTGCAGACATTTTAACCCCTTTAAAGCGACTCTTACCTTTCTCTCATTTCACACAGCACTTTGAAAAACCTTGAACAGCAACAACCCCCCCCCCTCCCTCCTCCCTATGGAATAATGTTTAGTTTCTGTGCTGGTGGATCTCTCTAACATTTAGGGGTAAGGGTAAGGGTCGCTTTAAGTTTAAACTAAATCACATGGACACAAAAAAAAAACCTTTCCCAAAATGTAGAGCAGTGTGAAGATGAGTATTCTCAGTCATCCAGGTGATGAAGAGTCCTAACTGCAGAAGCTCAACGATGCAGGTGAAGTGTGTGCTGGGAGTAGAGCTGTGCTTCACTCAGCAGCTCGACTCTGTGTGTCACTACGTGCACGGCTCTGTGTGTCACTACGTGCACGGCTCTGTGTGTCACTACGTGCACGGCTCTGTGTGTCACTACGTGCACGGCTCTGTGTGTCACTACGTGCACGGCTCTGCTGCCACGGTGACTGACAGCATCCCCAGCAGGGCCGTCATGCTTCAGCTGGCCCGGTCGCTGCAGAGGAAGAGGCAGAGCGTCTGAGAGAAGAGCAGAGGAAGAGGAGGAGGAGGAGGAGGAAGAGGAAGAGGAGGGAGAGGAAGAGGAGTAGGAGGAGGAAGAGGAGGAGGAGGAGGAGGAGGATGACCTGCACGGTGACAGAGGCCACGCTGCACACACAAGGAAACGTTCAGCAGGAGCCTGAAGGACAGTGATGGTCACACAGAGAGGGAGAGGATGATCAAAGGGTTCAAAATGAAATAACTAAAACTAAGACTCCATCCATCCATTCCATCATCCATCCATCCATCATCCATCCATCATTCATCCATCCATCCGTCCATCATCCATCCATCCATCCATCCATCCATTCCTTCATCCATCCATCCATCCATTCCATCATCCATCCATCCATCCATTCCATCATCCATCCATCCATCCTCCATCCATCCATCATTCATCCATCCATCCATCCATTCCTTCATCCATCCATCCATCCATTCCATCATCCATCCATCCATCCATCCTCCATCCATCCATCATTCATCCATCCATTCCATCATCCATCCATCCATCCATCCTCCATCCATCCATCATCCATCCATCCATCCATCCATCCATCCTTCATCTATCCATCCATCCACCCATCCATGGGGGGGGGGGGGGGCAACAGAGCCAGCTCAGTGTGTGGCTGCATGGATCCTATAGAGGTGGCTGCCCCCCCCTCTCCTCCTGGACCCCATAAAGGTGGTGGGAGAGAGGAGACCAACACCTCTCACCCTCTGCATGTGACTGTGAAGCCTTCAGCAGCTCCTTCAGTGACAGATGAAGACACCCCGAGTGTAAGAAGGAGAGTTTTTCTTTCTTTTTTTCTCTATCACTCTCTTCTTGTCCCACTGATCAATACATCTATCTTATCTCAATCCCTCCAGTGTGTTCTGGGTCTCCTCCCAGTTGGATGCACCTGGAGCCCAAACCACCTCAGCTGGCTCCTTTCCATGTGAAGGGGAGGAAGGGGGGGGGGGGGGGCACTTTTCTTAGATAGCAGTAGCGAGGGGGGGGGGGGGGGGGGGGGGGGGGCTCTGAGGAAAAACGATTGGACACACTGCTTTAAGTCACTGTGAAGAAAATAAAGTGCAGTGAATCCACGCTGGAGGACAGAGTTGTTTTCCTGTCTCTGTAATGTGTTTTTACGGCAGCAGGTCGGCGGCCTGCTGAAGAAGAGGAGGAGGAAGAGGAGGAGGAGGAGGAAGAGGAGGAGGAGGAGGGGGAGGGGGAGGGGGAGGAGGAGGAGGAGGAGGCTGCTGGTTAATGACCCGTCATCTCAGGGACACACAGTAACCTCCAGAGCTGCTGCTGCTGCTGGCTTCACGTACCGCTGCTTCATCCAACAGCCACAAACACATCTGTACACACATAGAGAGCAAACATGATAGAAATAGATCCTTCCTTCCTCCCTCCCTCCTTCCTTCCCTCCTTTCTTTCCTTCCTTCCTTCCTTCCTACCTTTCTCCCTCCTTCCTTCCCTCCTTCCCTTCCTTCATTCCTTCCTCCCTCCTGTACACACATACAGAGCAAACATGATAGGAATAGATACGGAGTGCATTCTAACATGAACTATAGATATTCTCCTTCTCAGCTGATGGAGTTAGTTGTTGGTGATAAGCTTCATGTGTTTGCAGCTTCTCTCTCGCTGGCAGCTCAACTATCTGATGTGGTTTCCTTGTGACTACAATAATGTGTTGTGTACAGATGAGATGGGCCAGATGTGTCTGAGAGCAGCAGCAGCAGCAGGATGATGTATCGCGGCCGTGTCTCCTGTCTCAGGTGACAGAGATAATAGCGGCCACATCCTCTCAGAGGAGAGCCGGTCCTCCTGCCCGCTCAGAACCAGGTCGCCTCTCCGCAGCCCCGCAGACACTCGATCTGTCGCCATGCAGCTCCGGAGACTCCCGGACAACTCTGAGTGCCTTTTCTGCTTTCAGAAAACAGAGGAAGATGAGAGCGCCGGGTCCGGGAGTAAAAGCACAATGAATCGATCGATCGATACCTTTTATTCTTCCCCAGTGAGGCAGCTGGTTCTGCAGCAGGGGGACGCGTACATTCAGCACATAGAGAAGAGAAGAGAAGAGGCTCCATTAGTCTGACTGATAGATCTCCATCATACTGGGCCCATACTAAAACTATTGATCATGATTTTCTGCCAAATTGTTATTTTAAAAATTGATATTGACCATAGACTGAATAAAAGAAACAGACGTAACATCCGTGACGTCACCCATTGGTTTGTGGACTGCTGCTCGGAAGCCAATAGTTTCTAATCTAGGCAGCGCCATCTTGAAACTTTCAGGTGCATGCTGGGAAAAAAAGAACATGGATTCTACTTATATGGGCATGAGGCGGGGCCATGAACCCCCCTCATGGCGGGACCAACGGCGGAGCGGGAGGCTGCGATTGGTTACGAGGGCTGGATCTCGAGGACATTGGTCAATCAACCTGTCAATCAGGACGTAGCCACGCCCTAATGCATACCCTGCTTTATCATCACATATAAAATCAGGGAGGCCAAAATGTCCCAAATGAACATCATACTGCATTGAAGAAGGCTTTAAACTAGCGATTGAGACCATAAACACATTTTGAAAACGTTTACTGAGGTTAGAAATCAAGTGAGAAGTTGGTGAATTCTCCATTGACTTGTATAGAGACGGTCGCCCCCTGGTGGCCTTTTGATAGAATGCAGCTCTAAGTTACTTCTCCATTGACTTGTATAGAGACGGTCGCCCCCTGGTGGCCTTTTGATAGAATGCAGCTCTAAGTTACTTCCTGGTTGGCCTCATTTCAGAGGACAGGAGCTCCCCGCCTGGTAAAAATGGCATTTAGCAAAGTTTAAAGGTTCAATGCAAACATTCACAATCTTAATTAAAACAGCACATCAGTCTCGACAAACAATAAATCAGCAGCATTTATTGAAAGTGTATTTTTAGCTCTGTGACAGAAAGCATTGACAGGTCTGCTGCTACAGTTACTATCATCACCTCCATCATTTCCAGTTTCTGTTCTGCACATTTAAATATCAAAAAGTGGAGTTCCCTACCGTTGCTCTGTGCTTGGGTCCGGAGCAGCTGGGGATCAAACTGCTTCTCCTTCTTCTTCTACAAAGATGTGACTTCAAAGGCTTTCAGTCCGTCAGCTGAGAGAGCGCAGAGAGCAGCTGTTTGAAGTCCGGCAGGTCAGATGGTCGAAGACGTGAAGGCTTCGTAATGAGTCCAAATCAAACTTCAAACATGAGAGAATCATTTCAGCAGGTTACCACTCCGCTGGATTTCATGTCATTTACAAATCATGTATGAAGATGTTATTTCACTTCATTCACCTTTCCACAGGTGCATTCTGGGACTTTTTTTTTTACAACCTATTGAATGTTTAATAACAGAGAAGCTTTACTCTCTCTAAGACTCAAACCCTAAACCCACTGAACGTATGAACAGAGCTCATCTGTGAACATGAATTACAGATTAGTCCATCATCACTCTACTGATCAGCTGACACCATGAACACAAACCTGCAGATCTGTGCTCCAGATTCTCCTGATGAGCTCCTTCAACTCTATTAGATTAAAAAATATTTATCAGAGATAATAAATGTTGGTAAGATGATGAATCCATAAATCAGTTAAACTAGATTTAAAAGCAGCATCAGGTTTGTTAAAATGTACATTTAGTATTTTTGTTGGTTTTATATCATTTAAATGACATTTGCACCATTTTTTACCAAAAGTCAGACTGAATGCTCCTGAAAATGTCAAATGGTGTAACCACAAAAGAATGATAGATATTAAATATGTGATCAGCTACAGTGTGTTTAAGTGGACTTATACTAATAATGACTTCATTTAAAACATGTAAATGTTTCCTGGTCTCCATGGTAACCAGATGAAATGTAATATTTAGAACAATAGTATTCCATTAGCTTTATTTAATATAAAAGTTATAATGTAAGATCATGCCACACTAGTTGATATGGTGTTAAGGAGGAAGGAAGGAAGGAAGGAAGGAAGGAAGGAAGGAAGGATGTAAGATCATGCCACACTAGTTGATATGGTGTTAGGTAGGAAGGAAGGAAGGAAGGAAGGATGTAAGATCATGCCACACTAGTTGATATGGTGTTAGGTAGGAAGGAAGGAAGGAAGGAAGGATGTAAGATCATGCCACACTAGTTGATATGGTGTTAGGTAGGAAGGAAGGAAGGAAGGAAGGAAGGAAGGATGTAAGATCATGCCACACTAGTTGATATGGTGTTAGGTAGGTAGGAAGGAAGAAAGGAAGGAAGGAAGGAAGGAAGGAGTTTTATTGACTATTTACTGTTTTTAAGCAACGTTCAATTATTTGGTATAAAGTTTTTATGGTTACACCACTTAGACATTTTTACCATAATCCTCTAATATATTCTCTCTAAATGGATTAAAAGCAGAAATTTGATGCTGGGTCCACAAAAAAAGAATGTGTGAAGTTATTCATACGTTTATGACGCTAGCGGCTGTAACATCTCAGACGGTTGTAATCAGACGCTCCGGTTGAAAAAGAGTCCAGAGTTCATTCTGAATGGCTTCACTCAGATGAGAAGAGGACCGTCATCACAGGGACGGACGTGAGATCATTTACATACGCGGACGATGGAGCTTATTTTCAGCTTCTCCTGGACGGCAGTCACAGTGTTGCACTCAACTGTGAAGAAAGTGACAGAAATAGTGAAAGAATGAAAAGAGAAAGCAAAGACTGACTGCTCTGTGACACACAGCCGGACAATCACTACACGATGAACAGGACTGAATGTAAAAGCTCTTTGAGTGGTCTGAAGACTAGAAATACTAATATTTATACTAACACATCTACCATGAAGGCTTTTCCTTGTTTTCAGTCATGTTCCAAGAATTCAAAATCCTTCTCCTCCTTTCAAAGCTCTTAATGGTCAGGCTCTATCATATCTCAAAGAGCTGATAGAACCTTATGTACCTACTAGAACACTGCGCTCCCAGCATGCAGGTCTACTTGTGGTTCCTAGTATCTCTAAAAGTAGAATGGGAGGCAGATCCTATGGGCAAACACAGGTGGGATCACCATGGAAACTGCAGACAAACCCAAATGTAACCGTTATGGTCCCACATGGGAAGGAGTTTTAAACTGGAAACAAACTTTAAGGAGTTAATGATCGTAACTTTACCAACCAAGTAGTTTATGTGCGTGAACCAAACGGGAGCGTACCTATGTCCAGCGGCTAACTCCACTGTTAGCTCGGCGGCTAACTCGGCTGCTAGCTCGGCGGCTAATTCGGCTGCTAACTCGGTTGCTAGCTTGGTGGCTAACTCAGCGACTAACTCGGCGGCTAGCTTGGCTGCTAGCTCGGCGGCTAACTCATCGGCTAACTCGGCGGCTAACTCAGCTAACTGGCTAACTGTGGGGATCATCCCTATGTTCCCCGGTCACATAAAAAGCGGGGAACATAGGGATGATCCCACTTTAACCACAGCGCTGCCATTTAATAAAACATCATTATTGTTTAACAGTGATTTGTAACGTCCAGCTGGTTCCAACACTAAATAATACGTTAGTCTGAAAGTCGTGTTGAGCATCACGAAGAAAAAAGAAGAAAACTCCCGTCTTTGTTCGCGTATCTATCGACTTCAACTCGTGACTGTTTCCCAAACTGAGACTCTGTTTCCATAGCAGCAGGAAAGGTTTTAGTTTCTTCTCATCTTATTTCCTGTCGGCTCGTTCCCACTCAGTAATGATTTTAGATTTGAGGGATTTTTTGGCGCAGCGGCGACTTTCATACCGTCCACACACACACGGAACAACGTTTCTGAGCATCACACGAAATGACTCTCTAAAGAACTCGTCAGAGCAAAAATAATCAGTGCCTGAACTCGTCGATGTTTCTCTCTCTCTCGGTGGAAACAGGTTCAGACTCTGTTTACTGTAAACTGAGCTGAACTTTGTCCTCTGGCGGCATCAGAAAGTCTGACGCTGTTTCTCACTGAAAATCAATAAAAACTGAAAACAAAGAGTTGTAGCCGGGGCGCTCTGACAATGTGAGGTCAGGAGAGAGTCGTCTGGAGAGAATCTGCCAGAAAAACCAAGCTAAAAATAAAGTGGTGTGTGTGAGTGTGTGTGTGTGTGTGTGTGTGTGTGTGTGTGAATGTAGAGCATGTCAGCACCATGTCAGCTTCTCATTTCTGTGGATATCTGCAGATGTGATGCTTGTGTTTATATGGAGATTGCTTCTCTGTTGAAGAAATCATTTGTGAGATAGCAGTGGCACTTGAGAGAGAGAAAGAGCGACTGCGGTGGTTTCAGCTGAATAGTTTCAATCATGGTAAATGGATTTTCTAAATGCCAAAGTAGCTGCTTTATAGATTGGTCCTCCCGGAGACGAGAGCAAACTCATTTAGCTGGAATATCGCTGACTGCCGGGATGTCTCGGAGCATTTCCACAAGACAAATCAAGAGGAAATGTGGAGTTCATCGTGTCCTCGTGTGAAACATTCCTCCATATCTGATCTGTGACCAATCATTTCAGAGCCTGTCAGCCGCCCGCCTCTCATGTCTCCTCTGGTGCTTTCTGCTTTTGACTTCAACATGAAAAAGCTTTTCTATTATTTTAAAACTAGTTTCCACTGAGGTTTAACCAGAGTGTGTTCCCTTCCACCTGTTTCATTCTGCACATTAAAAAAAGTGTTTCCTGTTGTCTGAAACCCGTGATATTTTTGCCTCAGGTTATCATACCGTCAGAATCTCATACCGGCCCGTGCCTATGTGTGTATGTGTGTGTGTGTGAATGTCTCTAACACAGTGGTGACAGTTATATTGGAACATCTTTGGCATTTCTTCCTTTAGAGCAGAGGTAGTACATTAAAACTAAACGAGGTCCAATTAGTGAAAATGTTCTCTAATCAAAGTCCAGAACATCATAGTGAGTCTAGTGTGACTGTCACATAAATACAGTATGCACACTCAACTGGTGGGATTCAAATAAATAATGCGTAAATAATGAGATGCGTACTATTACTGACCTGGGTCTCTTCAAGTCCAGACTAAAAACGCACTTTTTTAGGATGGCTTTTAACACCTAGTAGTATGACACTTTTATTTTATTTTATCTTATTTTATTTTATTTTATCTTATTCTATCTTATTCGATTTTGTTGTATTTTATTGCTTTCACTGTTATTTTATTGTTTTTAATTGTTTTTATTTTTCTCTTTATTTATTTATTACCTGCTGTAAAGCACTTTGGTACACCGCAAGGACTGTTATAAAGGGCTGTATAAATAAACTACATTACATTACATAATAAAATAATTAGGGCTGTCAGCGTTCACGTGTTAATGGCGATTAGATTAATGCAATCCATAACGCGTTAATTTTTTTAATCTCATTTTAATGTTGCAAGCCTTTTTGTCCCTTCTACTGCCCCGTAGACGGCTCCTCTAGCTGTAGCGCTATGCTTTGAAGTGGCCTCCTGCAGTAAACCTACCGCGCTGATGGAAAGTAAGAGAGCTACTGGACTTTTGAACGGCTTGTTTAACTTTAAAACACTTCCAGACGCTTCAGTTGACAAGTCAAAAGTAAAATGCAACCTGTGTCAAACGGAGTTTAACTACCACCGGAGTACGTGGAGTTTGAGTTAGCACCTCCACGCTAAACACCCAGGTGCAGCCAAGCCAGCCTCAGCTCCACCAAAGGAGCATTTTGGAGTGTGGGAGTCGCAGCAGAGCCGTGATTGATTCCCAGTTAAGACACTCTGGTAAGAAATGCTTTACATTATGGGCTTAAAACTGCCTTCAAATGGAAAATAACAGGATTTTAAACATGACATTCAAAACGCCATTAATCGCGATTAACTATGGAAAATCTGCGATTCATTAAAAAAATGAATCGTTTGACAGCCCTAAAAATAAATAACATAAGATAAATAAATGTTCTTTTCTTCTATCAAATAAAGCATTTAAAATAAAGTGTGTTAAAGCTTCTGATTGTGCTTCTTAAACAAAGTGTCTCTTTTTATTTTTAACATTAAATCATAAACTTAATTTCACATCTAATAACTTTATAACGACACATATAAACTCGGACAGTAGAGTCTCTCCACGTGTCTGAATGCAGGGATTTGATTGGCTGATCAGTGCTCTGTGGGTTTCCGAGGGCCGCTCCATTTTACCGTAATATCTGGAGAAGCTGCGCCCGTTAAAATAGACAATCTTCAATATTTCATCAGTTACAGGTCCGGGTCCAGTGAGACTAGAGACTGCAGCCAGACGGTCGCACTGAGCCTGATCGCATCCTGACGTCTGATCCTGCAGCTTACTATTCACAGTGCTAGCATGGCTCAGTACTGGTAGCTAATCACCTGCTCAGCGTGTCACTGTTAAAATAAAGCTTGAAGTTAGCAGCAGCAGGATGAATGTTAGTGTGAGCAGCAGAAACACGTGTAAATACAGACTCTCATTTCCATTCTGTCATGAGTCACAGAGTCTGCTGGCATTCATCACACTGACGCTAATAGTCTGGAAACCATAATTATGACTGGATCTTGTTAATTGCCCATTAATTAGAATATCACTGCTCCAAGCGACTCCCCCCCGCCCACCCCCCTCCTTCTCCTTCTCCTTCAAAATGTCCTCGACCCTCCTGAGAGCTCAAACTTTAAAAATAAAAAGCCTTCATTGTGATCAGAATCAGTCGACTTCCTGCAGCTCCTTCAGGAATCTCACAGCGTTGAGACTCCCGGCAGCTCGCCGCTCTAAAAATAAACCTTGTTGTTCCCGCTCGGTGAATATGAGATTGCCGTATCACTTCCTCTTCCCATAACAATTAATCAAGAGCGGCTGAGCTCCCCTCAAATGAAGTTACCTTTCCCCAGGTATCCACCGATTGGGAGGAAATTACCTTTTGAGAAATGGCTGCATCTCAGCACTGCAATATTTGAGCAGGAGGTTTGTTTGGTTTAATGGAGGGAGCCGGTGTGGAGGCAGATTACCTCCTGAAGATACAACAATGGATCACACACTGTCACACGGCTGCAACTACTTTACCTTTAACTCCCATATTTAGCATTTATAATCACTATGACAGATTTTATTTTACACAAGCTCCATGATCCACATTGTGAAGGTTCACGCCGACTTAGATATGAGTTTAACCCTCCTGTTGTCCTCAGGTCAAGGAAGGAAGGGAGGAAAGAAGGAAGGAAAGGAGTAAGGAGGGAGGGAGGGAGGAAGGAAAGAAGGGAGCATGGAAGGATGGATGGATGGATGGAAGGAAGGAAAGGAGTAAGGAGGAAGGGAGGACAGAAAGGAGGGAGTAAGGAAGGAGGGAAGGAAGGAAAGGAGTAAGGAGGGAAGGAGGGAGAGAGGGAAGGAGGATGGAAAGAAAGAAGGGAGCATTGAAGGATGGATGGATGGAAGGAAGGAAAGGAGTAAGGAGGGAGGGAGGGAGGGAGGGAGGAAAGGAGGATGGAAAGATGAATGGATGGAAGGAAGGAAAGGAGTAAGGAGGGAGGGAGGGAGGAAGGAAAGAAGGGAGCATGGAAGGATGGATAGATGGATGGAAGGAAGGAAGGAAAGGAGGAAGGGAGGACAGAAAGGAGGGAGTAAGGAAGGAGGGAAGGAAGGAAAGGAGTAAGGAGGGAGGGAGGGAAGGAGGATGGAAAGATGAATGGATGGAAGGAAGGAAAGAAGGAAAGGAAAGGAGTAAGGAGGGAGGGAGGGAGGGAGGAAAAATTAAAGAAAGAGGGAGGAAGGAAGGAAGGAAGGAACAGTCAAAAGAGACGGGGTCAGTTTGACCCGGGAGGACGACGGGAGGGTTAAAGATTTATTACGATAGTAGAAGAAGGATGAAGGGATGAGGGTCGGGTTAGAAGAGCGGGTGTGGTGGGACTTAAGAACTGCTAGTGTGGAAATAAAAGAGGAATGAGGTCTTATTATAAAACATCACTTAAATCACTGATCGGACATGAATGAAAGCTTAACTCCTGATCCTGAAGCCTTTTTGTCCCTTCTACTCCCCCGTAGACGGCTCCTCTAGCTGTAGCGCTATGCTTTGAAGTGGCCTCCTGCAGTAAACCTACCGCGCTGATGGAAAGTAAGAGAGCTACTGGACTTTTGAACGGCTTGTTTAACTTTAAAACACTTCCAGACGCTTCAGTTGACAAGTCAAAAGTAAAATGCAACCTGTGTCAAACGGAGTTTAACTACCACCGGAGTACGTGGAGTTTGAGTTAGCACCTCCACGCTAAACACCCAGGTGCAGCCAAGCCAGCCTCAGCTCCACCAAAGGACCATTTTGGAGTGTGGGAGTCGCAGCAGAGCCGTGATTGATTCCCAGTTAAGACACTCTGGTAAGAAATGCTTTACATTATGGGCTTAAAACTGCCTTCAAATGGAAAATAACAGGATTTTAAACATGCTATTCAAAACGCCATTAATCGTGATTAACTATGGAAACTCTGCGATTAATCGCGATTAAAATAATTAATCGTTTGACAGCCCTAGTTTTCATTGCATTTGTATTTATTATGTATTATTTATTCTTTGTATTGATGCTCTTCTATGATTTTCTGCTGCAATAATGAAACTTTCTCCATCGTGGGACTAATAAAAGAATATCTTATCTTATTATAAGTCTTAGGTCAGAGCTATGAGTTCAGTATTTCATTTCCTGCTTCCTCCTGTGATGTTTATGTAGATGTGTGAATGAGGTGAGCTCTCTCTGAAAGGACTCTGACAGGAAAGTTGCTTTTCACAGTAAATGCAGCGCTGACAGAAAGCGACGTGGCCGCTCGCTCCTGAACTCAGAGCTTGTTCTGATCGAGCCGGTCTGAATGGAAACGTGTCAGCGGTCGGGTCCATAAAGCACTCTGCCAAACAAACAGCAGTGTGAGTCCTGCTCTGAGCACTTCAACACAGAAACATTCACTCTGAAATGCTTCTCATCCATTTAAAGGATGATATGAAGAAAGACTTGAGAATAGGAGGCTTTCATACTTGTTCCATTTCTTTCTCCACCAGTTGAATAATACAAAACAAGAATAAATGCAACCTATGAATCATTCAGCGCGATGCCACTTAGAGAATGAAATAAATGTCGGCCTTCCTGCAGCAGAAAGCTCTCATTTCATTAGTCACATCTAAAATAGATGTAGAAACAGAAAACATCAAAAAATATCCTGGATGCAGCTTTTAGACTCTAAAAACCAACATGAAGAAGAAACAGAGCAGTAAACTGTTGGGACACTCAGGCATGCCACGATACACTTCATGAAGGTTTGAGGTCAATAAAACTTTTTCATTTGTGTTTTTATGACTTTACAAACGGCTCCACGTGATCCGGACGAGAGATCATCTGTTTCTGATTAACCAGCTCTTCAACGAGAAATGATGTTTGTTGTCTAATAATCACAGAAAAAAGGCTTCAGCTGTAATCAAAGGGAATAAACCTGACAGAAGTTCAGAGAAGCAGGTTTAGATCTGTGAGGAGCCATGAGTGAGATTACAGTCTTACTGGATATCAGTTATTGGCTCAGAGATAATAAGTGTTGGTAAGATGATGAATCCATAAATCAGTTAAACTAGATTTAAAAGCAGCATCAGGTTTGTTAAAATGTACATTTAGTATTTTTGTTGGTTTTATATCATTTAAATGACATTTGCACCATTTTTTACCAAAAGTCAGACTGAATGCTCCTGAAAATGTCAAATGGTGTAACCACAAAAGAATGATAGATATTAAATATGTGATCAGCTACAGTGTGTTTAAGTGGACTTATACTATTAATGACTTCATTTAAAACATGTAAATGTTTCCTGGTCTCCATGGTAACCAGATGAAATGTAATATTTAGAACAATAGTATTCCATTAGCTTTATTTAATATAAAAGTTATAATGTAAGATCATGCCACACTAGTTGATATGGTGTTAGGTAGGAAGGAAGGAAGGAAGGAAGGAAGGAAGGAAGGAAGGAAGGTGTTTTATTGACTATTTACTGTTTTTGAGGCAACGTTGAATTATTTGGTACAAAGTTTTTATGGTTACACCACTTAGACATTTTTACCATAATCCTCTAATATATTCTCTCTAAATGGATTAAAAGCAGAAATTTGATGCTGGGTCCACAAAAAAAGAATGTGTGAAGTTATTCATACGTTTATTTTCACATTTTAACCCTTTAAATTTAAACTAAACCTCATGGAGACAGTCAAACCTCTCTGCTCTTGTTGCTGATCAGACTGATCTGATACGTCGCTGCAAAGCTAAAAATAAAACCGTTTCTAAGCCACCAGGAGAAAAGTTGTGAGACGTCACGTGTATTCAGTCTGTAATCACATGTTACATAAGACGCTCTTTGGAAGGTGAAGATTGAGTTCAACAGTGTGTTGAAATGTGGAGTTGGGGTTTCATAATGGTGTGAAGTGGCTGAATTCAGATACAAGTACACAGAGTCAGGTTTAAACCACAGACTGAATATAAGAAACAGACGTAACATTCGTGACGTCACCCATTGGTTTGTGGACTGCTGCTCGGAAGCTAATAGTATCGAATCTAGGCAGCGCCATCTTGAAAATTTCAGGTGCATGCTGGGAAAAAATTAACACGGATTCTACTTATATGGGCATGAGGCGGGGTCATGGACGGACGTATGGGCGGGACCAACGGCGGAGCGGGGAGGTTGCTATGGTTACGAGGGCTGGATCTGGAGGACATTGGTCAATCAACCTGTCAATCAGGACGTAGCCCCGCCCCCTAATGCATACCCTGCTTTATCGTCACATATAAAATCAGGGAGGCCAAAATGTCCCAAATGAACATCATACTGCATTGAAGAAGGCTTTAAACTAGCGATTGAGACCATAAACACATTTTGAAAACGTTTACTGAGGTTAGAAATCAAGTGAGAAGTTGGTGAATTCTCCATTGACTTGTATAGAGACGGTCGCCCCCTGGTGGCCTTTTGATAGAATGCAGCTCTAAGTTACTTCCTGGTTGGCCTCATTTCAGAGGACTGGAACTCCCCGTCTGGTTCAAACTGACTGAAACCAGGATGGTGTTTCATGCTAGTGTTAAACCAGCAGTCAGGTTTGAGCAGTAAAGGTTCACACTGACTATTAAAAGATCTGCTTTAATAACTTCATATTAGCTTCACATCAACTTTATAATCCATGTTTCCACAGAAGGAGGACTGTGGGTTTAGTCCTCCATCACTTCCTGTAAACATGATGAAGGATCTAATGCTCAGTATGAACAGGAGGAATCATTACACACACACACACACACACACACACACACACACACAGTATGAACAGGAGGAATCATTACACACACACACACACACACACACACACACACACAGTATGAACAGGAGGAATCATTACACATAAACACACACTGACTGTTACTTTAGGAAAACTGACTGCTGGTTTAAGACAGACTTGAAAAATTGTCCTCATCCTTTAAACCTACTAATTATGTTTCTTATCAACATTCAGACAAAGGCAGAGTCCAGCTGTCCCAGTCACAGATCTTCATAATGAATCTTCTCTGCTGGTTATAAACTGGAAGCTGAGACACTGAAGCTAATTAACCTTGGTGGAGGTGACGGAGCTGCAGTGCTTTTACCTGCTGAAGCTCTCGGCTGTGATTAATAGCTGGAGAGGTCTGCAGTAAACAGGCAGGAGGAAACCTCGGGGGTCTTTGTCCTCACAGGTACGCTGAAGGAAAAATCAGGTAGTCTTGTGGAGAAGCGGCGTCTCGGGGGGGTTCCTGCCTCCTCCCACTAACGTTGGGCAGCTGGTATTAATTTGAACACAAGAACAGGGTGTCACCCAAGGCGCGGCGCTGATGTAATTACATGTTTTGTCATTATTCATATGCTGATATATGTGCAGCACTGCAGGGTTTCAACACCGAGCTGAAAACTGCTCCACAATTATTCTTTTTTTTTTTCTTTCATTTTTTTGAAAGCATCAATAAAACAAAGCTGTTCCAGGGAAGCAGTAACCTCCTGTGAGGCCTCGTTTCATCACTTCTTAAAGGAGACGTGTGTGTTACTGTTCCTCCCTGCAGTAGTTCTCACTGCTCTCATGTTAGCTTTGCATCAGCGGTAACTCAACACAACTCTGATATGACTTCCTGAAGCTGACCAATCAGAACAAAACTGCACACACACACTGCACACTCCACTTGTGCTTTCGCCAGATCTCTTCTCTTCAGCCAGCTCTGGGAGAACGCCCCCACTAAAGCCCAATTTCCACTGAGTCCGGCAGCTGCGCCGCGGTCACCGGAGCTGATCGGTAACACTATAACCAATGAGAGTGTTTCCACCGGGAACGTCTCAGCAGCTATCAATAGGCAGCATTTCTATTTTTGACGGAGCCGTTTCTAACTCATGACAAGCTCAACAGACACTGAATTGGCATAATAAAACTTCACTCTTTCAAAATAAAACAACCCGTGCAGCCTCCCGATCGTATTTCAGCAACAAACAGGAATGAAACAGATAAAGACTCCATCTAGCTACGTAGCTACTGACACATGACATCAGCACAAACATCAAAGAAAATTACCAAATCAATCAAAATTGAGCAAGTTAACAAAATCGGGCCGTTTAGTTGAGCTGCTACTACAGTAATTACGGTAGACTAGTTACTACAGTAATTACAGTGGACTAGCTACTACAGTAATTACGGTAGACTAGCTACTACAGTAATTACAGTAGACTAGCTACTACAGTAATTACGGTAGACTAGCTACTACAGTAATTACGGTAGACTAACTACTACAGTAATTACAGTAGACTAGCTACTACAGTAATTACGGTAGACTAGCTACTACAGTAATTACTGTAGACTAGCTACTACAGTAATTACGGTAGACTAGTTACTACAGTAATTACAGTGGACTAGCTACTACAGTAATTACGGTAGACTAGCTACTACAGTAATTACTGTAGACTAGCTACTACAGTAATTACTGTAGACTAGCTACTACAGTAATTACGGTAGACTAGTTACTACAGTAATTACAGTGGACTAGCTACTACAGTAATTACGGTAGACTAGCTACTACAGTAATTATGGTAGACTAGCTACTACAGTAATTACGGTAGACTAACTACTACAGTAATTACTGTAGACTAGCTACTACAGTAATTACGGTAGACTAACTACTACAGTAATTACAGCAGACTAGCTACTACAGTAATTACTGTAGTAGTTAGTCTACCGTAATTACTGTAGACTAACTACTACAGTAATTACTGTAGACTAGCTACTACAGTAATTACGGTAGACTAACTACTACAGTAATTACAGCAGACTAGCTACTACAGTAATTACGGTAGACTAGCTACTACAGTAATTACGGTAGACTAGCTACTACAGTAATTACTGTAGACTAAAGGCACTCGTTGGGATTTGATTGGGGTGCCGTAATTACTGTATTAGCAGTGCAACTTCATTTTAAAAGGCAGATTTCTCTCCCAGAGCTCCGCTGCTGTAACGCTCCCGGTGTGAGTCGACACCGGGCAGAGGACGGAGCTAAACCGTAGCGCAGTTGTTCCGCGCCGCTGACGGACCCGGTGGAAATCCTCAGAAAGGAGTGACAGAGGCCCATTGCTCAGACTGTGCGATCCTTAACGCTTGTCATTGTGTTTGTCACTGCTAAATGTAAATTATGTCCAAAACAGTTCAGCCACGTCCACTTCATTTTTTTCACTGCTGCGACGTGCGGTGGAGGCGGTGGTTCAACATGCCCCGCGGTGGGTCGCGTTGGGCCGCTTAGTACCGTGGTGATTCGTTTTTGCGGTTATCGCGACAGCCCTAGACACGAGGGATCCGGGTATCGCCAGACACTGAAGATGAATAAAGTTCCATTTATCTGACACACGTTTTGTTTCGCTTAATGCGTCTTATAGTCTGAAATATACTTTAGTCTAAACACTGAACTATCAATGATTCCAGTAAGTTCTATGATGCAGAAACACTTCCTGTCCCTCAGCTTCCTGTGTGCAGTTTGACCCAACGAGACTCCGATGATGTGGAGTAAATCTGGGCTTCTGGGGCTCGTTTGCTTGGTTGTTAATCCAACTTTAGTTCCCTGGTTCATCCCAAAGCTGCAGGATGAGGTTGAGTTCAGCGCTCTGTGCAGACTGTAAAGAGCTGCTGTGTTTCATGTTGAACCAGGAGAGAGACTCAAAGTTTAAACACAGCTGTCTAAAATATGCTTGTGTAACCTCTTAGAGATAACTGTGAGTTATAAACTAATGAGTCTGTCATGAAGCTCAGTCTTAATGACAGTCCTGATCTCTAGACAATGATGTCATATTAAAGTCTTTGCTATGCTGAATATGAGCAGCAGGTTTGATCTGCTCATAACAAAAGACGGTTAATTTTAATGAGCAGCAGCCACAGTCGCTCTCTGTTACCATGGTTACAGTCATCAGTCAGATCAGACAGAGACTTCTACTTGTTAGTGTTTGTAATGACAGAAAAACAATGAGGTCATTTTCTTCTCCTGAGTCTCTCTGACTTCTGAATGTTAACACAACAAACTCTGTAAATCTTTGGTTTCAGCCTGATGATGTCATCATGTCACCTGTTCACGAGCACCTTCGTTATCGTGAGGTTGCATCATTGGCACCAACAACAATCCTAAAATGTGGATGTAAGGCGACCAGAGGCCTTCACTACCAAGCTGGATTTTCTCTTATGGAGGCAGCGGCTGTTTCTCCCCCTCCGGCCTGCAGCGAGGTAAAAAGCTCTCGGCTGCTGAATTAGCGTCTACTAAATATCTACACACGTGAAAAGATATCATTTGACTCGTACAGATGTTTCCTCACTTATCTCACGATGAAACAGACCCACGTTACACGAGTGGAAAACCAGCTACTGTATAAAAGCTGTGTTATAATCCATTGTAGTGATGGGAACGGCAGTTCTTTTTACTGTACTGAATCTTTAGAATCCTTCATTAAAATGATTCGTTCAAAAGATTCGTTCACCGAATCGTTCAGTGCTCTCCAACTCCCTGAACTGAGGTTCACGTTCACTTACTGAGGGACGGTGCGTTCAAGGACTATATTATACAATCATTCGCGGGAGACGCAGCGCTGCTTATACATGCACTAAAAATATTACACAGTGAAAGTGTCCTCTGTGTACAGTAAAATAACATAACATGATGCTACACGGATGTTAGCAACACAGCGCTAATGTTAGCAGTACATGTACTGAACGTGAATCAACTCCTCAGCCCTCAGTGCCCTGAGTCAGTGAGTGACGGACACAGCGCCACTTTCAGCAGTTCGCGAACGAATCATTGAACGACATGCTGAGGACGTGAATCTCGTTCACGTACTGTGCTGAAAGTGGCGCTGTGTCAGTCACTCACTCTTCTGTCTCCTCTCCTCTCATTACTTTATGTGTGCCTAAGTCCATTACGATAATGGGGATAGGGGCGTGTGTGTGTGTTTGTTTGTTTTCGTTAGCCGTTAGCTTGGAGAAATTAATGCTATTTGCATGAAAGCGTGTCCCCGCGAAGGGGAAACAGAATCACTCAGAGTCAGTCAAAGTGTTGTCGTTCACTGAGTGATTCGCAGCAGTTCCACTCCCGACCGGCAGCCATGCTCGCGGCTGAGCTCAACTGAACTGAGGAACAAATCAGTTCATGAAGTGATTCAGTTCATTTCGTTCACTCAAAAGATTCGTTCGTTCGAACGACACAACACTAATCCATTGAGTGTCTGGTGTGTGTGTGTGTGTGTGTGTGTGTGTGTGTGTGTGTGTCTGGTGTGTGTGTGTGTGTGTGTGTGTGTGTGTGTGTGTGTGTGTCTGGTGTGTGTGTGTGTGTGTGTGTGTCTGGTGTGTGTGTGTGTGTCTGGTGTGTGTGTGTGTGTGTGTCTGGTGTGTGTGTGTGTGTGTGTGTCTGGTGTGTGTGTGTGTGTGTCTGGTGTGTGTGTGTGTGTGTGTGTGTCTGGTGTGTGTGTGTGTGTCTGGTGTGTGTGTGTCTGGTGTGTGTGTTTCTGGTGTGTGTGTGTGTGTGTCTGGTGTGTGTGTGTGTGTCTGGTGTGTGTGTGTCTGGTGTGTGTGTGTGTGTGTGTGTCTGGTGTGTGTGTGTGTGTCTGGTGTGTGTGTGTGTGTGTGTGTCTGGTGTGTGTGTGTGTGTGTGTCTGGTGTGTGTGTGTGTGTGTCTGGTGTGTGTGTGTGTGTGTGTGTGTCTGGTGTGTGTGTGTGTGTCTGGTGTGTGTGTGTCTGGTGTGTGTGTTTCTGGTGTGTGTGTGTGTGTGTCTGGTGTGTGTGTGTGTGTCTGGTGTGTGTGTGTCTGGTGTGTGTGTGTGTGTGTCTGGTGTGTGTGTGTGTCTGGTGTGTGTGTGGGAATCATCCTGAGGAACATTCAGGACCGCTGCTGTCCGCTGGAGGAAGCTCAGAGCTGCCAGTAGTTGTCCAATCCGGCCCAGTTTCCTTCTTCCTCTTTTCCTTCCTTCCTGTGTTCTTTTCCTTCCTTATTTCCTTCCGTCTGTCCTTGCCCCCTTCCTTCCTTCTTGTCTTCTCTTCCTTCCATCTGTCCTTGCTTCCTTCCATCTGTCCTTGCTCCCTTCCTTCCATCTGTCCTTCCTCTCTTTCTTCCTTCCTGTATTCTCTTCCTTCTCCTCCCTCTTTTCCTTCCTTCCTTCTTGTATTCTCTTCCTTCTCCTCCCTCTTTTCCTTCCTTCCTTCCTTCTTGTCTTCTCTTCCTTCCATCTGTCCTTGCTCCCTTCCTTCCATCTGTCCTTCCTCTCTTTCTTCCTTCCTGTATTCTCTTCCTTCTCCTCCCTCTTTTCCTTCCTTCCTTCCTTCTTGTCTTCTCTTCCTTCCATCTGTCCTTGCTCCCTTCCTTCCATCTGTCCTTCCTCTCTTTCTTCCTTCCTGTATTCTCTTCCTTCTCCTCCCTCTTTTCCTTCCTTCCTTCTTGTCTTCTCTTCCTTCCATCTGTCCTTGCTTCCTTCCATCTGTCCTTGCTCCCTTCCTTCCATCTGTCCTTCCTCTCTTTCTTCCTTCCTGTATTCTCTTCCTTCTCCTCCCTCTTTTCCTTCCTTCCTTCTTGTCTTCTCTTCCTTCCATCTGTCCTTGCTTCCTTCCATCTGTCCTTGCTCCCTTCCTTCCATCTGTCCTTCCTCTCTTTCTTCCTTCCTGTATTCTCTTCCTTCTCCTCCCTCTTTTCCTTCCTTCCTTCTTGTCTTCTCTTCCTTCCATCTGTCCTTGCTCCCTTCCTCCCTTTCTTCCTTCCTTCCAGCTTTCCTTCCTGTATTCCCTTCCTTCTGTAAGGTGACAGATGACAGAAGACGGAGACCTCAGAGCGCTGCGTTCGGAGATCAGCTGCATATATTTTGTGGGTGATTTCAAGTTTACATGTTTTTACACACGCAGACGTTTAATGAATCAGACCATAAAAGTGTCTCTGCTTTTAAATGTTGCTGCAAAACTTCTCACTAGGTCAAAGAAATCATCTCATATTAATCATCTATTAACCAGCTCTCATCAGCAACCAAAGACCTGAATCAGAGGTTCTTGGGATTGACTGTATTCTGGAGAGATCCTAAAATAACTCAATTGTGGTTAACCCTTAAACAGACAACGTGCACCAGGAGATACACACTCTTTAACCTTCCTGTTGTCCTCCCGGGTCCTTCCTCTGTCCTTCCTTCATCTGTCCTTCCTCTGTCCTTCCTCTGTCCTTCATCTGTCCTTCCTTCCTTCCTCAGATCTAAGTTCAGCTGTTAGGGTAAATGTTCCCTCCTTCTGTCCTTTCTTCCTTCCTTCATCTGTCCTTCCTTCCTTCCTCCCTCCTTTCCTTCCTTCTTCCTCCCTCCCTTCTTCCCTTCCTCCATCCTTTCCTTCCTTCTTCCCTCCTTTCCTTCCTACCTTCCTCCCTCCTTCCTTTCCTTCCTTCCCTTCCTCCCTCCTTTCCTTCCTTATTCCCTCCTTTCCTTCCTTCCTTCCTTCCTTCCTCCCTCCCTCCTTCCTTTCCTTCCTTCTTCCTCCCTTGCTTCCCTTCCTTCCTCCTTTCCTTCCTTCTTCTGTCCTTTCCTTCCTTCCTTCTTTCCTTCATTCCTTCCTTACTTGAGGTGCAAATGACATAACTAGTAAGGTCTGTTTAAGGGTTAACAGTATAAAGTGAAAAGAATATTAACATACTGTAATATAATATAATGCACCTATGGACATTTCTCTCTCTGGTTAAAATACTAAAAGCATCTTGGCTGTACTGTTTGTGCTTTTTTCCCGCCGGACACGTCTTTGTCATTTTCCTCCACGCGGTGTCCGACCCACTGGGAGCGTTTCACAACCGGAGCATTTTGACTGCGGTCGAGCCAACCTACTTTTAAATTCAGCTGCAGCTCTACTACAGTAATTACGGCAGCCGAGTTTAACCCTTAAACAGACCTTACTAGTTATGTCATTTGCACCTAAAGTAAGGAAGGAAGGAAGGAAAGAAGGGAGGGAGGAAGGAAGGAAGAAGGAAGGAAAGGAGGAAGAAAGGGAAGCAAGGGAGGAAGAAGGAAGGAAAGGAAGGAGGGAGGAAGGAAGGAAGGTAGGAAGGAAAGGAGGGAAGAAGGAAGGAAAGGAGGAAGGAAGGGAAGGAAGGGAGGAAGGAGAGAGGAAAGGGAGGAGGGAGGGAGGAAGGGAGGGAGGGAGGGAGGAAGGAAGGAAGAAATAAAGGAAGGACAGATGAAGGAAGGAAGAAAGGAAGGACAGATGAAGGAAGGAAGAAAGGACAGAAGGAGGGAACATTTATCCTAACAGCTGAACTTAGATCTGAGGAAGGAAGGAAGGAAGGAAGAAAGAAAGGACAGATAAAGGAAGGAAGGACAGATGAAGGAAGGAAGGACAGATGAAGGAAGGAAGGACAACACGAAGCTTAAAGAGTCTGTATCTCCTGGTGCACGTTGTCTGTTTAAGGGTTAAGCTGAACTGCGCCTTCGACTACCGTAATTACTGCAGTAGCTGTGCAACCAAGCGGCCTGATTTTGCACGTACAGAAACACATTGGATGGTTTTAAAATGATTTTCAATATCTAATATATACAGTATATATGTATTTTCAGCACCCACTGTTAGTTTGTCATCTCCTCTGTGAAGATGGATGACGGCTGCAGCTTCCTCAGCTCTGTTCCTGAGGCCCGCAGCACACATTCATTACAAGCAGTCTTCTGTTTATTCCCTCGGCTCCGCCAGCTATTATCAAGCGTGTGCCGTATTGTTGCTCTCGTCCACAGCAGAGCGGAGTCGGTTTCCTCCCTCGGAGGCCCGCCGCCGTGACACGCCATCACTCATTTAACCTCTGTCGACCCGGAGCCACGCAGCACTTTGAGACGGCCGTCCACGAGAGCAGCTTCATCAAAGCTGACAGCCTCCGCAGCGCCGTCACACAGCACAGAGAGTCAGGAGATGCTCCCCAGACAGAGTGATGGAGCAACGGATGAATAACTGGCAGACGTCTGCAGCGTGTTCAATGCTGGAAGAAATATTCACATCCTTTATATCAGTAAAAACAATACCTGTTAAAATACTACTACTGCAGTATTATAGTGATGTAGTATGCAGTATTACAGTAAAAGTACTGCAGTATTATAGTGATGTAGTATGCAGTATTACAGTAAAAGTACTGCAGTATTATAGTGATGTAGTATGCAGTATTACAGTACAAGTACTGCAGTATTATAGTGATGTAGTATGCAGTATTACAGTAAAAGTACTGCAGTATTATGAGTGATGTAGTATGCAGTATTACAGTAAAAGTACTGCAGTATTATAGTGATGTAGTATGCAGTATTACAGTAAAAGTACTGCAGTATTATAGTGATGTAGTATGCAGTATTACAGTAAAAGTACTGCAGTATTATAGTCATGTAGTATGCAGTATTACAGTAAAAGTACTGCAGTATTATAGTGATGTAGTATGTAGTATTACAGTAAAAGTACTGCAGTATTATAGTGATGTAGTATGCAGTATTACAGTAAAAGTACTGCAGTATTATAGTGATGTAGTATGCAGTATTACAGTAAAAGTACTGCAGTATTATAGTGATGTAGTATGCAGTATTACAGTAAAAGTACTGCAGTATTATAGTGATGTAGTATGCAGTATTACAGTAAAAGTACTGCAGTATTATAGTGATGTAGTATGCAGTATTACAGTAAAAGTACTGCAGTATTATGAGTGATGTAGTATGCAGTATTACAGTAAAAGTACTGCAGTATTATAGTGATGTAGTATGCAGTATTACAGTAAAAGTACTGCAGTATTATAGTGATGTAGTATACAGTATTACAGTAAAAGTACTGCAGTATTATAGTGATGTAGTATGCAGTATTACAGTAAAAGTACTGCAGTATTATAGTGATGTAGTATGCAGTATTACAGTAAAAGTACTGCAGTATTATAGTGATGTAGTATGCAGTATTACAGTAAAAGTACTGCAGTATTATGAGTGATGTAGTATGCAGTATTACAGTAAAAGTACTGCAGTATTATAGTGATGTAGTATGCAGTATTACAGTAAAAGTACTGCAGTATTATAGTGATGTAGTATACAGTATTACAGTAAAAGTACTGCAGTATTATAGTGATGTAGTATGCAGTATTACAGTAAAAGTACTGCAGTATTATAGTGATGTAGTATGCAGTATTACAGTAAAAGTACTGCAGTATTATAGTGATGTAGTATGCAGTATTACAGTAAAAGTACTGCAGTATTATAGTGATGTAGTATGCAGTATTACAGTAAAAGTACTGCAGTATTATAGTGATGTAGTATGCAGTATTACAGTAAAAGTACTGCAGTATTATAGTGATGTAGTATGCAGTATTACAGTAAAAGTACTGCAGTATTATAGTGATGTAGTATGCAGTATTACAGTAAAAGTACTGCAGTATTATAGTGATGTAGTATGCAGTATTACAGTAAAAGTACTGCAGTATTATAGTGATGTAGTATGCAGTATTACAGTAAAAGTACTGCAGTATTATAGTAATATTTTCATTGGGTTTTATTTGACTGCAGAAGTTTAAACTTTCTTTAAAGCAGGAAATGATCAAATTTAAAAAGCTTTGCTCACGTTAATGTTTCAGGTATTTTATTTTATAATAAACTGAAACAGGAAACAGGAAACTAACATTCACAGCGTTGGTTCAGCGTCTGGCAGCAGTTTGGGGTTCAGTGTCGACCCGCCTGTCGTTGGACGGCCAGCTCTACATCCTGAGCCTCCGCAGGTCGCTCAGAGGGAGACGGCTCCTCACCCGAGGCCCAACCATCCCAAACCTTCACGTAACGTTACGACGTGCTCAGCCCTGCGGCCACGTCTGGTCTCACCCAGGCGGGGAGCTCCGGTCCTCTGAAAAGAAGCCAACCAGGAAGTAACTTAGAGCTGCCTTCTATCAAAAGGCCACCAGGGGGCGACCGTCTCTATACAAGTCAATGGAGAATTCACCAACTTCTCACTTGATTTCTAACCTCAGTAAACGTTTTCAAAATGTGTTTATGGTCTCAATCGCTAGTTTAAAGCCTTCTTCAATGCAGTATGATGTTCATTTGGGACATTTTGGCCTCCCTGATTTTATATGTGACGATAAAGCAGGGTATGCATTAGGGCGGGGCTACGTCCTGATTGACAGGTTGATTGACCAATGTCCTCCAGATCCAGCCCTCGTAACCATAGCAACCTCCCCGCTCCACCCATGCCTCCGTCTCATGCCCATATAAGTAGAATCTGTGTTTTTATTTTTCCCAGCATGCACCTGAAATTTTCAAGATGGCGCTGCCTAGATTAGAAACTATTAGCTTCCGAGCAGCAGTCCACAAACCAATGGGTGACGTCACGGATGTTACGTCTGTTTCTTCTATACAGTCTGTGATCCCGCAGCATCACACGCTGCCTGGACTCTGATCCGGCCTTCGTCTGTTGGGTCTGACGCTCCTCCACAGTCACGCTGCGGTCTGGCGGGTAACGGCTGAATCCCCTCGCCGTCCCGTATCGCTGAGGCTCCGTCATGCTGCCGTGTTGCTCTGTCATCACAGACGCCACACAGGAGGAAACATGTCATGTCTCTGAAGGCTGGAAACATCCTCCTCTCAGTGTCGGCTCCTGCCAACATGAGCCACTGTCCCCATTCGTGTGCCTTCCCCTCTACGCTTGTCATCTCAAGTTTATCTCTTCCCGTTGATTAATCTGTTCTATTTGTGGAAGGTAACGTGCCGGCGGTGGAGAGGCGACAGCAGGATCAACACTAAGGGTCTCATAATCAGTCCTGTGTGTTAGACACATTGTCCTCCGCTTCACTTTCACTGTCAAACAGCTGTGACAAAAACCCTCACCGGCAGGAACCCTTTGCTCTGAGCTTCCTTTCACCTGAGAGATCACACACAGTTAGAGGGTTTATATGTTTGCTCCTCCGTTATGTGGCGTTTCCTCCATGACTCAGGAGATAGCAACCTGCTTGTAGGAGTTATGTTAGATTAGAGCCTTGAAGCAGAGGGACGCTTTATGAAGATTATAAAACTGCATATTACATGAATGAGGCCAAAACTGCTGATATGTTTTATACAGTTTGTGAACAGGACGCTGAAGACATGTCATCATGTTCATTTAATAATTACCCCGTTAAATTAGATAGTCATAAAATTAAGCAACAAAAAAATAAGATAGTTTACACTACTTTATATACAGTTAGCTAGTTTATACTACTTTATATACAGTTAGCTAGTTTATACTACTTTATATACAGTTAGCTAGTTTATACTACTTTATATACAGTTAGCTAGTTTATACTACTTTATACAGTTAGCTAGTTTATGCTACTTTATATACAGTTAGCTAGTTTATACTACTTTATATACAGTTAGCTAGTTTATACTACTTTATATACAGTTAGCTAGTTTATACTACTTTATATACAGTTAGCTAGTTTACACTACTTTATATACGGTTAGCTAGTTTACACTACTTTATATACGGTTAGCTAGTTTATACTACTTTATATACAGTTAGCTAGTTTACACTACTTTATACACAGTTAGCTAGTTTATACTACTTTATATACGGTTAGCTAGTTTATACTACTTTATATACGGTTAGCTAGTTTATACTACTTTATATACGGTTAGCTAGTTTATACTACTTTATATACAGTTAGCTAGTTTACACTACTTTATATACGGTTAGCTAGTTTACACTACTTTATATACGGTTAGCTAGTTTATACTACTTTATATACGGTTAGCTAGTTTATACTACTTTATATACAGTTAGCTAGTTTATACTACTTTATATACGGTTAGCTAGTTTATACTACTTTATACAGTTAGCTAGTTTATGCTACTTTATATACAGTTAGCTAGTTTATACTACTTTATATACAGTTAGCTAGTTTACACTACTTTATATACAGTTAGCTAGTTTACACTACTTTATATACAGTTAGCTAGTTTATACTACTTTATATACAGTTAGCTAGTTTATACTACTTTATATACAGTTAGCTAGTTTATACTACTTTATATACGGTTAGCTAGTTTATACTACTTTATATACGGTTAGCTAGTTTATACTACTTTATACAGTTAGCTAGTTTATGCTACTTTATATACAGTTAGCTAGTTTATACTACTTTATATACAGTTAGCTAGTTTATACTACTTTATATACAGTTAGCTAGTTTACACTACTTTATACACAGTTAGCTAGTTTATACTACTTTATATACGGTTAGCTAGTTTATACTACTTTATATACGGTTAGCTAGTTTATACTACTTTATATACGGTTAGCTAGTTTATACTACTTTATATACAGTTAGCTAGTTTACACTACTTTATATACGGTTAGCTAGTTTACACTACTTTATATACGGTTAGCTAGTTTATACTACTTTATATACGGTTAGCTAGTTTATACTACTTTATATACAGTTAGCTAGTTTATACTACTTTATATACGGTTAGCTAGTTTATACTACTTTATATACAGTTAGCTAGTTTACACTACTTTATACAGTTAGCTAGTTTATGCTACTTTATATACAGTTAGCTAGTTTATACTACTTTATATACGGTTAGCTAGTTTATACTACTTTATATACAGTTAGCTAGTTTATACTACTTTATATACGGTTAGCTAGTTTATACTACTTTATACAGTTAGCTAGTTTATGCTACTTTATATACAGTTAGCTAGTTTATACTACTTTATATACAGTTAGCTAGTTTACACTACTTTATATACAGTTAGCTAGTTTATACTACTTTATATACAGTTAGCTAGTTTATACTACTTTATATACGGTTAGCTAGTTTATACTACTTTATATACGGTTAGCTAGTTTATACTACTTTATACAGTTAGCTAGTTTATGCTACTTTATATACAGTTAGCTAGTTTATACTACTTTATATACAGTTAGCTAGTTTATACTACTTTATATACAGTTAGCTAGTTTATACTACTTTATATACAGTTAGCTAGTTTACACTACTTTATATACAGTTAGCTAGTTTATACTACTTTATATACGGTTAGCTAGTTTATACTACTTTATATACGGTTAGCTAGTTTATACTACTTTATATACGGTTAGCTAGTTTATACTACTTTATATACAGTTAGCTAGTTTACACTACTTTATATACGGTTAGCTAGTTTACACTACTTTATATACGGTTAGCTAGTTTATACTACTTTATATACGGTTAGCTAGTTTATACTACTTTATATACAGTTAGCTAGTTTATACTACTTTATATACAGTTAGCTAGTTTATACTACTTTATATACGGTTAGCTAGTTTACACTACTTTATATACGGTTAGCTAGTTTATACTACTTTATATACAGTTAGCTAGTTTACACTACTTTATATACGGTTAGCTAGTTTACACTACTTTATATACGGTTAGCTAGTTTATACTACTTTATATACAGTTAGCTAGTTTACACTACTTTATACAGTTAGCTAGTTTATGCTACTTTATATACAGTTAGCTAGTTTATACTACTTTATATACAGTTAGCTAGTTTACACTACTTTATACAGTTAGCTAGTTTATGCTACTTTATATACAGTTAGCTAGTTTATACTACTTTATATACAGTTAGCTAGTTTATACTACTTTATATACAGTTAGCTAGTTTATACTACTTTATATACGGTTAGCTAGTTTATACTACTTTATATACAGTTAGCTAGTTTACACTACTTTATATACAGTTAGCTAGTTTACTACTTTATATACAGTTAGCTAGTTTATACTACTTTATATACAGTTAGCTAGTTTACTACTTTATATACAGTTAGCTAGTTTATACTACGTTATATACAGTTAGCTAGTTTAGTCCAGTGGTTCCCAACCAAGGGGTGGGGCCCCTCCAAAGGGTCAGCAGATAATTGTGAGGGCTGCTGAGATGATTAATGGGAAAGAAGAAAAAACAAAGTTCAGTTTTTGGACTTTTTCTCTAATCTTTGATTTTTGCTGAAATATTGGATCATTTGAACATTTATTGAAATGAAAGCATGTGAGAAGTTTAGAGGGAAGAATCAGTATTTGGTGGAGCTGTTAACAACTCATAGACATCTGAAATGTGACTCCTTTAACCTGAATGATTTAATTAATAGTATCTGTTATATTTGAGTCTCTATATGAAAGTCTGTCCTCCACATATTCATCACAATGCTTCAGTTACACATCACAGGTAAGGAAAGACACACGCTGTAACTAACTCTGTAGTGACTGCAGCTGTTTGACACTTGTATATCTGATGTTACAGCCCCTGCTCTTATCTGTGGAGTGTTTCGTGTTGTCAGGCACTTACAGAATAAAATATACTGACTATTTTGGTGCCTGTGGCCTCCAGCAGTATGAAATCACTGCTCTTTATGGAGCAGCCGAGCTATTATGGAGAATAAAAAGCTACTAAACCATGATCCATGGGAGCTCTTCTTACTTTCTTTTGATGTGACTAATTCAGATGTTTTATTAATGTTCAGAAAGAGATTTCACAGTTTAATTAGCTCATTATTCACCAGAGGGAAGGTAACTTGTTGGCTTTTTTGTTCTCTTTCATCTCGGAGCAGATCCGAGGACTCGCTGCCACCTGAACCAGCTTGTTGGTTTAAACTAACGGCTCCGCTGGCGGCTGCTGCCTGCCGTAAAACAGACGATTGTTTTCACCAACCGGGTTCTCTCTGCTGTGGACTTTACTATTAATGAGTACAAACAGCCAGCAGCTCAGTTCCTCTCTGTCCTCAGGCTGTTGGAGCGATCACACGCCTTCACTGGGAACAACCATGAGGCTCGCTGTGTGAAGTCAGACTGGACCGGCTCTGTGAGCTGCAGGGGGACGGGCCGTGAAGTCAGACTGGACCGGGTCTGTGAGCTGCAGGGGGACGGGCCGTGAAGTCAGACTGGACCGGCTCTGTGAGCTGCAGGGGGACGGGCCGTGAAGTCAGACTGGACCGGCTCTGTGAGCTGCAGGGGGACGGGCCGTGAAGTCAGACTGGACCGGCTCTGTGAGCTGCAGGGGGACGGGCCGTGAAGTCAGACTGGACCGGGTCTGTGAGCTGCAGGGGGACGGGCCGTGAAGTCAGACTGGACCGGCTCTGTGAGTTGCAGGGGGACGGGCCGTGAAGTCAGACTGGACCGGGTCTGTGAGCTGCAGGGGGACGGGCCGGGTTCGCTCTCTGTCCTCTACAGCTTTTAATCTGTCAGAGTCTCTCAGCTGACTCAGAGGAACAAAAGATGAACAGCTGCATTAGAAAAGACGTTAACTGCATTTAGTCAAATTACATCACGTTGTTGCTACGACAACCTTTTACGAGCTGCAGCTTAAATGGATTTATTTATACTTTAATATTATATATTTGGGCATTTTTGACTTTATTTGAAAGTAGGTGGCATAGAGGGAATGTTACGCAACAAAGGTCCTTAACCAGACAGTGTCATAACGCTCAGAGATAATAAATGTTGGTAAGATGATGAATCCATAAATCAGTTAAACTAGATTTAAAAGCAGCATCAGGTTAGTTAAAATGTACATTTAGTATTTTTGTTGGTTTTATATCATTTAAATGACATTTGCACCATTTTTTACCAAAAGTCAGACTGAATGCTCCTGAAAATGTCAAATGGTGTAACCACAAAAGAATGATAGATATTAAATATGTGATCAGCTACAGTGTGTTTAAGTGGACTTATACTAATAATGACTTCATTTAAAACATGTAAATGTTTCCTGGTCTCCATGGTAACCAGATGAAATGTAATATTTAGAACAATAGTATTCCATTAGCTTTATTTAATATAAAAGTTATAATGTAAGATCATGCCTAACTAGTTGATATGGTGTTAGGTAGGTAGGAAGGAAGGAAGGAAGGAAGGATGTAAGATCATGCCACACTAGTTGATATGGTGTTAGGTAGGTAGGAAGGAAGGAAGGAAGGAAGGATGTAAGATCATGCCACACTAGTTGATATGGTGTTAGGTAGGAAGGAAGGAAGGAAGGAAGGAAGGAAGGAAGGAAGGAAGGATGTAAGATCATGCCACACTAGTTGATATGGTGTTAGGTAGGAAGGAAGGAAGGAAGGAAGGAAGGAAGGAAGGATGTAAGATCATGCCACACTAGTTGATATGGTGTTAGGTAGGAAGGAAGGAAGGAAGGAAGGAAGGAAGGAAGGAAGGAAGGATGGATGTAAGATCATGCCTAACTAGTTGATATGGTGTTAGGAAGGAAGGAAGGAAGGAAGGAAGGAAGGAAGGAAGGATGTAAGATCATGCCTAACTAGTTGATATGGTGTTAGGTAGGTAGGAAGGAAGGAAGGAAGGAAGGAAGGAAGGAAGGAAGGAAGAATGTAAGATCATGCCAAACTAGTTGATATGGTGTTAGGTAGGAAGGAAGGAAGGAAGGAAGGAAGGAAGGATGTAAGATCATGCCACACTAGTTGATATGGTGTTAGGTAGGAAGGAAGGAAGGAAGGAAGGAAGGAAGGAAGGAAGGAAGGTGTTTTATTGACTATTTACTGTTTTTAAGCTAGTTGAATTATTTAGTACAAAGTTTTTATGGTTACACCACTTAGACATTTTTACCATAATCCTCTAATATATTCTCTCTAAATGGATTAAAAGCAGAAATTTGATGCTGGGTCCACAAAAAAAGATTGTGTGAAGTTATTCATACGTTTATTTTCACATTTTAACTCATTTAAATTTAAACTAGACCTCATGGAGACAGTCAAACCTCTCTGATGCAGATAAAGTTTTAATGGGATTAAAACCTCACAGAAAATAAAAAGTGGGAAACAATGTGAGCACAGATCCGTGTGTGTGCATGTGGAAGTACTGGCAGACAGGAGGAAGGTCAGCTGTTGGAGAATCTCGATGCGGAGCAGACGATCCCAAACGCTCGCTGCTATTTTGGGCGCGGCGCTGCGGTGAGATCTGGATCCCGGCTGCTTCCTCACCTGGAGAATACTCAGCCAGTAATTGAGAAGTCAGGTCAGCGTGTGTCACCTGCAGGTTAAACATCTCCTCGGGCCTCGCGGCGGCTGCACGTCTCTCTGCTCGGCATCGACTTCCTGGAGCTCAGGCCGCTCTTCCTCTGACTGCTGGGTTTAATAAAGATCCTGCATTTGTCTAAACGGTGTAATTGCTTGGGTTACCTGAAGCGTTTCCTCCGTCCTTCACGTTGCAGCGGGCTGACTGACGAACAGAAACCTCTCATTTCCATTTAAATGACAGCATTCCTCTGAGTCTAGCCGCCGTCTCTTCTTCTTCTTCTTCTTCTTCTTGGGCGAGGTCGACGTCTGCGTGTTCACAGCGAGCTAACGAGCGATGACCTCACGGCTGCTGCTGGATTTACAGCCTGAGTTTGAGTTTAGATGAAGCTCCTTTCAAACTGGTTTCATCCTCCAGGGACGCTCTCTCACACACACACACACACACACACACACACACACACACACACACACACACACAGTGGAATAAATTGAGCTGTGCAGATGCATTTCCTGTGAGACTCACTGCTGCCAGTAATTTCCCTGAAATGTGTTTGCTTTTAAATTGATAAAGAGCGGCACTGTAACCGGAAAAAAAAGAACATTATTTTTCAATTCTCTGGATATGAAACGACATTGTGACTCTGCAGAGCATCTTCTGTAGTTTAAATAAAAAAAAAAAAGCTATAATTAATTCATTCCTCTTAATATTTCATGGTTTATGAACACTGTGACTTACAGAGACACACAGTTCCTCCTCAGAAAACTCTCTGAATGATTCAAGCAGTGAATCAGGAAATGATGAAACTGGAGGGTTTCTGTCCGGCAGATGAAACAGAAGCTCTGAAAATAATCCATAAAGATTGTAAACATTTATTTAAAAAACACAAAACTATTATTAAATACTAGGGGTGTCAAACAATACATTTTTTAAATCGAGATTAATCGCAGAATTTCCATAGTTAATCGCGATTAATGGCGTTTTGAATTGCATGTTTAAAATCCTGTTATTTTCCATTTGAAGGCAGTTTTAAGCCCATAATGTAAAGCATTTCTTACCAGAGTGTCTTAACTGGGAATCAATCACGGCTCTGCTGCGACTCCCACACTCCAAAATGGTCCTTTGGTGGAGCTGAGGCTGGCTTGGCTGCACCTGGGTGTTTAGCGTGGAGGTGCTAACTCAAACTCCACGTACTCCGGTGGTAGTTAAACTCCGTTTGACACAGGTTGCATTTTACTTTTGACTTGTCAACTGAAGCGTCTGGAAGTGTTTTAAAGTTAAACAAGCCGTTCAAAAGTCCAGTAGCTCTCTTACTTTCCATCAGCGCGGTAGGTTTACTGCAGGAGGCCACTTCAAAGCATAGCGCTACAGCTAGAGGAGCCGTCTACGGGGGAGTAGAAGGGACAAAAAGGCTTGACACATTAAAATGCCATTAAAAAAATTAATGCGTTATGGATTGCATTAATCTAATCGTGATTAACACGTTAACGCTGACAGCCCTAGATAAAATATTCTTTTGGTTTTAGCAAAGAAATATAAAGCTGGATATTCGGCACCGTAATGTTTTCCTTTTCTTTTCTTTGTTTATTTTCCGTTTCACAAAATACTGCAAATTAAAAGAAATGTTGACATTCACCAACCTGTGTGTGTGTGTGTGTGTGTGTGTGTGTGTGTGTGTGTGTGTGTGTGTGTGTCTGTGTGCGGGTTTAAAGGGGGTATACCTGAGGACAGGAAGGACTGCAGCACTAACAGGCTGCCACATGTCATCAGTGTATCAGATATCAGAGCAGCACACACACACACACACACACACACACACACACACACACACACAGCTGTTGTTTCACTACAGAGGAAAAGAGAAATGAGTCTGCTGAGACGTGAAACTCGGTGAAGTTGAGGCCAAGTCCACACGTACCAAACCCATCTTCTCCCCTCCGTGTTCCCTGGCATCGGATCCATCTCAACACGACTCAACACGCTGCTTCATATTCCAGCCTATAGGCGGCGCTGTTTCAGTTTCAGAAATTCACCAAAAACAGAGAGGAAGAGACTATAAGAGGGATATAAGAGGTGGAAGGCTAAGCTCGAGGGGTGTGGCGATGACATCATCGAAACGCAGGTAAGTGTCTTCACCCTGGGACCAGGTTTCAGAAAGCTTCGTCTTCACCCTGGGACCAGGTTTCCACCCTGGGACCAGGTTTCACCCTGGGACCAGGTTTCCACCCTGGGACCAGGTTTCCACCCTGGGACCAGGTTTCAGAAAGCTTGGTTTGGACGATCGGCCAAACTGCGTTTAAACCAAAAAGCGTCTCCGTGTGGACGATGGCCCCTTTTTAGTATTTGTGATTGTATCTAACTTTTGTATTTATGGTTGTTATTTCATCTATAAAATATCTACATGAGGAAACCTTTCACAGTGACGACAGGACGGTTAAATCAGTTCCTGCTGAGACATGAAAGAGTTAACAGTTCAAGGCCTCTGCTCTGATCACAGCTGCTCTAATGCCACTCTTTGCTCTTTATGGCACTTCAGGACAGAAATGACACAATGCAAATGTCATCTCTGTAATAAATAGCTGCTGTTTTATGACATTAATTATGCATGAAGTTGCTCTCTAAGCAAATACTGGCTGGACTCACACCACAATGTTTCTGTGAGAGTCAACAGAAGAGCTGGAGTCCTCCCTCATGTTCAAACCTCTGCTTTATAAACTCTGAGCAGGCGGGGAGTTCCTGTCCTCTGAAATGAGGCCAACCAGGAAGTAACTTAGAGCTGCATTCTATCAAAAGGCCACCAGGGGGCGAGTGTCTCTATACAAGTCAATGGAGAATTCACCAACTTCTCACTTGATTTCTAACCTCAGTAAACGTTTTCAAAATGTGTTTATGGTCTCAATCGCTAGTTTAAAGCCTTCTTCAATGCAGTATGATGTTCATTTGGGACATTTTGGCCTCCCTGATTTTATATGTGACGATAAAGCAGGGTATGCATTAGGGCGTGGCTACGTCCTGATTGACAGGTTGATGGCCCAATGTCCTCGAAATCCAGCCCTCGTAACCATAGCAACCTCCCCACTCCGCCCATGGCCCCGCCTCATGCCCATATAAGTAGAATCCATGTTTTTATTTTTCCCAGCATGCACCTGAAATTTTCAAGCTGGCGCTGCCTAGATTCGAAACTATTGGCTTCCGAGCAGCAGTCCACAAACCAATGGGTGACGTCTCGGATGTTACGATGTTTCTTTTATACAGTCTGTGACTCTGAGGATGTCTTCTGTCTCATGTTCAACCTTCTGCTTTATAAACTCTGAGGATGTCTTCTGCTTGGTGGGAGAGACGAAGACTCAAGGACGAGACCAAAGAGGAGGAAAGGTGGATGGGGATGAGACTTCTATCAGCTGTTTTCTATCTTTCAGCTGAGCAGCATCATTAAAACCAAACAATAAGATAGAAGGAATAAGTTGTGTATATCTAAAACTTCCAGATCATCACCTTCCTCTCTTTTTCCTTCCTTCCTTCCTTCCTTCCTCCTTTCCTTCCTCTCTTTTTCCTTCCTTCCTCTTTTCTTTTCTCCTTCCTTCCTACCTTCCTTCCTTCTTTCCTCCCTTCCATCCTCACTCCTTCACTCCCTTCCTTGACCCATCTGTCTCTCTTCTCCTTTCCTTTCTTCTTTCCTCCCTCCCTTGCTTCCTTCTTCCTCCCTCCTTTCCGTCCTTCTTCCTCTCTCCCTTCCTTCCTTGACCCATCTGTCTCTTCTCTCCTTTCCTTCTTTCTTTCCTCCCTCCCTTCTTTCCTTCCTTCTTCCTCCCTTCCATCCTCTCTCCCTTCCATCCTTGACCCATCTGTCTCTCCTCTCCTTTCCTTCCTTCTTCCTCCCTTCCATCCTTCCTTCCTCCCTCTCTCCTTCTTTCCTCTCTTCTGTCCTTCCTTCCTCCCTTCTTCTCTCCTTCTTTCCTTCCTTCTTCCTCCCTTCCATTCTGCCTTCCTCCCTCCTTTCCATCCTAGCCCTCCTGTTGTCCTTGAGTTAAGGAAGGATCCTTAACTCAAGGACAACAGGAGGGCTAATCAATGTTTCAATTAACATATAAAAAGTGATGAAATAAAGAAGTAAGTACATTATCTACTTGCTTCCTTACTGTAGCAGATACAGATGCACTTCATGTCTTATTAAATACTTTTCATGTCTAGTCTCAGAAGCTGCTGAGAGAAGATTATATTGATTATTCTCTGGAGAGCAGAAACTCAGTCCAGTCTTCTCTCTCCATTTACAACACAATATTAAAAAAATATGGCCGTTAATCTATTCTCAGAGTCGGGTTGGGAGCTGGGTCTATACTAGCAAGCTATGATGACTTTCACCTTGATACTGTAACGTCCCTCAATAACCACACGCCGAGACGTTAGCCGCTTTAGCTTTTTATTCTTGACGGTTACTCAGGCTACTGTGGGCCGTAGCCAACGCCAAAACAACAAAAACCTAACATCAGTAGCTCACTAGCTAGCCACACACGTGCTAACCTAACATCAGTAGCTCACTAGCTAGCCACACACGTGCTAACCTAACATCAGTAGCTCACTAGCTAGCCACACACGTGCTAACCTAACATCAGTAGTTCACTAGCTAGCCACACACGTGCTGCCGAGGCTAACAACAACAAACACACCTACACGCTAGCTGCAAGGCTCACTCTCAAGATGCGTTCACAGACACTCGGAAAAACCAGCACTTTAACTGAACACAACAGAATCTGGCTTGAACTCTCAAATTTATAAAACACAAAACAGTAACACGCCCAGTTCGTTACAATATTTTAGCGCGGAGACAAGCTGGTCTGCCTGAGTGACCGGTGCCGGTCCGCCTGAGTGACCGGTGCCGGTCCGCCTGCGTGACCGGTGCCGGCCCGCCTGAGTGACCGGTGCCGGTCCGCCTGCGTGACCGGTGCCGGCCCGCCTGAGTGACCGGTGCCGGTCCGCCTGAGTGACCGGTGCCGGCCCGCCTGAGTGACCGGTGGAAGAAAGGAGAAATAAGAGTTTGGACTGATTGACACAAAGCTACTGACTGTAAACTGTTCATCACGACCTCTTATGGAGGCCTTCCTTCCTTCCTTCCTTCCTTCCTTCCTCCCTTCCCTTCCCTTCTTTCCTCCATCCTTCCTTTCCTTCCTTCCTTCCTTTAACTCTTTTGGAGCAGCGTTAGAAGAAGACCTCCTGCTCTGTTTTAATGTTTCCACCTCATTTTATTGAGAGAAGAAGAAGAATGGGAGCGGATGGACTCACCTGCTCTGAGCACAGCAGCTAATGGACCATTAAAGCTAAATGAAGCAGCAGGCGGAGCACATGTTCATCAGCTCACAGTTACCCCCCTCTCACCTTCCTCCCTCCCTCCCCCCCCTCCCCTTCTTCCCTACCTCCTCCCTCTCACCTTCTACACCCATAACCTCCTTCCTTCCTTCCTTCTTTCCTACCTTGCTTCCTTCCCTCCTTCTTTCCTTCCGTCTACCTTCCTCCCTCCCTTCCTCTTTTCCTTTCTCCCTTCCT